>PVIA01000368.1:0-469732 GCA_004024845.1 Tonatia bakeri | reverse complement strand
GGACTCTGCCAACGGGCCCGGAGGAGTTGGGCGCTGCTGCCGAGTTCTCCAAAGTTGAGGCCTGGTAGCCTGGTCTCTTCGGCTCCTGCTCGGATGGCGGCGACGGTGACCCTGGAGCCCGCGAGCCGCTGCCGCTGGGACGAGCCCGTGCGCATCATCGTGAGGGGCCTGGCACCGGAGCAGCGGGTCACGCTGCGCTCGTCCCTGCGCGACGAGAAGGGCGAGCTGTTCTGGGCCCACGCGCGCTACTGCGCCGATGCTGGCGGCGAGCTGGACCTGATGCGCGCGCCGTCCCTGGGCGGCAGCTTCGTGGGGCTTGAGCCCATGGGGCTCTTCTGGGCCCTGGAGTCCGAGAAACCCTTAGTTCGGCTGTTGAAGCGGGACGTGCAGACGCCCTACGTTGTGGAGCTGGAGGTGATCGAGGGCCACGAGCCCGAGGGAGGGCGTGTCTTGGGCCGCGCAGTGCACGAGCGAGACTTCCTCGCACCCGGGGTGCAGCGGATACCCGTGCGCGCAGGCCGGCTGCGCGCCACTCTCTTCCTGCCGCCAGGTGAGCGATCTGGTTCCTCTGCTATTCTGGAGAGTCAGGTGGAGTCCGAGACCCCGTGAGGCGTGTTACCTGCCCCGGGACCACGTGATTGTGGAACTTACCTAAACTGGTCCCCACGATCCAGGGTGTATCGTGGTTTCTGGGTGGAAGGTTTTCTTTTTTGTTTCATGGCATTTCCTGGAGGCCCTGTCACTCCCTTAGCTGTATGCTACAAAGTGCATGCGACATATATTTACTGAGATAAGCTATGTGCCAGCTAAGCTGCTGAGTTTCAAATACCGATGTTAGGCAATGAGCTTTGCCGTTGTGCAAGAGTGACTTTTGCCCCCTTTCACATCAAACTTCCAAGAAAGCTAAAACGCACAGAGGCAGTTCCTCATAATCCAAACAAACAAAACCTCCCTGGTAGTCCTACCCCCACTATCGTTACAGTCTGTCAGTGTTTTTCAATATGGGATGATCTTCTCCCCACTCCAGGGGCATTTGGCAATATCTAGAGACATTTTTGTCACAAATGGAGGGGGTGGTGCTATTGTCATCTAGTGGGTAGAGGCCCTCACCACAGCTAAACATCCACAATGCACAGAACAGCCCTTCAACAAATACCTTACTCAAAATGTCTATAGTGGTGAGGTTGAGAATCTGTAGTCCAAGTAAAAACTAGGTGCTTGCTAAGTAACAGCAGCCTGGAAACAAGCCCCTTGACCCACTCCCTCCAACCAAATTTTTTACTGAAACCTCCAGTATAGAGACATGCTGGAGTTGCCACAGTTTACAGAATCCCTAAATGGAATTCTGTGATTATTCTCTAAAACAAGAGGCCCTGCTTTATTCTTACAATTTTTCAGCAATTCACAGCCTTAGTGACTGTCCACTTAACTGTGAACTCCTGGGGCTGGAGTTGGGTCTCACACATCACTATATATTCCTAGAGGCTTGCACAGGGATATAGTAGTAGCTCAGTGAACCATACGGACTAATTCAATAAGAATCTCCAAAAGACTTTCATTAATTAAAAAAAAAAAGTCTCTCACTACTCAGTCCTAGTATCTGATTTCTAGTCAAGTCAATCTTAAGCATTAACTATTTCAGTGTCTACTAGGTAGCCCACTTAAAATTTATTGCATGTGTTTTGACTTAAAAGCTTTTGTAAATAATGTAGAAGGGTTCAATCATTTAACAAATATGTGTTAAATTAAGGACAATGCTACATACTGGGATGCAATAGCTAGCAACGTTGAACAGGAGCCTCTCTGGACTTGCAGCCTAGTAGAGGATTCAGACATTTCTACTGACACCTATGATAAGTGTGGTAAATGCCAAGGCAGGGAGGTGCAGGCCCAGGGTACTCACAGTGGGGGGCGGGGGTATGAAGGGAAGCCAGGGAGGTGTTCCAGGAAGGGAGAGCTAAACTTAGGTGTGAGGACTGATCAGTCAACCACGTCAAAAAAGTGGAGATGGGAGAATAGCACATACCATTTTCAAGGGCCCAAGAGAATGTGGCACATTTGGGGATGACATTCTTTAAGGCTGGAGCGGAGAGCCTAAGGCATTGGGGAGTATGTTCTAATAATCCCCTATATACGTAGGATGCATTACATCTCTCAAAGCATTTTCATTTTTTTTTAAGTAAAACAAGAAAAATTTTGTGGAAAATGTGCATTTTATCATGTTATTTCTAATTTTGTTTACAGTTGGCCCTTGAACAAGCTGGACTTTTTAACTGCACAGGTCCACTTAGAAGTGATTTTTTTTTTCCAGTAAATATACAATCAGCCTTCCATATCTCTAGGTTTTTGCATCTGCAGATTTATTCAACCGTGGATCAAAAAATAGTATTTTCTATTCTTGGTTGGGAATCCGCAGATGTGGAGGGCTGACTATATGCATTGTTCTGTGCCAGTTTATATAAGTGACTTGAGCATCTGTGGATTTTGGTATTTCTAGGAGTCCTGGAACCAATCCCCTGCAGATAACTAGGGACCGCTGTAGTTAAGTTTTTGGAGAGTCAAAAGTTATACTGGGATTTTTGAACTCAGAGGGATTGGCACCCCTAACTCCTGTGTTGTTCAAGGGTCAACTGTACTTAATATTATCTTTGTTAAAAGATGTGAAAAATTCTGGATAAAATACGGCATTTTATCTACTCTCCCTTCTCACCATTTTTTTTTCAAGATTTTATTTATGTTGTTTTTAGACAGAGGGCAAGGGTGGGGGGAAGAGAGAGAAAGGTCAATGTGTGGCTGCCTCTCACACACCTGCTCCTGGGGACCTGGCCCACAAGCCAGGCATGTGCCCTGACTGGGAATCAAACCCGCTACGCTATGGTTCTCAGGCCAGTGCTCAATCCACTGAGCCACACCAGCCAGGGCTTTTTTTGTTTTATTATTTTTTTAAGTTAGCTCTGGCCAGGAGACTCAGTTGGTTGGAGTGTTATCCCATACACTGAGAGGTTGTGGGTTCAACTCCTGGTCAGGGCACGTACCTAGGTTGCAGGTTTGAGGTGACCAATTGATGTTTCTCTCTCACATTCATCTTTTTCTCTCTCTCCTCCTGTCCCCGTTCCTCATTCACTAAAAAAAATAAAATAAAATAAAAAAACACCAATAAACATATCCTCAGGTAAGGATTTAAAAAGAGGAAAGGAAAACGAAGTAAAAAAGGGTCCTTCTTTTCACCAACCCCCCACACCCTCGAATTTCCTTGCTTCGAAAACTCTTTCTTGACTGCTGAAATCTGAAACCCAAAAATGTCTTTTGAGAGTGTACAGCTTATGATTTTTGGTACTCTCCAGGTGAAGGGCCCTTCCCTGGGATCCTCGATCTCTTTGGCAGTGGTGGAGGCCTCTGTGAATACAGGGCCAGCCTCCTGGCCGGACATGGTTTTGCTGTGCTTGCTCTGGCTTATTTCAAATTTGAAGACCTCCCTAAATATCTAAATGAATTGCACTTGGAGTACTTTGAAGAAGCCGTAGACTTCATGCTGCAGCATCCAAAGGTGAGTTCTGGTGCTCACCTGAATGCGGAGGAGAGGCAGAGCGGACCCCGGGCTGGGTCCGAAAGCCCTGCCAGGACCCTGGGGGCGAGAAGTATGCCGTAAGCCAGAAAGGCTCCTTCAAAAGCTTTACTGGAAGGGTTATTATTTACATTTCCACCCCATCGCCCTCTAATTCCTTAAAAGTTGACAGTTTAGTTCCCATTAATTCTTGACCATAATTCAAAGAGTTGGGCTAAAAAGTTACTAACCTTGAGTTCTAGTTTTACATTTACTACCAAGAGGCCTTATGATCCTGAATAAGGCAATTGCACTCTCTGGAACTCGATTTTTCTCATTTATAAGCTTAATGTGAGTGTGCAGAGGAAAAAGTTTGACTTTCTAGAAAAAGACATCTTTGAGATAATTGGGGATTGTGTATTTGATGATATTAAAGAATCATTTTGTTAAGTGTGGTGATGGTATTAGGCTTTTGCAGAGAAAGTTCTTATCTGATAGTGGAAAAAATTAATTAAATAAAAAATTTTGACAGTGATAATAAGTGGAATAGGTATTCTGTGCTACTATGTAAACTTAGAGACCCAAACACGTTAATGTTAAGGAATAAGATGTTCTGCAAGGTCCACAGGATGGTTTGATTCTGTTAAAAGTTCATGCACTAGTGTTTTAGAAGAGTTGCTAAAACCTAGATGATCTTGAACTGTGATGATTGGTTTATTTAGGGGTGATAAGGCCCCAGGAAAAAGAGACGAGTATATACTATCAGTTCTGCCCTCAAACTTAGGGAGAAGGGGCTTCTTCCTTGGATGCTTTGTTATGGATGGCCACATGCTGGCCTCCCTTGGGATGCATCACAGCCGAGAGGGTGAGGAGTCCAAGAGACCAAGGGATGTGTCCACCTGGAACCCATGTGGCCCCCTCTCACCATGCCCTTGGGATCTTGAACCCCAGAATTCTCTGCTGATCAGCATTGATCCTGATTCCAGGCCCTATGCTTCTTCTCAGGGTCCTTCAATGTTAATACACCTATGCCTTCAACTTATTGGCTGGGGTGTCCACACATGTATGTGAGAGGCCCCTCAAGGTGCATGATGGAGCCAGGGGTGGAAGAAAAAGAGGGTGGCCAGGGACCAGGGATTGGTGCCAAGGCCTGGCTCTCCCCTAAGTCATGTTCCAATCCAAAACTCCAAGGAGTTCCAAGATTTTAGATTTGAACCTTTTCAAGGTAGGAAAAAAAGAATATATTTGATTTGACAGTTTGTTAATTTGATATTTATCTTTTAAACAGTTAGGTATAGGGTATATGGGTCTCTGTGTATATTCTTAACCCAGACCCCATAAATATTAGTAGAGGGCCTGTGTACTAGAACATACATTAATTTGCTTATTAGAAGACACTATTGAACTTTGTAGATAGTTGCATGAGGACTGAAAGCAAATGAGATTTCAGAAAACTACTTAGAGAGTATATAATCACTGTTTATATTTTGTTTATGAATTCTACACTATTCATTTTTGTCTCTCTCTCCACACCCCCCATCAGGTGAAAGGCCCTGGTGTGGGGCTTCTTGGATTCTCCAAAGGAGGTGACCTGTGTCTCTCAATGGCTTCTTTTTTAAAGGGCATCTCAGCCACCGTAGTTATCAATTCCTGTGTGGCCAACACACTAGCTGCTCTGCACTACAAGGATATGATTATTCCTGATCTTGGCAATGACCTAGGGAAACATACAACCACTGAGTCGGGCCTTCTAGATTTAAGGAATATTTGGAACAATCTACTGGAGGAACCCTACCGCCAAAGTCTTATTCCATTGGAAAAAGCCCAGGGGCCCTTCCTGTTTATTGTGGGCCTGGATGATCGTAGCTGGAACAGTGAATTCTATGCTCATATAGCCTCTGAACGGTTACAAGCCCATGGAAAAGAGAAACCCCAGATAATCTGCTACCCAGGAACTGGTCATTGTATTGACCCACCTTATTTTCCTCCTTCTAGAGCCTCTGTACATTCAGTATTTGATCTAGCAATATTCTATGGAGGTGAGCCAAAGGCTCATTCAAGGGCACAGGTAGATGTCTGGCAGCAAATTCAAATTTTCTTCCATAAACATGTCAATGGGAAAAAATGTGTCAAGCTCAGTAAAATGTAACATTATAATCACAGATGAGATACTATTAATAAAAATCCTATTCATACAGCATGTATTGGGTTTTCCAGAGCACCTAGTAACTTTTTTGTAAGAAAGCAACCATCTTGGCTTCTTTGTCAGGTCCTATTGGATTCTCAGCCTTTGCAATCCCTTTTTCTTCATTGGTGGGTCTACCCTTTTCTCCCCTGAACTTTATCCAATGTACAGGCTTAACCCTGACCTTATCTGTAGGACTAATCTTAACCTTAAGCAGCAGAAATGTAAGAAGTGCTTGCCCAACTTTCAACTGATGGCCTAGCTTTGGCCTTGTGTTCTTGTTCTAAGGACTGAGATTCTGTATTGCTAAAAGTCCCGTGTCCACTATGGGCCCTAACTGACCATGTTGGGAGCCTGCCCACTCAAGCCCCCTAAGGAATGGACTCTGCTTCATTCTTGCCAGTACACACACATTCCTAAATGTGTACTCAAGACTTGTTTCTGAACTCCAACTGGGATGTCGATATACTTGGATACAGTAGTACCCCCTTATCTGCAGTTTCAGTTATCTGTGGTCAATGGGGGTTAGAAAATATTCAATGGAAAACCCCAGAAATGAACAGCTCGTATGTGTTAAACTGCATGTTACTCTGAGCACCTCACTTCATCTCATCGCATGGGCACTGTGGTCTCACATCTTCACAAGAAGAAAGGTGAGGTCAGTACCATAAGGTATTTTGAGAGGGCAGCACACTCACACAACTTTTTATCACGGCATATTGTTATAATTGTTCTGTTTTATTAGTCATGGTTGTTCATCTCTTTTGTGCCCAATTGGTAAACTTTATCATAGATGTGTATACACAGGAAAATAATATAGTATATATAGGGTTCGGTACTATCTACCGTTTCAGGAATACACTGGGGATCTTGGAATGTATTCCCTGCAGACGGTGGGGAGTACTATACTAAGCTTTTCTTTTTTTCTTTTTTCTTTTTCAATTACAGTATACTTTCAGTATTTTGTATTGCTTTCAGGTATACAGTATAGTAGTTAGATAACCATAGACTTTACAAAGAGTTCCCCCCAATATTTCCAGTACCCACCTGGCGCCATACATAGTTATCACAATATTATGGACTATATTCCCTGTGTTGTATTTTATATCCCTGTGACTATTCTGTAACTACCAATGTATACATCTTAATCCCTTCACCTCCAAGCTTTGCTTTTATTTTATGAAATGAAAGCTTTGTTTTTATTTTATGAATGAAGCCCTAGGTCTCAGTTCTTCTTCCTAATAAATATACTTTACACGTTTTGAGTTGCCTTCCAGCCTGAGAAGGCATGCTTAAGTAGTGCAGAGCTGCATGATGAGGGCTATTGGAAAGTTAAGGGTATGTTAGGGTTCATAATGGAGTCTCCACAAGCCAAATTGGAGAGTTCAGATTTAAAGTGATAAGAAATAAGGAACCATTTGTAAACATATAGATTTTTTAAATGGCTGTCAGTAATTTTATCTTGAAGCTTTAGTGGCTCAAAGCAGTTGAAACCTAAAAGAAATTTAACTGGAGAAACTTTTTTTTTTTTAAGATTTTATTTATTTATTTTTAGAGAGGGAAGGGAGGGAGAAAGAGAGAGATAGAAACATCAATGTGTGGTTGCTGGGGAACATGGCCTGCAACCTAGGCATGTGCCCTAACTGGGAATCGAACCTGTGATGCCTGGTTCACAGCCCGCGCTCAATCCACTGAGCTACATCAGCCAGGGCTAACTGAAGAAACTTTTTAAAAAATCAGAAAATATAACCAAATTCAGCCCTTTGTTCTGCTTTCCTTTGTACACCTAATAGTGAATATATTTCATCAGAATGAT
The DNA here is from genome assembly GCA_004024845.1 of Tonatia bakeri. NCBI lineage: Eukaryota > Metazoa > Chordata > Mammalia > Chiroptera > Phyllostomidae > Tonatia > Tonatia bakeri. Next base: position 462,187 of record PVIA01000368.1, on the reverse strand, counting down.
AAAGGCCAATGGAATATTTTGAAAGCAAATACATGTTTTTGTCAACCACTGATTATTGAAAAAAATGTATGTATAAACCTGTTACATATTGCAGCCAACTGAAAACCACAAAGTATCATGACTAAGCTGTTATGTACATTCATTTTAAATGTTTTTTGAACACTGGGAAGATAGAAACTTGTGGAGGGCATTTTATTTTTTTCAGATGCCACATACAGAGATGCACAAATTCCAAAATTCATGGCCACTATGATAGTTTTAAAGGGCAGAAATCAATATCTTGAGCTGTTTTTCTAAAACTGGGCATCAGCCACCTAAACTGTACTTTTCAAAAAACACAGGGTTGTTGTATGGCTCTAAACCAGAATTTCTTGGTCCAGTAACCATATGCTTTCAGTAGCAATTAAAATTTTTTTTTCAATTACAGTTTACATTTAGTACTATTTTGTATTAGTTTCAGGTGTACAGCATAGTGGTTAGACAATCATATACTTTACAAAATGTTCCTCCCGATACTTCCAGCACCCAACTGGCCCCATACACAGTTATCACAATATTATTGACCATATTCCCTACGCTGTACTTCAAATCCCCACGACTATTTTGTAACTACCAACCTGTACTTCTTAATCCCTTCAACTTTTTCACCCAGTCCCCCAACCTCCCTTCCCTCTATAAATCTGTTTCTGCTTTGTTTGTTGGTTTATATTGTTGTTTAGATTTCACATATAAGTAAAATCATATGGTGTTCGTCCTTCTCTGGCTCCCTTGTTTCACTTAGCATAATATCCTCTAGGCCCATCCATTCTGTCACAGATGGTAAGATTTTGTTATTTTTATGACCATTTATTATTCATATTTTTAATCGTTTCTTCTTCTTCCTCTTGCTAAAGAAGACCCTTTAACATTTCTTGTATTACTGGTTTGGTAGTGATGAACTTCTTTGGCTTCTTGTCTGGGAAGTTCTTTATTTGTCCTTCAATTCTAAATTATAGCTTTACTGGGTTGGGTAATCTTGGTTGTAAGTCCCTGCTTTTCAATACTTTGAATATTTCTTGCCAATTTCTTCTGGCCTGCAAAGTTTCTGTTGAGAAATCAGCTGACAGTCTTATGGGAGCACCCTTGTAGGTAACTAACTGCTTTTCTCTTGCTGCTTTAAGATTGTCTCTTTGTCTTTAACCTTTTGCAATTTAATTATAATGTGCCTTGGTGTGGGCTTCTTTGAGTTCATCTTGTTTGGGACTCTCTGCAATACCTGGACTTACATGTTTATTTGCTTTACCAGGTTAGGGAAGTTTTCCATGATTAATTTTCAAATGGTTTTTCTTTTTCTTTTTTAAGTTTGTTTGTTTGTTTATTTGTTTTAGAGAGATGAGAAAGGAGGGAGAAAGACATCAATGAGAGAGAGAAACATTGATCATCTGCCTCTTGCACACCCCTAACCTGGGACCTGGCCCACAACCCAGGCATGTGCCCTGACTGGGAATCAAACCAGCAACCCATCATTTGTGGGACAACACCCGACCCCCTGAGCCACAATAGTCAGGGCTATTTTTTCAAATAGATTTTCGCTTTCTTGCTTTCTCTTCTCCTTCCAGCACCTTCATAATGCGAACGTTGGTACACTTGAAGTTGTCCCAGAGGATCATGATACTATCCTAACTTTTTTTTTTATTCTCTTTTCTTTTTGATGGTCTAATTGGGTGCTTTTTGCTTCTTTATATTCTATGTCAGAACTTCATCCACTGCACTGTTGATTCCCTGTAATTTATTCTTCATTTCAGTTAGCGTATCCTTTATCTGATTGGTTCTTTTTTATGGTTTCCATTTCCTTTTTTATGCTGCTGAACTTCTCGCTAAGTTCCTTAAATATCCTTATAACCATTGTTTTGAACTCTGGTAGTCTGCATGCCTCCATTTTAACTGGAGATTACTCCTGCTCTTCTACTTGGGACCTGTTTCTTTATCTCCTTATTTAGGCTGCTTTCTTGTATTTGTTTCTATTACACAGAACTGCTTCTCCTGGTCTTGGTAGAGTGGCCTTATATAGTAGGTATCCTGTAGGGCGCAGTGGCACAGCCTTCCCAGTCACTTGAGCTGGGACTTCAGGTATATTCCTGGTGAGGGCTGTGTGCACTATCCTGTTGTAATTAAATTTTGATTGCTGTTGGTACAACCACTGGGAGGGATTGACTGCCCCCCACGCAGATGTGCTGTGAGGACTGGCTGTGACTACAGCAGAGAAGCTGCTGTGCAGGGGCCAATCCTAAGTAGCAGGACTTGCTTCAGTGGGGCTTTGGTGCCTGCTGAGTTTCCCCTTGAGTGTGTCACTCATTGAGTACAGTTGTAGGGTTGTAATGTGGCATGGTCTGAAGCTGTCCACTGGGTACACTGGCTCTGGGACCTCTCGGAAGGTGCAAGGTCAGCGACCTTGCCTGTGCCCAGCCTGGAGCAATCTGGCACAAGCTACAGAGGCACAAGCTGCAGATGGCTGCTACTTGTACTGCACTTGGAAGTGCCCAGAAGAGGCCAAACTGTGAACAAAGGCCAGCTACTGCTAGTGCCAGGCCTGGGTCACTTAGCAAGAGGTATGGGGTGCACAGAGGCCAGATGCTGCTTGTTTGAGAGACTTTATGAAAGTCCCAAGGGTGAGGCAAGAGAGGCCATCTGTATGGAAAAGCCACTGGAAACAGCTTGGGTGGGAACTCAAGTTGGGTGTGGCAGTGTCTCAGAATCATTAGGGCAGGGCTAATAGCCAGGTTGATAGAGACTCAGGTATGGTGCATGCCTGCCCTCTCTGGTTGGGAGGGCTCAGCAAAGAAACAATGGCCTCTGCCAGCATTTTTGTCTGGGAGAAAGCTACCCTTTCAGCCTTTTGCCCTGAAGCCACACAATTCAGTTCCTCTCTGTCTCTGGCTCCTCTGAGCTGTTGCTCCAGCACTGGAGTTCTCTGGGAGTGAATCTGAGTAAGCCTGTGTGTGGGCCCTTTAAGAGGAACTGTCTAGGACTCCAAAGTCCTCCATCTCATTCAGCCACAATTCTCACTGGTTTTCACAGCCAGAGGTTATGATGACTTCTTTTCCCAGCACCAGAACCCTGGGCTGGGGGTTCTGACATGAGGCTGGGATGTCTTGCTTCTTATGGGGGAACCTCTAGCCATCCCTCCTGATTTTTAAACCAGTGTACATAGGTGTGGGACCAGCCCTTCAGAGTGTCCGCCCATCCCACAAGTCTTGATTTGGTTTCTTTGGTATGTGCTTAGTTGTAGGACTTCAGCTCGATTTCAGGTGGTTATGAATGATGGTTGTTCTGTAATTCAGTTGTAATTTTGATATCGTTGGGGGAGGTTCCAAGTACTGTGTTTACTTATGCCGCCCTCTTCACTGGGACCACCTCAGTGGCAAATATTTTTGAACCATAAGTCAGTATACATGGCAACTATGATCTTATTTATGGGGTATGTGGGATAAGATATTTGGAAATGAAATTGTTTCCAAAAACTCAAGAATTATATATGTACTCTTCTTCCTTGACACAACAGTTTAATGGGATGTTTTCACCTGAGTTAATTAACATGCATTTTAATTAGGATAGAATTTTATAGTAGAAAACAAATTTTAAATTACATAAATCAATACAGTCTCCACTGTAAAAGATTAAAGTAATACAGATAAAATAAAAAATCCTCTTAACTCAATACCCAATCCTAGTCTTCTCCTAGGGGTCGTTACTGTTAGCAAGTTGAATTATATACCCTTCCAGAACTATTTTAATGCATGTGCATACTAGTATTTGTATGAATTAGAAAATACGGTTTTATTTTCTGAGTCCAATGCCATTTTTAAATAAAAGTCTCAGTATCAAGTAATACATGTTTTTCTGCATATAAAACATAAATTTTAATATTTATGCCAGGCCACAGTACAATAGAGATGACTTCCACCGGCTGTCCATCAGCAGTGCTGCCGCATCTGAAACGTTAAAACTTTAACCTTGACAGTCTTTTCTTAATCGCTAGCAAAAATAACTTCAAAGAAGGAAAGGAATTTGGCAGGAGCCTAGTACCAGCAGCCTCCAAATTTAACCAGGTTAGGGGGACAGTGTCACCTGGTGGCCAGGGAGGTATTTCAGAGGCGGCGACCGGCTGGCCTTCTGTCACAAATCATTAACTTCTTCTCCTTACTTGAGAGGGGTAGGTCCGGGATGAGCTCCTGTCTCCTTCAGACGGTCTACCACAGGACCTCCAAAGTTACGAACGACCCAGGGACCTCCTAAGTCACCCCTTTTTGCAGTCCCTGCTTGAGTGGCGCCCCAGGAACCAGCTCGCGTCCCTCTGCCAGTCGGTCCCGGCTTCGCCCACCCAGCGCCGGGTCCCGCCCCGCCCGGCCCCGCCCCGCTCCTTAAGGCCCTGGCCTGTCCTGCTGGGCTCTGTCCCCAAGCTCTGACCGACCGTTTGTGGCGGGCTCCAGTCCCCCTCTGAGGCTCGAGTCAAGTCCCCGAAGATCCCGGCGCCATGTGGCGATGGGCTCAGGCCGCGCTCCGAACCCCTGGGGCCCGCCTCCAGCTTCGGAGGTCAGTGTGCACCTCGTTGGGTGTCTCCCAAAAGGCCGTGACCCTGACCGTCACGCCCAGGACTGGTCTGGCTGACGAGCTTTTGGATATTCAAGTGGAAGGCTTAGGCCCCAGGGAGCGGGTGACACTGAGGGCGTCGGCTGTTAGCTACCGAGGTCGTCTCTTCCACTCGCAGGCCCACTTCGAGTCGGACGGCCGCGGGAGGCTGGACCTGGCCCGGCACCCGGCTCTGGGCGGCGACTTCAGCGGCGTGGAGCCAATGGGGCTCTTGTGGAGCCTCACGCCGGCCGGCTCGGAGGACCCCTGCCACAGCCAGATGCCGAGGGGCGTGTTGAAAACTCCCGTCAAAGTGGAGGTGACCGTCCACCCCACGCCGCAGCAGCCGGAGGTGCCGCTGGGCCCGGCGCTGGCCTCGGCCCACGTGCAGCGCTGGTTCTCCAGCCCCCAGCTGTCCCGCACTCGGCTGCAAGCCGGCGGCCTGCGGGGCGTCTTCCTGCTGCCCCCAGGTGCGTGAGGCCTTTCCCGCACAAGGCCTCGCCGCTGGATTGTTTTGCTAACCAATTGGTCATCTTCCTTTCTTTATTTGGTCGCTTAAGAGGCGATATTCATTTCCCTAAATGATGGCTGGGATTTCAGCTTCAATTTAACCTGCCCACCCTCTAAATCCTTAGTGCAGCAGACTGTTCCTTGCGAGCACACACCTTGCAGGTTTGCTGTATTGAGCATGATTGCTGTAAAGTTCCTAGCATTAAATGCTTGTCTGCCTGTCTCTAGTAGTTAGAGCTTTGTTGATGTAACTTTTGCTGCTATCATTTCTGGTAGAAATGATGAGAGCAGTGGATACAAATCTGTCTTTCGTTGGTCAAGTCCCAAAGTGAATGAAGTCCTATTATGCTGAATTCATGTTAGGATAAAGATGACTTTTTTTTTTAATTTGCTGATTTGAGGGGAACATTGATGAGTGGTTCCACTTATTTATGCATCCATTGATTGATTCTTGTATGTGCCCGGACCGGGAATCAACCCACAACCTTGGTGGATCGGGAGGACACTGACCAAGTGAGCTATGGGGTCAGGGCGGAAGATGACATTTTTTGTTGTTGTCTGACGCTCTCTAGTGCCTCGCAGCCCTTCGCCATAGTGGAAAAACTTTCGTTTCTCACTTCATAGATCAAAGAACAACTTCTTTTTATTATAAATGAGGAAACCAAGTATTTTAACCAAATCACACAGCTAGGAGATGGTTAAAATCAGGGTGTACAAAACTCTTTGAGCTCCAAACTCTGACCTTCTTCATAAGCACAGGCTGTGTAAGTGAAACAATGAGTGAAATATTAAGGTGTTTTTATTTTTCCATGGACAAGGACAACAGTGTGGGGATTAGCTGTGGGAATGGGGCATGGGCTGGGGGGAGGGCAAAGGGGTAAAAATTGGGACGACAGTAATAGCATAAACAATACAATATTTAATTTTTTAAAAAGTTTTTTTATTTTTAAGAAACCTTCTCTGGCATACGCCCTACTCTCATTCTCAGGATCCTTACGAACAACTAAGAATCTTTTAAATGAGTGATTTAAAACATTGTGTGTGTGTGTTGGGTGGGGCGGCTTTTTAAAAATAGCCAATAAGATCCTAGCAAATTTACATATTTGGGATTAAATTACTGAATTGAATCAAAATAAGTAAATTCTCAGTTATTTTAATGTGGAAAATTAGATTAATATTTTGAATCCTGTGGTTGGAAAACTCTGTTACCAGAATGAGTTCAGAGTGTATGTTATGACTTTTTCATGGTTTACTTTAGGCTTTCTGGAACTAATCTTGAATCCAGAAATGATTGAGATTTATCTAATTTTAAAAAGAGCAGATCAAGATATACTGAGATATCTGAATGTTGAGAAAACTACCTTATAAAAACCACATCCTTAATGTCTACACTGTACCTTTCACTTTGGTGGCCCTAACTCATTTCTGGATTTGAAAACTTAGAACTGGTTTCTGGCCCTGGAATTTTAGGTGTCTTAATTTGGTTTGTCTTTATGTTTTTGCCTTTTAATCTGTTCTTATAGATTTGTCTGGCACTTCTAATTGAAAAAACACAGAAGCATATTTCTGAAAAATATTAAGAGGCCACTGGCTGAGAAACTCTTCCCTTGGAAGGATGAATAAATAACACAATCTCCAACAGGAATGTTGAAGCAGAAATAACAGATCAACATTAGGAGGATATTAGTTTGACATTTTACTGTATATATTGTTCACTTTATATTTATAGTATGCCTTCATTAAACATTTAAAATCATTTAAACCTAGCCCTGGCCAGATGGCCCAGTTGGTTGGAGTGTCATCTAGTACATTAAAAAAAAAAACAACTACAAAAAACCCCTCCAGTGTTCCATTCCTGGTCAGGGCACATACCTAAGTTTCTGGGTTCAACCCAAGGTAAGGGTGTGTATGGGAGGCAATCCATCGATGTTTCTATCTTGCATTGATGTTTCTCTCTCTCTTATCTCCCCCATCCCCCTAAAACCAGTAAACCTATCCTCGGGTAAGGATTTTTAAAAAGTAATAACAAAATAAAATAGTTTAAACCTTGTTAAATTATGGGGTTGGTGATTCTTACTGTATCTTAAACTCATTGATAAGTCAAAGGGCCCTTTAAAAATGGATATCATTTTTTTCAAGTGAGGTATTATACTTTCATAACTCAAAGCCTGAAGAATTAGTTGCTTAGATTTACTGGCACAGTTGAAATCCAAACACTTTCCATATCTTTGGTGCTAATTTGTGTTGAGGTTTTTTTTCCCCATTTTCCAGCAATTTTCTCATGGGGGAAAATATAAAAACATTTTTACACTTACAGCTTCAAAGTAGCCCAAACAAGTGTCTACTTCAACTGCAACAATAATCCTATTTAAACCAAAACAGACATTTTCTTTCCAAAGAAAATAGGCAGATGTTTAAAAAGGAGAAGATAAATTTATAGAATTTGACTTAGCAAATGTTAGCTGGATATCATAGTCTATTAAATGCTCTGTCACTTAATTCAAGGTTAATCCCCTTCCTGGTTTATAGGAGATGGTCCTTTTCCCGGGTTGATTGATATGTTCGGTGATGGAGGATTGGATGAATCTCGAGCGAGTCTCCTGGCTAGTCGAGGTTTTGCTGCTCTGGCTTTGCCATTTTTTGGCTACGAAGATCTACCTCCAATTATGAAGGACTTAAATTTAGATTACTTTGAAGAGGCAGCTAAATTTGTGCAAAGTCATCCAAAGGTGAGTGGGATGCTAGAGAGAAATGTGCTTAAAATAAAGTCATTAACACTAGGAGAGAGTGAATATAGGAAGTGGTACTAATGGGTTGGAAGGTATCTATAATACCTACCTGTTGAATGAATTAATGGATAAATAAGCAAGCTATCTGCTAAATATATAAAAGACTTTTCCCTATATTTAGGGCTTTGTGCCCCCATTAACAATCATGCTTTCTTTTTCTTTCTCCTTGTTCGTCTTTTTCTTCAATGTTCAGGTCCAAGGCCCAAACATTGGAGTGATTGGTTCTGGCAAGGGGGCAGAGTTGGCAGTTTCCATGGCTAGCTTTCTCCCAAATATAGCTGCGGTTGTGAGCATCAATGGTTGCATCTCTAACACAGCTACTGCCCTTACGTGTGGTGGATTAATCCTGCCAGGACTGCCTTTTAACCTATGCAAAATCTCTGCTACCGCTTCAGGGGTGTATGACATTAAAGAAGCGCTGGAGGACCCCTTAGATCCAGCCTATCGTGAAAGCCGTATCCCTATTGAAAAAGCCAGTGCCCATTTCCTTTTTATTGTTGGAGAGGATGACAGGCTTTGGAAGAGCTCTGTTTATGCTGACATAGCTGTGAAGCACCTCACAGAGCATGGGAAGACAAATTTCACTCTTTTAAGCTACCCTAATGCTGGCCACAGAATAGATCCGCCTTACAGCCCTTTTTTCTCTGCAGCCTGGGATCCTGTGTTGGGGGTGCCTGTTTTGGGAGGGGGGCAGCTCAAAGCACATGCTGTTGCCCAGATTGAGTCTTGGAAAAAGATCTTGGAGTTTTTGCACTTGCATCTAGGGTAAAAGCTTACAAATTAGAAAATTTAATTTAGAATTTGCTCAGAACAAATTAGGGGACAGACTGAATTTTCTGACAAATGACAACTGAAATCTGGACTCCTCGTGGCAGCTGCAAGCTTTTAAAAGAAAAAATACTCCAACTTCATCAGAGCCTGTAGCTTCGGTCCTGCCCGTGTTTCTCCACGGCTGGTCTGAGCTTGAACTCAAGGTAATTGCTAACCAGTTTTCAATCTGCCATTTGCCTACCCCTCCAAAGATTTTTAAAAACTAGTATATGATAATTAGTTGGCTATATCTACCCCAGAGATTTTAAAACTGTTTTGAACAAGGTAAACACATGAATATAAGCCCCTGGTTTTATGATGAGGAACAACTGGGTTATGCTAACTTGTTCATAACAGTCAGAGGCTAGAGTAAATTCTAACAAGATAGCTTGGAGACTAATTGGTGGCAGACAAGCCATAGAATCCTTTCTGTTGTTAATCCGATTTTGATTATTTTTCTAGTTGCTACCCATCCTAGGATCCTTAAGGAAAGTTAAAAATTCTAAGATACTACTTTAAAAATGGCAACTAATTACTGAGAAATACTTTGATTCTCTACAGTTCCCTTATCTCTGTATTTGTACTTTAAAAAACTTTTCTTCACACTTGGTTTCAAAAAATATGCGTACAAATAGGCAGGTCCCAGGTTCTAGCCCCCGGCAGACCATGTAATCAATCACCTGAGAAGGCAGAGCTCATCCCTTCCACCTTCTTCCGCTTTCACTGAACATTGAATTTCAATGTGTTAGATGAGCCTTACCTTGTTAAAATAATCTTAGCTGAAGTTCTGAGTTTTTGTTTCTAATCTCTAAGAATTAGAAGATATTAAAAGTTCTAGTCCTCATGAGAATTTTTTTTCCACATACTTGAAGGGAAAAATTAAGGTATTAATTATTAGCCTTTGACTTGGGATGATCAGTGGGATCTTGTCAGAACTAAATTTTGGGTTCTGCTGGGCAGAAGAGGAAGTGCTGTCGCCCTAATTTGTAGTATCAATGGTCCCCCCAAATTAACATTATTTTAAATTGGATATGTTTCAAATTATTAACATCAATACACACAAACATCCTCCTGATTTTGGGGTTATTCATGTAAGATTTTTTAAAGGTTTAAGTTTTCTTTAAATTTTTATTTTTAATTGATTTTAGAAAAAGAGGAAGGGAGGGGTGAAGGGAAGCAGGGGAGAGAGAGAGAGAGAGAAACATGGATTTGTTGTTCTACTTATTTAGGCATTTGTTGCTTGATTCTTTTCTGTGCCCTGTGCCCTGACTGGGACTTGAACCCCACCCCCCACAACCTGGTATATCAGGACGATGCTCTAATGAGCTGAGCCACCTGGTCAGGGACTACAAGAGGCTTATTTTAAAACAGACCAAAAACATAGAGGAGAATTTGGCTTTTTAGCAAATAACTATAATGAGAATCATAATCTGTGAAACTGACTCTTGAAATTTGATACAATGCTCATTCTAATTTGAATTCGTATTGACTTAATGACCCTGAGAATTAATGACTATCAGGTGACACTTTTTTATTTTAAGTATGTAACTTTGGCTGTTTGCTCAAGCTCTAAGCATTTAACTGGACATGTTTCTTCTTCTTTTGTTCAATTCACATTCTTGTTAAAAAATCAAAGACCTCTTATATTTGCTTTTCTGTCATTTCAAACTATGTATTTTACCTATGCTTTTTAAAAGGTATGCTAGATTTTCTGTATTTGGGGACAGTTTCAATAATAATTTTAACCTTTCTCTCAACTGTCTGTTATCCAGGTCTGCAACAAAAGCAAGTGGACCCAAAGCTATACTCTTTGGTCAACAGCTTTTGAGATCTATTGTATCATTTTGAAGGGTTTAAAAGAACAAAGAAATGATCCAAGTTATATAATTCTTTTTCTTTCCCCATGTGAAAGTTTTTAACCTTTGAGCGTGTGAAACTCAAAATGTGCTTGATAAGAAATGTATCAAGATATTGTGGATTAATTTTCAGAGACAAGAAAATTTCTGTTTATATGGTGGTAAATAGCTTATATACTAGTACATAAAAGATATTCATGGCAAGGAGTGAAACTGGAAAAGCCAGTGTTCGCCCTGCCTGTCACCGACCAGACCCGATAAGTACATAGAGGGATTGAATCTCTATGGCGTTTTATTCAGCTGGCTGGCGATTTGAGAAGATGGCGGGTTCGTTCTCCAACAGACCATCTTAAATTTCATTTTCAACCAACCCTTTCTATGGGGAAAAGAAAAGTGTAGGTAAGGGGATTGGAATTCAGGGAAAAGGTTAATTAGATAAAAAGCTACAGCATTCTTTCATCTGTGTCCTGGGCGGTGGACATCTCACCCTGGAGCACAGTGGCTCAGATACCGTCTTGAATTGCTTGCAGTCCTCCTGAGGCACAAAGGCGGAGCTGCTTACGGTCTCCTGGGGTCAGGGTGGGTCACACCTTCAGTTCCCGGAACAACCGCTTTTACATGCATTCATTACTAAGCTTATTAGCTATTATCTGAAACTAAAATTTTTCCAACATTTGAGCCCCCCAACAGGAGGAAACAGAATTAATATTCTGAGTGAGCATAGATAAAATTGACTTATTAGTGATATTGTACCATTAATATCAATTCCTTATGGTGTAATTTGTAGTTTTGAATAAAAAGAATACCCTACTGGGTTATGAGATATATTTAAGGGTTAGATTCCCATTATAGCTACATCAAGAAAAACAGATTTTGGCAGGAGAGGAAGAATTCCAACTTGGAGAGGGGTGGAGGTGTGGAGATCTGAAAAAATCACTGCAGGTGTTGGCAGTAAAATGGCACCAGAATGTCACTGGTGCCATTTGGACCTCGGTTCAGCAACCTCAGTTCTTGAGTTCTGGCTAAGAAAGAATTCAGAGCCAAGACTCAAACTATAAGAGAAAGTTTATTTGGAAAGTCACAGAGGTAGGAAAAGTAAGCTAGTGGGGTGTAGGTTCAGGAAACAAGTTACAGAGGCAGAAGAAGGCCCTTGGAGCTTGGGAAAGACAAAGGTAGAGCTAACGCGCCTGGGGGAAGACCAGGCAGAAGGAAGAACACTGAAGGATCCAGGGAGGGAGAGCAGCACCAGGCCCTCGTCCAGAGGTCTTAGGAGGATTCCAATAGAATACTCATCAGCTTTCCAGGTATGTCCTTTTAGGGTCATAGTCTCCACTGATTGGTCGGCACCAGAGCAGGGGGTCATTAGTCAGTGCAGCTAGTCCAGATGTCAGCCACGGCGTCGGCATCTGCATCGCTGGTCTGGTTTTGCTGCTTTTCTGTGCCTGGAGCTGAAACACAACTGAGGCCTAGATGTTATCTTTGGGGATTAATGCTTAAGGGAGTGGTTGTGCAAGGTCCTGAATGGAAGTTACACAAGGCCACCTTTCAGCCCCTTGTTCCTCCTCCAAGGGTGTCTACTACGTGACTAGTGACATACCAGGGGAGGAAAGGTCAGGGGAGGGTCTGTATGCATGACCAGCAATATGAAAGGTCAGGGGGTCTAATCCACAGGACCAGCGATATGCTAGGGGAGGAAAGGTTACCCTGGCGGCAAGGTACTTGTCTTCCCAGTTTTACCATTGCAAGGCACCTGGGGCTTTGTTTATTGGTGACCTCCTGTACCTGGCCCACCGTCCTCGCTCTGTCCATGTCTAACTGCCTACCCCACAAGACCAAAGGCTGAATATGTTATAAATACATACTTTTTCTTTCTCCAATAAAAATTTAACTTTTTCCTAGTTTTATAAATGTGATTATCTCTTTCAAAATGAAATTTATTTCTTATTTCAAAATTTAAAATATCTACATTATAGAACCATTAAAAACAGACAACTGAAGTGAACACTGTATTTGTCTCCTGAGGCTGCCATAACAAGATACCAGACTGGATAACTTAAACAACAGAATTTATGTTCTCACATTTCTGGGGGCTGGAAGTCCATGATCAAAGTGCCAACACTGTAGACCAGGGGTGTCAGACTCATTTTCACGGGGGGCCACATCAGCCTCGTGGTTGCCTTCAAAGGGCCGAATATAATTTTAGGACTCTATAAATGTAACTACTCCTTAACAGCTTAACTGTTAACATTGATACAGTGTTTTAGGACTATATAAATGTTACTCCTTAACAGTCAAGTTTAACTGTTAAGGAGTAGTTGCATTTATACAGTGTTATCGTTACAATCAGCCCTTTGAGGGCAACCAGGCCGAAGGTATTGTTGAATAACCTGAGACACCGGCATGTCACATACTGTCCTCATCCACTGATCATGTTCTGAAAATAAACAACAAACATAAAGCAAAAGACGAGCAATTCAACTGTATTCAAAATCAGGTTTTAGGCTTACCTGCTTTGTTTTCTGGATGTCTGACACCGTTTTCTCGAGGTCAGTGTGTCTATGTCTGGTTTCAGGCCTTGTGCTGTGGCAATTCGTAAAACAGCGTGGAGATTGTCATCGGTGATGCGCGACCTGTGCTTAGTCTTGTTTAGATTCATTATTGAAAACGTGTGTTCGCACAGATAGGTGCTCCCAAACAGTGACAGAATACGGGCAGCGTGAAGTCGGAGCTGTGGCATCAAAGCAGGAGGCAGTAGACGGTAAAAGTCCTCAATTTTAACATCCTCAAACTTTACTCTCAGGCAACTATCGCTCTGAATATCAATTAACTCCAACTGAAGGTTGTGGGGTGCGCTGTCGACATCAATGGTGAAAGGATTGGCAAAGATGGCAAAGTTTGAGCGCTGTCTTCTGAAGTCTGAGAAGCGCTGATCAAATTCATCAATTAGCCGGCTCAATTTGGTAGCCAATGGCGTGCATGAAAAAGCACCGGGAACTGAGGCTGAGATGCTCTGACAAACAGGAAAGTGGGCAAGATTGTCCTTGTCCACTTGGGACTTCCATAGGTGAAGTTTACGCTGGAAAGCCGTGATCGCGTCGGACATCTGCGTGATGACTTGTTTGCGTCCCTGCAGCTTCTGATTCAGTTGGGCAAGATGCTCGGTTATGTCACATAACATAGCAAAATCACACAGCCAGTGTGGATCTGACAGCTCAGGCAAGGGTTTTCCTTTACTTTGCATGAAAAGTGCAATTTCCTCCCTAAGCTCAAAAAATCGTTTCAGGACTGCGCTCCTGCTCAGCCACCTGACTTCTGTATGGTATGGCACATCTTCACGCTCTGAGTCCATTTCCTGCAGAAACACTTGGAACTGGCCATGATTCAAGCTCCGCGCCCGAATGAAGTTCACTGTTTTCATGACTGTGGTCATAATATTATCCAGTTCCAGAACCCTTCCGCACAGAGCTTCTGGATGGATAATGCAATGATACGTTATCAGAGGTGTGTCACAGTTACTTTGTTGCAATTTCTCCTTCACTAGTCCAACCAAGCCTGTTTTTTCTCCACACATTGCAGGGGCACCGTTGGTGGTCAGCCCCACCAGCTTTTCCCAGGGTAACTTATGATTGCTCATGGACTTCTCCACCGCATCAAAAATGTCCTTCCCTGTTGTCGACCCATGCATGGTAATTACATCCAAGAGTTCCTCGGTGACAGAGAAGTCTGCCTTCACACCTCTTATAAAAACGCACAGATGTGACGTATCCGTGTTGTCTGTGCTCTCATCCACAGCTAATGAGAAAGCCAGATAACTGTGTGCCTCTTCGACCAGCTGTGTGGCCAGATTTCCTGCTAGTTCCTTAACACGGTTTGCGATGGTGTTTCTTGACAAACTGACATTTTTAAAAGTCTGTATTTGATCGGGGCACACCTGCTCACACACCTTTAGCATGCGCTGCTTGAAAAATGCACCCTCTGAAAAACACTTCGAAGCTCGAGCAATTTCTTCAGCCACAATAAAGCTGGCTTTCACTGCTGCATCATTTTTGGCTATAGTTCTGGTGAGCACATTCTGCTGCGACTGCAGTCTGCCTTTTAATTCTTGGGCCAATTGTTGTTTTTCTTGGAGGCTGAATTTAGCATATTTAGTTCCATGTTTGGTCTCAAAATGCCGACGTACATTGTATTCCTTTATCACCGATATTGTCTCATAGCACAAAAGACAAACTGGGTTTTCCCCTTGAAACACAAACATGTATTCACTTTCCCATCTGTCATTAAATTGCCTTCCTTCTGCATCAATCTTTCTCTTACTGGACATTTTGGGATTGAAATTGTCCCACCAAAGACGGTATGGTGCGCCACCTAAGTAAAAGATAAAAGACCAAGATGTCCTTTAGGACCAGGTTCAATAACAGGCCCTCCCCCACAGGCTCACCCTTCCTTCAAATCCCCTTCTGCATAAACAGCAGTCACTCGTTCTCCATCAATTCTCCCCCTCCATCTATCTCAGCAACATTTCTCCTTATTCCCCCATCGCCAATGCCTTGGACAGCAACATTATCCTTAGTGCCATTCCCAGCATGAACACCCTCCTCATCCTCCTGAACATTCTTCCATGGTGGAATAAGGAGAACGTTCCTTTGGGAACACCCGCAAAGCGGTGCCTGCGCTTGCGCAATGACATGCTTTCACTTTTATATCAAGTGGCCGGGACCGAGGACTATGCCCAAATACTGCTTGGGCCCCAGAGCCGTCCTGTTATCTTGAATGATGCAGAGCGGAGGAGGCCGGGCAGGGAGCCAATGCGCCGGTGCAAGTTAGGCTTACTCTCGCAGTCCCAGCTTCACAAAAAAGTGAAAGCACGTCACTGCGCAAGCGCGGCCACTGCTGCTGGACCGCAGAGCTGGCCGTGTCTAGGGACAACAATGTAGAATTCATGTGTGGGACCCTAGCTGCTGGCTACAAAATATCTTGTTACAGGTACTTTTTAAAAAATAACATGTAATGGCTAAAGTTCATGTATCTGGCTAATTTATTAAAAAATTAAATGAAATGTTTGCCCAGTTGAGAGTACCCCTTTAAGCGCCCCGCCATCCCTCCGCTACCCCCGCCCCTACCCGGGTAATTCTCGTCTTTCTTGTCTTTCAGTGCCCCAAGGCAGTTACTAGTGTCCCCCATCAGTCTCACCTATTACTCTTCTTACACAGGCTCACCGTTCTCCTGCAGCTATGGCCGCAGCTCCCGCCGTTCTCCTGCTCCTGGAGCGTAAACTCATCACACACGCTGCACACGTGACTAGCGCGCTGGCAGGAGCGTAGGAGCGAGGAGCTCCGCGCTGCGGCCAGGTAGAAACAAGGTCCCGGGCCGGATAAGACAAGGTGGACGGCAGGATTCGGCCAGCGGGCCTTGTGTTTGCCACCTGTGGCGTAGGTTTTTGGCGAGGCCTCACTCCTTGGTTTGCAGATGACCAACTTCTCACTGTGTCTTCACATGGCCTTTCTTCTGTGCAAACAAACCACTTCTGGTGTCTGTTCTTCTTGTAAGGACACCAGTCCTACTGGATTAGAGCCCCACTCTTATGGCCCCTTCTAACCATGATTACCTCCTTAAAGACCCCATCTCCAAACACAGTCCCATTGAGGGTTAGGGCTTCAACATACGAATTTTGAGGGGATATATTTCAGTCCAAAACAAACATTAAACCCTCATAATGTCCTTTAAGTTTTCTTATGTATGTCTGTGAGTCCTATATATAATTTTTAAGGGGATCACACCATTCTGTTTGGTAACTTGCATTTTAAATTAACACATCATGATTATGCATATCAATAGATGCATTTCAGCAACATTTTTATGGAAGTGATATGGAAGTTGAAATCACAATGAAGTCATGTCCACCCTCAACCACAAAATTAAATACCACTCTTTTTAAAGTAGGTCCCCCCTCTCCCCCATATTTTCTTTATTTTACATGCATTTAGCTAAACCACTGCCAAGGAAGGTAAAAAGTTTCGTGTAGTGCCCCACACCTGAGCAAACTGGCTTTGAACCATTGTCTGGTCTCTGCCTATAGGCTGCAGGCTCTGAAATAGGCTACACAGTGAAAAACAGTGTATTTTTGCATCATTTGAATGTTGAACAATACCAATTCCATTGTGTTGACATTTGGATTGTTTTCTTTTTACTATTAAAACTTTGAACGTATATCTGTGTGCATTTGTGTGATTATTTATTCAGGATGAAGTCCTAGGAGTGGAATTGCTGAGTCACAGAGGTGCAAGGATTTTAAAGCTTTTCTTAATGCAAAAAACATCCAAACCTGTAAAAACATTTTATGAACTTATTTGAGCCAAACTGACTATTGCTGGGAAAGCAAAATCTCAACGGACTGAGAAAATACTCCAGATAATGGCAGTTTTACCACTTATTTTATACAACAGAATCAAAGGGCAAGACCTAAAGGGGTTACGTGAAATTCGTGGGTGATAGATTAGGGAGGCGGGAGAAAGCAAAGCAAGGGATATCTCTGGGATTGGATAAAAAGTAAAATAGACACATATATCTTTTACATTGGTGGGTGTGGGGTAATTAATAGTAAATAATTAACAAAGAGTTTTGAGGTCTCTGCTCTGGTGCAGTGGCTGTGCCCTGAGGGTCTGGAAAAAAAAATTACCCTGTGGTTCCAAAGATATGTTATCCTAGATGCAAAAAGACAATACGCTCACTTAAGGTAAAGATTGAATTTTGTGAGGGAAGATATGGGTTTAGGATGGGACTACCTGTCATGACCTGCTTTTACAATAGTGAGAAAGTTTTCATTTCAGACCTTCCTATGTTACTTTCAGTCTCCGAGTTCATAAGCCCACCATGTAGGCCTTCCCTGAGCTTGTCAGGTTTAGTACGTGGCCACTTTTCCCGTCCACACTTTTAATACTTATTGCCAACAGCCCTCCAGAAAGGCTGTATCAATTATAAACAGCACTGTTTATATACATACTATTTATCCATACTCCTAGCGACTGAGTATTTTTTACAATTTTTGGCTAATTTGATAGTAGTAAAAAGACAGCTCGGTTATGTAAAGCCTACCTACACTTTGTTTTCAGCTGCCTCTGGCTTCCTGGAGGAAAGTAACCGAAAAAATTCGGCGGAGTTTGGCTTCGGGTATCCTCAGTGGGACGCCAGGAGAAGTATAGCAGAGAACCGGGAGAGGATACAGGGGGGCAATCTGCAGGGAAAGGGAATTTTACAAATCCTTTTATTGGAAGGGCAACGGTTAGAGGGAGGTTTTACAGTTTTAAACTTCAGGCGGGTAGGTCACTCCAGAGGAACTGAAACTGCTTTCGGCAGGGACAGCACATCCCCTGACCACTCTGCGCGCTAAGCACTCCAGCCCTGCGTCTCACGGGCAACAGTGCCGCCGCCACCCGGGAGCGAGGGGCAGCGCGGCAGGAGGACCACAGGCCGCCCCGTCGTCCCACAATGCCCCGCTCGCGCCACCTGAGGGCGGAGAGAGACGACAGCGGAGGCGGGAGGGATCCTAGGAGAACCCCGAGAAGTGCGCAGGCGCACTGACCCCTCCAAGCCCTAGCAACCAGAGCAGTGACAGTAGCAACCGCCGGAATGGTGAGTACCTTCCAGGCCTTGTAGCCAAAGCTGAAAAGAAGTTGGAAGTGGGAAAGGGCTTTTGTGGAGCGTTGAGGGCTGGGAGGGGAGAGGGTGTCTTTGAACCGCGGAAGGGAGCCGGTAGCGGACGCGGGCTCCTCGAAGTCAGAGGCCTGGGGCGATCGAAAAGCCCTGGCACGGGGTGGTCTGGGAGGAGGGCGGCCTGGGGCAGATTAGAGGTTGGGTGAACGTGGTGGGAGTCTGGCAGAGAAAAGGGAGGGCAAAGAGCAGGGAATTCTCGAAAAACAGAG
This sequence comes from Tonatia bakeri, assembly GCA_004024845.1. Lineage (NCBI taxonomy): Eukaryota > Metazoa > Chordata > Mammalia > Chiroptera > Phyllostomidae > Tonatia > Tonatia bakeri. The sequence continues at coordinate 443,695 of PVIA01000368.1, read as the reverse complement.
CATTGGAGTGGGAAAGGTGATGGACGGGAGTGGGTGAATAAGGATCTCTTTTTACATACAAGTAAGTTACCCCCTGGCGAGATGGAGTGGGGAGCTGGTTACAAGAGGAATGTGGGTCACATCATTGCAGCAGTTATCGGAAACCTGTGATGTGCCCAGGTTGCCCTGAATGACTGTGAGTGCAGTTATTAGGTAACGTTGTAAAACCCACTCTGATAGAAGATATTAGGCTACTCTTTCTCAAATCTCAGTATGCGTAAGTATGATTGTAGTTGGCCTAAGTACTAGGAGTTTGTTGGAGTGCAGATTATGAATGTTTAATATGATTGGGGGTGTTCAGGTATGTGCATTTCGACAATGCACCTCAAGTTATTCTAAAATTGGAGGGCGCCTTACCACACTTTGAGAAATACTGCCTTGGATTTGAAATCTGCCATTGGTCTACCCAATCAAAACCTTTGTGAAATAATGATTTTATCTAGTGATTCTCAACTCCTGCTCAAAATGTGCACTCTCTTGCTTACATACGTGGCAGTTCCAACTAGTAGTTTGAAAGGGATGTTGTTGGTTAGTTATAGATCCAGACAAAACTTTTTAGCAAAGGATGTGATTGTCCTGCCGGATGGAGATATTTATGAAGAACAGGTATAATTTGTTGTCTTCTTTTTGCAATTCCAATGCAAGTGGGCAGAGCTAGAGCCTGAGAAATTGAAATGATAATGAAGTCATGTCCACCCTCAACCACAAGATTAAATACCACTCTTTTTAAAGTAGGTCCTTCCTCCCCGTCTCCCATCTTTTCTTACTTTCTTTCACGTGCATTTAGTTACACCACTGCCAAGGAAGGTAAAATGTTTCGCATAGTGCCCCATGGCTGAGCAGACTGTGGCATTGAACCATTGCCTGGCCTCTGCCTGTAGGCTGCAGGCACTGAAGCAGGCTACACAGTGAAAAGTGGGGGGCAACAGGAGAAAGTAAAATATTTTGGAACCTAGGTTTAGATTCAACTGAAGAAATAATCAGCTCTAAATCCTGAAAGCATGAACCATGAGAATTATTGAAAATCTTCAGATGAAGAATCAGAACCAGTAATTATATGAAGCTAGCTGAGGCTGCAAACTGTTGGTTCTGGGGCCCTTCAGAAATACAGGCCCACATAGTTTTTAAATGTTTAAAACAAAATTAGCTTCCAGTGTTTTAAAAATGATCATACTTCACTACAAAACTGAGATTTGTAGCTTCTTTGAAAAATCAGAAATGCTGTGTTTCACCACCAGGCGCATTTGTCCCCACATATTTGTGTTACTGAAAATGTGTGTTACTGTCATATAATTGGCTGCATTGCTTTCTTCATAGTACATGAAATAGGAATGTTACTGTCATTAATGGGTTTCTCGTATTCCAAGACATGTGATATTAGGGTAATTCTTGTCCCAAGTCCCACCTGTCCGCAGTTTTCTAGAGCTAAACAGGGGCTCCTCACCTGGCCAGCTTTATCCATTAATGATGTCCGTTGGTTTTCAAGGCATTTCAGGTTTTGATTCCTGCTCTCTATAGGGGAAGTAGTGACCTTATAAACCAATTTATAGACAGCTCGATTGCTTCCAACTTGAGAGTGTTCTTATATGTGTCTTTCTGTGGGCCCATGCAAGGATTTCTCTGGGAAATATACCCAGGAGTGGGATGGCAGAGTCACAGGGTCAGTGCGTACTTAATTTCCCTATACACTGTCAGACTGCTTTCTTTCTTTTTTAAAAAATAATTTATTTATTTATTCTTAGAGAGAGGGGAAGAGAGGGAGAAGGAGAGGGAGAGAAACATCGTGTGTGAGATACATGGATCAGTTGCCTCTCGCACGCCCCCACCTGGGGTCCTGGCCCGTAACCCAGGCATGCGCACTGACTTGGATTCAAACCAGCAATCTTTCGGTTTGCAGGCTCGTGGTCAATCTACAGAGCCACCCAGCTAAGGCATGTCACCAACTTTCTAACTTTTGCCAATCGGGGGATGTATTTTAGCACTCCATTGTTTTTCTGTATTTTTCTGATTTCCAGTGAGTTTGATTACCTCATGATATTCTTGTTAGTCATCTGGATTTCAGTTTCTGTGAATTTTCTGTTTACATTTTTGCCAACTTTTCCATATTTATTTCTGAATGTCAGGAGTTCCTTATATATCTTGATATTAGTCCTTTGTTGGTTTTACATTGAAAATATCTTCTCCAAATTTTTCTGTTTACTTTATCAACAGCATCCTTCACTTGCTGAACTCCATTTGTTCTAATATTTGAGTTAATTCTATTGTGTTTTCTAAATAGACGATCATCTGCACATGAATTTTATTTCCCCCTTTTAACCTTTCCAGTATGTATTTCTCCTTATTATAACATGTGTGAAGATCTCTTGTACCGTGTTAAATAGTAGCAGTGATAGTAGACACCCTAGATGTGTTTGGGATCTCAAAGAGAATACTTTTACGGTTACCTTCCCAATGTGGCCCACCTTGACCACCTTATTTAAAGTAAACGTCCTCCACACACACACCCACATGTCCTCACAGCCTTTACCATGCTCGACATTTTCTTTTTCTTTTATAACTGTCACCTTCTACCATACTATATAATGTATTTATTTTTATTTTTAAAATTATATTACTTACCATTTGTCTCCCGACAACGATTCCGTGAAGGCAGAGATCTTTGTTTTGTTCAGTGATATATCCTAATCACATAGAAGAATGTTTGGTATGTGGTAGACACTCAGTAAAGATTTGCTGAAATGAATGAATTTCTCTATTAAGTATGGAGTTCATTGTCGCTTTTTGTCTGCAGCTTTTATCAAGGAGTTTCCTTTTATCTCAGTTGAATGCTTTTAATATTGGATGTAGAACCCTATCAAGTGCTTTTTCTGCATGTAATGAAATAAATATGATTGCCTTCCTTTAATCCAATAATAAATAATTTCCATTTATAAATTTTCCTGTTGTGAAACAATCTTTATGCTCCTGGGAATAAGCATTTCTTGATCTTTTCATTCTATACCATTGGCTTTGGGGGCCTAATATGTCTAGGCTTTTCAAATCTGTGCTGAGAGGTAAAGAGGGTTCCTTATCTCGTTACAGCATCAGGTTATGCTAGGCTCATGACATACGTTGGCAGCTTTCCTTTTTCTAGTTTCTAAAACAACTTGTATAACAGGGAATGTCTCTTCCTTGACAGCTTGGTAGAACTCGTAAAATTAGGCTTGGAGCTTTAGGGGAGGAGGATGAGGGTCAGTCTCTGATTATCTTTTTAGTGCTTTAATTAGTCATTGGCCTATTCACATTTTCTGATTCATCTTGTGACAGTTCTGGCATTTTTCTGTTTGTTTTGTAGAAAGGCATCGTTTCTCTAGCTTTTCAAACTTATTACCACATATTTGCTTGTACTGTTTTCCGTTTCAGATCTCCACGGTGTCAGTGTTATTTCCCTTTATTCATCGATCTCTTCCCCCTACTGTGTTTCCCGCTGACTTCTTACTTCGTATTTCCTGTGCCTTCCTTGGGTTTGCAGTGATGCACTTTTTTCAACTACCGAGAATGCTCAGCTTACTTGTTTTCTGTCTCTCCCTCTTCTTTTCGAATAAATGTACTTGAAGCTATGTTTCCTTTTAAGGTTATGTTTACTTCTCAAATTTTGACTTTTTATCTTTTATTTCATTGTTTCACTTTAATTTATAATATTTTTACCCCAAGGGTGATTTTTTAGTATGTCTTTACTATCTTTACCTTCTAGACATAATACTATATACTTTTAAAACTTTCCTTTTGTTTTTATTTAGAATATTCTCTCCTTTTATTAATGAACTGGAACAGTAGTTCAAAGGATGTCTTCCTTTGCTCATCTTTAAAGTTGCAAATAACCCCGGCTGGTGTGGCTCAGTGGATCAAGCACGGGCCTGTGAACCAAAAGGTCACCAGTTCGATTCCCAGTCAGGGCACATACCTGGCTTGTGGGCCAGGTGCCCAGCTGGGGCCATGTGAGAGGCAACCAATGTTTCTCTCCCTTTCTTTCTCCCTCCCTTCTTCTCTCTCTGAAAAATAAATAAGAAAAAAAACTTTTAAAAAGTTGTAAGTATAATAAATTGAATTAAAGATATTATTGATTATAAGGTACAACATTATTTTATATTTTAAGACAGAAAAATAAGTTGGAATTAAACTATAACAAATAATTTTTTACCAGCTAGAATTTTTATTTTGTACTTATTGACAGAGTTTTTAAAATATATATTTAGGCATATAGACTTATCATATGTCATCCTTTGCAAACATAAAAAGGAGTCTATGCATATGAGATAAAATTGTGAATGTTTTTCTAAGACTTCACCACTGCCACCTGGCCACTGCAGTTGTAAATTGTTCCTGGTTGGAAGACGCATCCAAATTTCAAAGATGTTAAAATGTGAAAGAAGATGTAGATCTTAGAACCAATGAAATGACATATTTTAAGTGTTGAAAGCTGCATATTTTTTGTAAACCAAGTGGGAGTTATCTACGTGGGCATCACATCGTGATTCCCTTAACTTCTCTGAGAGAATTGAATCAACAGATTGCACCAATAAAGACAGCCTTTCTTTCCTTCTCTTTTTAAGGCAAAAGCAACAACAATCAAAGAAGCCCTAGCCAGATGGGTGAGTCTGAGTTTTTACTTCTTTTAGAGACTGTATAAGGAGAACTTTCAGATAGGTGTTAAGTCTTACCATTCAGTAAAAGGGATCTTTGTAATATTGGAACTATTTAGCTATCTTGACTGTGAGGGTGGATACATGAACCTACACAGGTGGTAAAGATGTATCAAACTTAATCCACCTGTACAAACACTTTCACACTCATATGTACAAATGAGTACAGACAAAATTGGGAAATCTGATGTAGGTCAGTGGATTGTATCAATATTAGTATTCTGGTTGTGATATACTTAGGAAATATTTGGCAGCATATACTGTTAATGAAATTTTAAATTGCATACTTAGTACCAAAATTAATCTCTAAGGTTGAATTCAGTAGTAAATTACTGTAGAGAAAATGGTCTTGACCACAACTGTGTTGTAAAGAGAATATTTCCCAAAATTCTCGGTATTTTGGGGTTGTAGCCCAGACTGAATTATGTATAGAAATAGATGAGATGACAGAAGCAGTTGGTCTTATATTTTAAGAAAGAAAAATAAGTTGGTTTGAGTCTGAAATGTAAAGAAAGGTTGTTTCAGGACAAGGAGCTCTTCCCAGGAAAATGTCTGTGTTTGCCTATGTTTATTAATCGATAGGCACTTAAGGGATTTTAAGTGTTACATAAATCATTTTCTTTCTTCCGTGTTTTCCCGTCTGCTTGGGCCCTAACAGTGAATTGTCTTGGTTGGTCATGTAGAAGCCTGCTCATCAGAGTCAACAGTAAAGGTCAATCAGTGCATTGTAAAGAATGCACAGAATTTCTAAATTCTAAGAATTGTTTTGAAATAAAGTTGAAAAGCCTTATGAAATTCTAGCCTCCTTTAACTCCATGTTACAATCAGGCATCATCTTCTTCCAAATTAACTTTTATTACAGGAAGAGAAAGCCAGTCAGAAGCCATCGGAAGCCAAGGAGATAAAGCTCTATGCCCAGATCCCCCCTATAGAGAAGATGGATGCGTCCTTGTCCATGCTTGCCAATTGCGAGTAAGTTCATCCTGCCGGTTGCCTAAACAATTAAAGAACTGTTCCCCCACCATATTTCCAGATTTAAGGTACTCGATTTTTCCCTAGCAGTTCTCAGGAGTGGGGAATGACTAGAAGATACACAGATTTGATCAGTAATTTACATTGTACAGTACTTGACTTTGCTGATTCAAGTAAAAAGATAAATAATTTCTCTTCAGGTGAAATCAGAAAGGATATGATCAAGTGTTGGAGAGTCAATACAACTTTTTGATTTTATTTATTTATTTTTTAGAAAGGGAAAAGGAGAGAGAAAGAGAGGGAGAGAAACATCAGTGTGTGGTTGCCTCTCTAGTGACCCCAACTGGGGACCTGGCCTGCAACCCAGGCATGTGCCCTGACTGGGAATTGAACCCACAACCTCTTGATTCACAGGCCAGCACTCAACCACTGAGCCATACCAGCAAGGGCAATGTCTTGGGTTTTAAGGAAGACTAAAAATGTATAATTATCTTCCCTTTAAAAATGTTTTTATATAATTAAAGTATGTATAGAAAAACCTAGATAAATATATACAAACTATTAAAATAGTTATCTCTGGAGGAATGTGGGGGGTGATTAGGATTACATATGATTTCTTATAGTATACATTTCTGAATAATTTAACACATGAGAAAATAAATATTTCCCTACTTCCATATGTATAGTTCTGCTTTTCACAAAAAGGGATCATATAAAATGTGTCATTCTGCGAGGTGGTTTTAAAACTTAGCTGCATATCATAGACGTCTTCTCAAGTTGGCCTCTGTAGCCCAATCTCATTTCAGGGCAGCATAGTATTCCTCGGTGATGGATGCTTACAGATATTTTCCCTCATTTTTTGCTATGGCAATAATACAATCAATAATCTAATTCATATAACTTTTGGTATTTGCATTAGTATTTCAATAGGATGTATTCCTAGAAATGAATTACCGGGTCAAAGAATACATGCATTAAAATATTTAATAGAACCCTGACTGGTGTGGCTCAGCAGATTGAGAGCCGGCCTGTGAACTAAAGGGCTGCCACTTCAATTCCCAGTCAGGGCACACGCCTGGGTTGTGGGCCGGGTCCTCAGTATGGGGTGCGCAAGTGGCAACCACACACTGATGTATCTCTCTCTCTCTTTCTCTTTCCCTTCCCCTCTGTGTAAAATAAACAAATAAAATCTTTCTAAAAAATTTAATAGATAACATCAGATTGCCCTCAAAAAGTTTTTTTTTAAATTTCTACTCATTAATGGTATGTATTAACTTTTGTAACCAGAAAGAACTATGAAGATTTCCAACATGGCATGGAATATATGCCATATCTGAAGGGAAAGAAAGGATTCAATGTCAAAAGGAAGTGTGACTTAAATATCGTATCTTGAATGGGCACTGGAGAAATAATTTCTGACATACCATTAAAATTTTTTAATATTAATTCAAGTTTTTCTTTGTTCTTTTTAAGGAAGCTTTCACTGTCTACAAACTGCATTGAGAAGATTGCCAATCTGAATGGCTTAAGTAAGTGATCCACAATAACAGATGGTTCCTGGATTTTCTCACTATTGGAATAAACATTCCAGACACACTATGTAATCCCAGAAGCTTGCACCTGTTTTAACTGCAGTACTTGTCAGATGACAGAGAGAGATCTGAACATTTTAAAGATATTTTAAAGCTTGGACAGGGTTAGAATTGAGATATCTTAAAAAAAATCAGATTTTTAAAATATATTTGATCAGATTTGTCTTGCATTTCATACTTGTTTTATTTATTTATTTATTTTTAAGATTTTATTTATTTATCTTTAGAGGGGAAGGGAAAGAGAGAGGGAGAGAAATATCAATGTGTGGTTGCCTCTCGAGTGTCCCCTGCTGGGAACTGATCTGCAACCCAGGCATGTGCCCTGACTGGGAATTGAATCGAACCTCGATCCTTTGGTTCACAGGCCCGCACTCAATCCACTGAGCTACACCAGCCAGGGCAGCCATGCTTGTTATATTTAAAATTTCATTTCTCACCATCCTTGTTTTTCCTGTGCATGAACAAATGTTAGTGACATTGCCACCTACCCAGGTGCTAAGGCCTCTGACTCCTGTGCTAGTTTCCTATGGTTGCTGAAACTTGATGGCTTGAAACAGCAGAAATTTATTCCCTCATAGTTCTGCAAGTCAGAAGTCTGAAATCAGTTTCACTGGCCAAAATCAGGGTTTTGACAGAGCCACCCTCCCTCTGGAGGCTTTAGGGGAGAATCTGTTCCTTGCCTTTTCTGGATTCTGATGGCTGCCACATTCCTTGGCTTGTGACTACATCACTCCAGTCTCTGCCTCTGTGGCCATATTGCCTTCTCTTTTGTCTGTGTCAACTCTTTCTCTTTTGAGGATACATGTGACTGCATTTATGGAACACCTGGACAATTGAGGATACTCTCCCTATCTTCATATCCCTAACTTACTCACATCTGTGAAGTACTTATTCCCCATAGAAGGCAACATTCACAGGTTCCAGGGGTTAGGATATAGGTGTCTGTTGTTGGGCCATAATTTCCCTACCACATTCCCGCTTTACTTCCCTCAAGCCCTACATCCAAGTTCATCACTAAGTCTTATTAACTCTACTCTTTGAAAGAGCTCTCAAATAATATGTTGCTTTTTAAAAAAATATGTTTTTTTTTTTAAATTTTAGAAAGGGGGGAAGAAAGAGAGAGAGAAACATCAATGTGAGAGAGAAACACTGATTGGTTGCCTGCCAGAGGGAATTGAGTCGATCCAGATATGTGCCCCAAATGGGGATGGAACCATGGACGATTTGGTATAGGAGACAATGCTCCAACCAACTGAGCCACACCGTCTAGCGCAATATGTTGCTTCTTTGTATATTCCAGGAGCTAGAGTTTTAATTTAGACTCTAACCATCCTCCTTAAATGGTGTTTAACAAACTTTGTTTTTTACTTAAAAAAATTTCTGTTGTATTTTTTTCCAAAAAAAATTTTTAAAGATTTTACTTATTTTTAGACAGAGGGGAAGGGAGGGAGAAAAAGAAGAAGAGAAATATGTGGTTGTCTCTCATGCGCCCCCTACTGGGGACCTGGCCTGCAACCCAGGCTTATGCCCTCACTGGGAATTGAACCAATGACCCTTTGGTTCACAGGCTGGCACTCAATCCACTGAGCCACACCAGCTAGGGCTTTTTCCCAAATTAAAAAAAAAATTATTTATTTTTAGAGAGAGGGGAAGGGAGGGAGAAAGGGAGAGAAACATCAACATATGAGACAAACAGATTGGTTGTGTCTCACATGCCCCCAGCTGGGGATCACCGCAACTCTGGCATGTGCCCTGACTGGGAATTGAACCAGTGACTCTTCGGTTCACAGGATGACACCCAGCCCACTAAACCATACCAGTTAGGGCTTTCAAATGTTTTTCACTACTTTTCACAGTAAGAAATACATTTGAATTTATGACTCAGTACATGTATGAATTCATATGAATATATAGATCAAATATACACATAGACATATAAATTGGAATCAAGTTGCTGAAACAACATTTACCTTTATAGCATAGGTTCTAGTCTAAATTTTTAAAATTTGATTTTGTTTAAATGTTTTTCACAAACCCACTAAGTTGATTTCACACATAATTTGAAAAACACTGCCTTAAGACCTTTGTAATAGCCTCCTAGTTGATCTCCATTTCTCTTTCTGTTCTTCAGTTGGCCTTCAGCACTGACACCAGAGTTTTCTTTCTAAAAATATTATTCTCATTTCTCCAGATCAGAGACCTCAGCGGCACCCCTTGGCCTGGTAAAGACCACCTGCCTTAACGTTGCATTCAGAGCCGCCTCGAAGCTTGCACCACACTGTTCACACCCAACACGCCATTCTTTCTTATGACTGCGCTTGTCGGTGCAGCGCTTTTCATGGAGAACGGCCCCTTCCTCTAACAGGAAAATCCCACAAAAAACAAAATTAGGATTAAGAATGCCAAGTTTAAATGTCATTTTTCCCCCTGAAGACTTCTCTAATCTCCATCATCATACTTAATCCTTCTTTGCAAACATTTAAATAGACTTATTTTGGATAATAATAATGGACTCCTTCATAAGTATTATGCATAATAGGTGAATTAGTATATATAAAAGACTTAGAATAGTGCTTGGTACATGTAAATGCTCACGTTTAAAGTAGGCGAGGACTATGTTCTGTCTCTTTAGATAATGAACTCCTTGGGGGCAAGAATTACATTTTATTAATCTGTTTGTTTTCTATTCCAAATCTCCATCTTCTCCAGTACCTTATATAGTGCTGGAGAGGAAATGTTTTCCTTTAAAGCTGTGCATAAGATGACTCAATCTATTCCAATTTTTCAGTGACTCATTAGGAAATGTGAGATGTTTCATTTCACTCTTTTCTTTGTAACTGTAATAAATCTCTTAAAGGAGACAAAATTGATAACATTTATCAATATAGATGACATGCTTTTTTTTTTCATAAGAACATGACTATGGCAATAGTGAAAATGGATAACCTTTGTAGGGCTGGCATTGCGTTTTAGTTCGTATTCTAACTTTGTTCAGTTGGTAATGACTCTCGGGGAAAGTTGTATTAAAAAGAGTTCCCAAAATTCAGTGGAAAAGAGTACTTGGGTCAGTGATTGATGTCTGACATAGGCATGGAATAAGAGAGAATAGGCATTTGCACCGTGCATTTGCCATTCTTGCTTCATCTCATTTTAGTTCTGCTTGTAACAAATGATACTTCTGCAGCCTGTGCCCAGGAAGCAGAAAGAAGCCAGCTGGTCCACGTGAAGGACTGAATATATGACCCTGGCTTGCCGTCCAGCCCTTTCCCTTCGTGAGCACTGCAGTCTCGCCTGCTACGCCACGGTGCGAGGACCTGAAATACAAAGGCATTACTGTTCAACAGGAGCTTTGTAAGGCAGAATGACCCTGTGGCAGTTTCTATTAACGTACCAGAACTGCAGCTGGAAAACCGCATAACGTCGCTGTGTTCAGAACTGTGACTACAGAGCTCTACAACGTGAATATTAATAATCTCGTGTTAAAGATTAGAACATACATTTTGTTGCCTTGTATCTTTGGCAAAATATTTTACTCCTTCCATTTACTAAATAAATATATAACTTTAAGACACTTTTTAAATTTTCATTAGGAACTTGTTAAAGAAAAAGTGTTTTCCGCTCTGGCCAGGTAGCTCCGTTGGTTAGAGAGTCATCCTGATATGCCAGGATTGCAGGTTAGCTCATGAGTCGGTCTCATACAAGAATCAACATCTCCAGTCAGGGCACATACCAGAACCAACCAATGAGTGCGTAAATGCATTCAACAAACTGATGTTTCTCTTCCTCCTCTCTCTGAAGAAAATTAATTAAAAAATTAAAATAAAAAAATTAAAACCCTAGCTAGTGCAGCTCAGTGGGTTGAGTGCCAGTTTGCGAAAAGGTCACTGGTTCCATTCCCGGTCAGGGTGCATGGCAGGGTTTTGGGCCAGGTCCCCAGTAGGGGACACGTGAGAGGCAACCACATGTTGATGTTTCTCTTCCTCACTTTCTCCCTCCCTTCCCCTGTAAAAATAAATCAATAAAGTCTTAAAAAAAAAAAACAAGAAAAATTAAATAAATTCCTTAAAAGAAAAAGTGTTTTCCTTATAGTGGTGGTCTACTTATACAACATAAACTATGGAAAATATATAATTGTACTATGTTAGAACATTTAATCTATTAACTTTGATATTATAATTTATTTCCCTATATAGCAGTAAATAAGATCTTTTTAGTCTTTTGGTACCAGTTTCATGTGTACTTTTTAAAAAAGGAGTTTCTACATGTTAAGTTAGAAACTATCTTTGAAAGGCCGCATATATTTGTTACCTCCAGTTTCTGGGCCATTTGTCAGCCCTCATCTGAGTTGACCTATGAGTGTATTTTGACGGATGATTTCTTTCCTCTTTGAGACAATTTCAGCATCTGGCTTCTTGGAAACTACACCCTCCAGATTTCTTCCTGCTTTTCTGGCTACTTCTTTCCAGTCTCATGTCCCTAACTTTTAAATGTTGGTGTACCCCAGGATTCAATTTTGGGGTCTCTTTTTTATCTTCCCCGACTCCCTAGTCTGATTATCTCTTCCAAATCATGGCTTTACCATCTATATGCTGATGGCTTCCAAGTTTATATCTCTAGCCCAGGTGTCTCCTCTGACCTCCAGATTTGCATATCCAGTTGCCTGATATTTCCCTTAGATGTCTAGTAGACATCTCATACTTCACGTGTTCAAAAGTCCTAAAAGTCCTTCCACAGCCCTAGCTAAACCAGCTTCTTATGTGTCTGTCTCAGTGACTGGTCCATTCTTCGGATGCTTAGGTCAAGCTCTGGTAATATCTTGACTTCTCCTCATGAATCCCCTATAAAAGGTCTATTTCTAATTTCATCTCCTATATTCTCCTTTCGTTCTCTCAGCTAGTTTCTTGCGCTTTGTGAACACTTCAGATATGGTCCTGCCTCATAGCCTTTACGCTTGAAGTTCCACTTGCGTGTTAATGTCCTTCTTCCATCGGTCCTCGTGGCTCGCTGCCTGACTTCCTTCGAGTCTTCACTTAGAAGTCATCATCTACCTAAAATGTCAGCTGTTCCCAGTCCTCTGACATTTCATTCCTTTCATCTGCTTTTCTTCTCTTTCACACTCATCACTATCTAATATACTTATTTGTCTGCTTACCAGCTGTCAAATGTTAGTTCTATGACAGTAGGATTGTTAGCTGTATTGTTCGCTGTTATACTGCAGGTGCTTAGTGCTATTCCTGGCATATAGCTGATACTCAATAATTATGTGTTGAATGAGTAACTTTTTGAATAAGCATTTTATCTTGCATGAAATAGGGGAAAATAGTAATTTTTCTATATGAATAAACTTAAAAAAATTATTGTGTGATTTTCCTAAATATTTCGTTTTCCCACATTTATAGTTATGTAGACTTACTGGTTTGCTAGGGCTGCCATAACCAGTCCCACAGCAGGAAGTGATTCCCTCCGCGTGGAGGTGAGCAGTCCGAGGTCACGGTGTCGGCAGGGTGGGCTTCTCCCGGGGCCTCTGCCCTTGGCTTGTGGACGGCCATCCTCCCCTTTGTCTTCACATGGTCTTTCCTGCGTTTCTGTCCGTGTCCCGTCTCCTTTTGTAAGGGTTCGTCACACTGGATTTTACCTAAAATGATCATTTTACCTTAATTACCTCTTTAAAGGCTCTGTTTCCAAATAGAGTCACATTTTGAGGAACTAGGGTTTAGAATTTCAACATATGAATTTGGGGGGACCCCATCCTGCCCATAACATAGAGTCCTGTTTCAATAGTTAAATCATTTTGCATAAATTAGATAACTTTTAAAATTCCTTGTTCTGAAAGTTAAATATGCCCTGACCTCTGGGGTTCAATTCCTGGTCAGGATGCATACCTGGGTTGCGGATTTGGTCCCCGGTCAGGGCGCACACAAGAAGCGACCGATCAATGTTTCTCTCTCACATTGATGTTTCTCTCCCTCTCTTTCTCCCTGCCTTCCTCTCTCTCTAAAAATAAATTTAAAAAAATATTTTTAAAAAAGTTAAATGTTTCTCATAAGAGAATTTGAAATAATGTATTAAATAAATCAAAACCAACATTTTTGTAACTATATATGCCTGACACACACAAACACCACTTATTGTGTACTTGCCATGGATAAGGCATTAGGCTGAATGTTTTAGACAATTGTGTCAAATCTTATATGCTTATAAAATAGATATTATAGCCCTGGCTGGCATAGCTCAATGGATTGAGTGCGGGCTGTCAACCAAAGGGTCACAGGTTCAATTCCCAGTCAGGGCACATGCCTGGATTGTGGGCCAGGTCCTTAGTGGGGGTCACATAAGAGGCAACCACACACTGATGTTTCCCTCTCTCTCTTTCTCCCTTCCTTCCCCTTTCTAAAAATAAATAAATAAAATCTAAAAAAAAATAGATATTATATTTCCTCATCTTACATATGATGAAACTAAGACTCGAAGAGGTTTGATCGTTTCTCTTGTAATTCGGGATTAGAACTAAGTTAATTGGTGATTTATGGGTGTTTCGGAACAATGCCACCCAATAGAACTGTCTGCACTGTCCCAAAACAGTTGCTACTACCCTTATACAGCTGTTAAAACTCTTGATGTGAGGCTAGTGTGGCAGAGAAACTGAATTTTAATTGTTTCATGTTAATTAAGTTAACTAGCCATGTGGCTAGTAGCTACTGTATTGGACAGTGTTGTTATAGAAGTTTAAGTTGTGAAACCTAAATGTATAACTTATACATAAGTAATCACAGTACTTTTTTAGAACAGAAGTGAGGTTTCCTGTGTTTTGCTAGAAATCTTTTTTTAATTTTGAAAAGTAATACATGCTCATGGTTTTATGCAAATAAATGAGTTTACAATGAAAAAATCTTCCTCTCACGGTGTGCTCTCGGTTCCTCGTGCAAAGCAATCGCTGTTTCTTATTTCTCTCTTCCAGAAATAGCCTGTCCCTACACAAATAGAAACATCCTCGTAAAAAAATACAAGTAGGCATCTTTTAAACAAAAGCACAATCTAAGTTTTTAAAAGATTGAAGGCAAAGGATTTTTAAAATATTAATTCATTTGATTTCATTTCTAATCCTTTGTGGAGTGGGGTATACTATATGTAAACATACTTGTTTTCTAGTCTGAGTCCTCGTACTACAAGAAATGTGAAATATATATATATGCTCTCAAATCTAAAGTTCATATCTTCTTTGCTCTTGTTTATCCCTCTAATATTTTCACTAGCTAGCAATTTAAGGCCATGCATCCCAAATAGCTAATAATTTTTAAATTTAATATTGGCGTGATGTGAAATTGTAGTGTTCACCTTAGATGATAGGTCAGTGTTATTTCCTACTCAATGACCACTTTTTATTAATAAAGCCATTCTTACTCATTATATAAGAATATTTACATAAACTTTATTAAAACCTTATTATTCTACATTTATAATTATGTAATATGATTCTCATAAACAAAAAATTGCTTTTTTTCCACTACAGAAAACTTGAGGATATTGTCTTTAGGAAGAAACAACATAAAGAACTTAAATGGACTGGTAGGTTGCTATTTATTACTTTAAAAGAGCATACACTTTTTTCTTAGTATAAAAATAATACTTGTCCATTGCAGAAACTTTACGAAGTAGAAAAGCAATGATTAAAAATACCTATAAGCCACTGACAATTTGAACACTGCTAACATTTTGACTGACATCTTCCTTGCCTTTTTTTACTATTCTTCAATGGATATGTAGAGAATGAAATCATACTATACTTATTCTTATTGTTTTGCATCTTTTTTACTTATCATGTGAAGATCGTTTTTCCATGTCATTCACTCATTCAACAAATTGATTCAGTAATGTTTCCTAAATGTCTGCTTTGGGCCAGGTACTGCTGTTCTAGGCACTGGAGACAGAGTAGAACGAGTATAAAACAAAGTGCTTGCTGTTTAGAACGTACGTGACAGTGGAGGCAGACAGACTAGAGAATAACTGCATGACCCATAAGGTGGTGGTGAATGCAGCGGAGGAAAAGGAGGCGTGCACGAGCGCACAGAGTGATGGGAAGTCCTCTCTGGGAGAGAGGGTGTGAACGATAGCGCCGACCAAGGGAGAAGTAATTCCGCTGAGGTGAGACAGCAAGCGCAAGGGTCCTGAAACTGAAGTTGAGAGCAAAAGGGTTGATTGAGAGAGGGAGAATTGTCCTCAGTGAGGTGGGCAGGGAAGCCGGGAACCAGGAGGTCACACTGAGCTTTATAGATCATAAGATTTTAGATTTTTTTCCAATTGGCTTGCAAAGCCGCTTGGTTTTTGATCAGGTTTTTGATCAGTGGATGTGACTTAACTTTTAAAAATAATTTTCAACCAATACCCCTTTTTAATGACAGTATAACAATGTATTTTATTGATGTACATAATTTATTAAGTTCAGTTATTTATTGCCCTGGCCAGGTAGCTCAGTTCGTTAGAGCATTGTCCCGATACACCAAGTTTGCAGGTTCGATCCCCAGTCAAGGCACATATAAGAATCAAACAATGAATGAATAAATAAGCAGAGCAACAAATTGATGTTTCTCTCTCCCTTCCTTCTCTCTAAAATCAATAAATCAATTAATAAATAATTACAATAAATAAATAAATCAGTTACTTATTCATTATTTTTAGTTTGGAGTTATTATAATCTATACTGTTATGAATCTCCTTTTAGCTATATTATTGCACACATCTATGAATAATTCCTTGAAATGGAATTGCTGGTCAAAAGGTATGAATTAAAGGCTTTTATGACATTTCATCTAATTGGCATTTGGTAAGTTTGTAACAATTTATACTCCCACCTGTAATGTATGAGGTTCCCATTTCCCCTTACCAACCTTGGAAATTTAAAACTTCTTACAGTTTTTTACAGTGAAGTGGACTATATATTTTTATTTATGTATTTACCAGCCATTTGAATTTTCTTGCAAAGAAGCTGAAATGAAATAATATTGTAATACTAAGAAATTTCAGGAAAGATGAAGCTGATTTCTTTTTCTTATATCTGTTTCCAAAAAGACAATATTTTTTTAAAGTATTGAATGTTTTTTATAAAAGTATTGAAAATCTTTCATAAACGTTCTGAAATTTTTTTATGACTCTGGCCTCCTTCTCCACTTCCCATAAGCCCAGCTGTGCTTCATAAGAGCAGCAGGCTTGAAACTGCAGTGCTCCCCAGCAAGGGTCTCCCCGGGGAGACGGGCTGGAGCGACCACCCCCGTCACAGCAGGAGCTGTAATGCCTGAAGAGGGGGCAGTGTTCAGGGACGCAGTTTTGGAATTATCTTGAACGATCTGAATAATATTCCCACTTCTACATGTCTATTTACATAACGTTTTACTGATGAATTTATAAAATGCTCGGAAATTCTTTTTTTTCATATATAATTATTTTTAATCCTCACCCGAGGACATTTTTTCATTGCTTTTAGAGAAAGAGGAAGGGAGACAGAAATATTGATGCGAGACAGAAGGGTCCGTTGGTTGCCTCCCGGAAGTGCCCGGAATGGGAATCGAACCCACAGCCTAGGTATGTGCCCTGACCAGGAATTGAACCCACAGCCTTTTGGTTACAGGATGATGTTCCAACCAACTGACACACTGGTCAGAGCAAAATGCTTAGAAGTTCTTAGAGATTACATTTTTAAATACAGGAAGTTTTCCCCTCCAAAACGATAACCAATACATGAATTGTTTGCTTTCTAGTTGGCTATGATGAGTAACTATTTAATGATCTGTAAAAAAATGTTTTTGGTGTTCTAAATGATTGGTATATTTAAAGATACTCTGCTTTCTCTACATTCTCTGAGCGTAGATGGTAAAAAATGTCAAGTGTAGGGACATTATTCTTAATATATAAAATATTAAATTATAGTACAAAAAATAAGAATTTATACTTCAGACTAACTATGATTTTGAATTATTTATGAGGGAAGGATTTTTAAATGAATGTACCTCAGAATCTTTAGGATCAATTTGATAGGGAGGCTTAATATTCATTCTGGTATTTTCAGAATTCCAGATTCTCAAGTATTGCTATAGTATGTAATTTCTCCCGTGAAATGTGATATATACCTAGAAACCACAAAGGAATTGTAAATATAGGATTAAAGACATGTATGGAGATGTCATCTAGCTGCACCGTCACTTGCTTAGATCTCTTCACTTTCAATATATTATCAATAACACCCAGCCTTTGGTGTTCTTTCCAGAATGTGTGTATGTGTTTGTATACATACACCATACAGACACCAAAAACATTTTACCAGTCCGAAAGTTTTATCACTTATGCACAAACTAAAGAAAAATAAATCAGCTTAGGAATACAAATGCTGGGCTTCAAATAGGTCACGTACTAACAGCTGGTTTATTCATCTAGACACACTAGGTCTTACGGCATGATTTAAACAGCGGCCTCAGTAAATTACACACGACCACTCTAACCTGTGGAACACGAAATGTTAAACTGAATGAAAGGTGTCTATTTAAAACTACTGGAAAGCTAATCATTAAGGTCCATTATAAACCCATTTGTATGGATGAGCTGGCCTCGACCTTTCTTTTGGATCTCATTTCATATTACTCTTCGTCCTAGCTGGTGATCTCCGGCCACTGGCCAGCTTTCTCTCCCGGAACGTGCCAAGTCTATTCCCACCCGAGGACCTTAGCTCTTGCTGTTTCTTCTGCCTAAAAACCTCTCTGTTACTCTGAACTTCTACATTACTGGCTCCTCACTTCAGCTCAGATGTCACCTCCTCAAAAGTGACCCAACTACCCTGTATCTAACGTAGCTCCCTAGGCGACCACTCTGTATCTACATCTATATCTGCATCTACATTTATGTATGTCTGTATGTCTGTGTATATCTGCATCTACATTTATGTATGTCTATATCTGTATGTCTGTGTACACCTACATCTGTCTATTTCTATTCATCTTTCTCATTACTATCTGAAGTTTTTGTGGGTTTGTTCTCCCACCTGCTCGCCCACCCTCTGTCTCTCTCTGCTGCACACACGAATCCTAGTGAGCAGGTCAGTTTTGTTCATCAGCATCTGCATTAGTGCTTGATACATGTAGTAGGCATTCTATAAATATCTATTGAGTGACTCAGTATATTTTATTACTAATTATAAAAACTATTAGGTTAGCCCTGGCTGGGGGGCTCAGTTGTTTGGAATGTCATTCTGTGTACCAAAAGTTGTTCAATTCCTGTCAGGGCACCTGCCTGAGTTGCTGGTTCAGTCCCTGACTGGGGTGCCTAAGGGAGGCTTGATTTTCCCTCTCACATCGATGTTCCTCTATCTCTCTCTCTTTCTAAAATCAATGGGCATATCCTTGGATGAGGATGAAAAAAATGACTACTGGGTTATTTTTATTCTAATAATAAGAAAACTTATTCTAATAATAAGAAAATAAAGAAAATTTTAATTCTAAGAGTTATATATGTTAATTGTAAAAAACAAATCAAGCAAATTTACAAAATACACTGTGAAAGTCTTTTTTCTCTCTTCCACCTCACTGACTCCATGAGTAACAGAAATAATATTGTTTTGTATATTTTAATATTTTTTCTGTGCAAGTACAAATAGATATCTGTGTATATGTATATGCATATGTGTGTTATATATGTTTGTACTATGGTATGTAAGGTTAATGTATTTTTTCTTATTTTTCACTCAATAAAGAGTAGGCAAAAGTAGGTTGATAATAATAAATACATAATAATACAAGAATAAACTCTGTGTTTCACATACAATTGTAAACCTACTTGTAACCACCCCTGTGTGTCAGTAATATTTTTTTATGTCAAAACAGGTAGATTTAATGCATTTTTAAAAAATAGCTGTACAGTTTTCTCTACTATCAACATACAAGTTTGATCCATGATAGCATGTATCAGAACCTCTTTCCTTTTTAAGGATGAATAATATTCTGTTGTGTGTGTGTGCCATATTTCATTAATCCCTTCATCCACTGATGACACTTGGGTTGTCTGCACCTTTTGGCTATTGTAAATAATGCCGCTGTGAACATGGCTATAAATATCTCTTTGGAACTCTTTTTTTCATTCTTTAGGTTGTATACCCGGAAGTGGGATTGCTGTAACATGTATTTTCAGTTTTGGGGGAACTGCAGAGCAGTTCCATAGCCCTGCACCATTTCACATTCCCACCGACAGTGCACAAGGGTTCCAGCTCTCCACATCTCCACTGTCTGTTTGATAGTAGCCATCCTAATGAGTGTGAGGCAGTCTCTCATTGTACCAGCCTCCTCATCTGATGGAGTAAGAAACTGAGGAGAAATTATTTGTTCACTTGCAGAAAGCAAACCAATTTGCTAAATTCCTGTTCACTCACTATCCAGTTCACCAAAGAGTCAGTTTATTGAATGACAGGTTTCACTGACTTGATTTACACAAACTTAGCCAGGTTTTACTGATTGACATTCACCAGATTGCTTCACCAAAATCGTCTTTAAAATATTGTCTTTATTACCTAGTTATAACTACATAGAAAATTATGTTGCTTAGAATGGTTTCAGCACATTTTAAAATTTTCTTTAAGGTTTTATTTTGTGTTAATGTTAAGGCAGCTGTTTCATCCAGCTGTTGGATTTGTCAGTCCATCTTTATAGAATGTCAGTTTCATATTTTAGGCACTAATCACTTCTCAACTTATTAAAACACATAAAAATAGTAATCCAATTGAGCTGGTTAGCAAATCGTTATCTTTAGGGAAGTACAAAAGACAGTGGGATCGATATAAAAGGTACTGAAAGACAGAACTACACTCTGGGCATTCAAAACTGATACATTTGTAAGTCAATATGCATAAGAAATTCTTGTTCCACAAAATCATATTCTCAAGTAAAGAAAAGTCACCAAATGCAGTGAAATTTGGTTACAGCAAAAGAGCTACATCCAAATGGCTGAAAACTAAACTGAAACAAAATAAACACTTCGGTGAGCTAATGAAGCATTACAGACATCTTCAAAGTTATCCTATCTAAAAGAATTTCTATACTATCAGAAACAAATTACTATACTTTGTGAAGGAGTTCCAGCCAAGATGGAGGCATAGGTAGAAATACTTCACTTCCTCACACAACCAAAAGAAGGATAACAACAAATTTAAAAACAATCAACAACCAGAGCTGCCAGAAAATCAAACTGCATAAAACTCCAACAACCAAGGAGTTTAAGAAACATTCATCCAGTCTGGTGGGAGGGGCAGAGACTGGCAGCTGGAGCAGAGACTGGCAGCTGGAGCAGCTGGAGCAGAGACTGGCGCCTGGCAAGGCGACAGACCATGTGGGGGAGGCGGGGTTGGCTGACTGGGAAACTAAAGACTCAAAACCTCTAGCTGTAAAATATTATGGGTTGTGAAGGCGGGAGAAACTCCCAGCCTCCCAGGAGAGTTCGTTGGAAAGTGGGGCTAGAGTGGAGCGAGTAGCATTGTCCCCTCTGTGACCTCTCCCCTGCAGACTTCGCCACAACACAGCAAAGAGAGTGTGCCACCCTGGTGAGCACCTAAGGCTCTGCCCTACAACAGAACAGGCGCGCCAAGACAAAGAAATATGGCCCAAATGAAAGAACAGATCAAAGCTCCAGAAGAAGAGCTAAGTGACAAGGAGATATACAAACTATCTGGTGCAGAGTTTAAAACACTGGTAATCAGGATGCTCACAGAATTGATTGAGTATGGTCACAAAATGAAGGAAGAAATGAAGGCTATACAAAATGAAATAAAGGAAAGTATACAGGATACCAACAGTAAAGGGAAGGAAACTGGAATTCAAATCAGTGATTTGGAACAAAAGGAAGAAATAAACATCCAACCAGGACAGAATGAAGAAACGAGAATTCAAAAAAAATGAGGAGAGGCTTAGGAACCTCCAGGGCATCTGTAAATGTTCCAACATCCAAATCATAGGGGTGCCAGAAGGAGAAGAGGAAGAGCAACAAATTGAAAACTTATTTGAACAAATAATGAAGGAGAACTTCCCAAATCTGGCAAAGGAAACAGACTTCCAGAAAGCCCAGAGAGTCCCAAAGAAGTTGGACTCAGGAGGAACACGCCAAGGCACATCATAATTAAATTACCCAAGATTAAAGATAAGGAGAGAATCTTAAAAGCAGTGAGAAGAAAGGAGAGCATTATCTACACAGGAATGCCCATAAGACTATCAGCTGATTTCTCAAAAGAAACCTTACAGGCAAGAAGGGGCTGGAAAGAAGTATATGAAGTCATGAAAGGCAAGGACCTATATCCAAGAGTGACTCTGTCCAGCAAAGCTATCATTTAGAATGGAAGGGCAGATAAAGTGCTTCCCAGATAAGGTCAAGTTAAAGGAGTTCATCATTACCAAGCCCTTATTATATGAAATATTAAAGGAACTTATTTAAGAAATAGAAGATGATCAAAAACTATGAACAGTAAAATGACAACAAACTCACAACTATCAACAACTGAACCTCAAATACAAAAACAAAAACTAAGCAAACAATGAGAACAAGAACAGAATCAGAAATGGAGATCACATGGAAGGGTATCTGTGGAGAGGGAAAGGGAAAGAATTTGGGGGGAGTACAGGGAATAAGGAGCATAACTGGTAGGCATGAAATAGACAGGGGGAGATTAAGAATAGTATAGGAAATAGAGAAGCCAAAGAATTTATGTGTACAACCCATGGACATGAACTAAGGGGAGTGGGGAATGCTGGAGGGTAGGGAGGTGCAGGATGGAGTGGGGATAAAGAGGAGAAAAAAATGAGACCATTGTAATAGCATAATCAATAAAATATGCTTAAAATAAAAAATACTATAATTTGTAACTAATTAAACAATTTTTTTGTAAATTAGTAAAAGAGTAAATTCAGCAAATTGGCTAGTTGGGGACTTGCTCAAATTGTGTATATGAAAGTTGATCAAGAATCCTCATCTGCACATGGAAAAACAACACTAAATAAGTGGCAGAACCCAGACTGAACCTAACTTTTCTTACCAGTATTTAATTGGTATTTTTCCTGCTACCTCACACTTTCTAAATTGGACACGTGGATGCGGATGCAGTGCAATTAAAATGCATGCAATAAAGTTTACATTATATGAAAGCTTATTCCCCTCTTCTGAAAGACATATGATACACTAATTAGGTCGTTTCAGTGAGAAGATATCAGAATACTAGCTGAGGGGGTTTGGTTAAATTGCAAAGTTCTGTGTGCCAGAGTGGACAGGTTTAAAAGCTTCTTTTACTCTAAAACTGTTATCTCTTTTACTTAGAAAGTTGAAACTGAGATGAATTGTGGGAGTTGGGATGACACACAAGACTAACTCAGGCCGCTGCTTTCTCAGTGTCTCCGCTTGGGTCCGCCAGTGTGGGAACTGCTTGCACAGGGGTCTTTATCCAGGACACATGTATCTCTCTGCAGCTTCTGAAGGGGCAGTTGCTCGCTAGGACTAGGTGTGGGCTCCACATTCTAGACACCACCGTGTGGTTGGAGGTAAATTCTTTCTGGTTAAGAGAGGATTGAACATCTAATTGATCCTGCCTCATATATTTTTAAAAATTTTTTTAAAAAGAATCACTACATTTTGTCTTACGTCTATAAAAGAAGAAAGCCTTTGGACCACCATTGATTATACATATCACTGAAGAGTCAGTATGGTATAATATTTTTACTGTAATGGAAAGACTTTGTGTTTTAAACTGAAATTAAAAAAAAATATTTTATTTACTTATTTTTAGAGAGAAGGGAAAGGAGGGAGAGAGGGAAACATTGATGTATGGTTGCCTCTCACACACCCCCAACTGGGGACCTGGCCTGCAACCCAGGCATGTGACCTGACTGGGAATTGAACCAGTGACCCTTTGGTCCACAGGCCGGCACTCAATCCACTGAACCACACCATCCAGGGGTTAAACTGACTTTTATACATTAAAAAATAAGATGAATTAATGGATGGCTAGTTGGATGGAAGACGGACAAATATTTGATAGGAAAGGGATAGTAAAATGTTAATGGTAGAATCTGGGTAGTGAATATATGGGAATTTAAAATTCTTTCAACTTTTTTTATGTTTGAAAGTTTCCATAATAAATATTTAGACCCAGCTCTACTATTTAGTAGCATTGTGATCTTAGAAAAAGTTCATAAGTTCTCTATAGTAGAAATCAAATAACCTGCTTTGCCTATCTTAATTGTTATAAGGATAAAATAATAAAATATATAGGGAAGGAATTTGAAAACTATACTGTTCAATAGAAGTGATAAAATAGTGCTATTGTTTCCCCTTTTGGTGATTTCAGTACCTATTCTTAGTTCAGGTCAGTTTGAAGAGAGGAAGGGAATGTTCTACTTGGGTTTCTTAATGACAAAAAACTCCCACACAGCCTTCCGCTCTCTTGCCAGGGGACAGGTGGGTCTCAGTTCTCTCTCAAGACCATTGTCTTTATGTTTATAAGGAAGAAAAAAAAGCTAAAAAATAAGCATGTATATCAAGTTGCTTTCTTTTTTAGGAAGCAGTAGGGGACACATTAGAAGAACTGTGGATCTCCTACAATTTTATTGAGAAGTTGAAAGGCATCCATGTAATGAAGAAGCTGAAGATTCTCTACATGTCCAATAACCTGGTGAAAGACTGGGGTAAGCTGAGACTGGCTCTTTGCTAACCTCTGCCTGCTATTTGTAGAAAATAGCCCAGCAGGGCACAAGATGCAAAATAAAGACATTTATTTCTAAGCACAGTGGAAAGTACTCATACCTATAGGAGTTCCTATATTTCAGCTAAATGCTTGAAACTTACATTTAAGTATTTATGTAGAATGATTTTAATTGAATAGATCCTGATCCTATTAATTATGAAAAGATTAAATGAGTTGTCCAAAGGCTGGAAAAAGTCAGTTTAAATTGAATAATTCTTATGTGGAAGACTTATTTGATATTTATATTGCTTTGCTTTTTCATTGTACATTATTCACTCAGCATTTACTAAAGTCTCTTTATGTGCCTATAACTATATACCAGACTCTCGAGATACACAGTTGAGTAGTACACTATGCCTGCCCCCAAGTAATTCACAGCTTAGTGGGGAAGGTTAGTTGTAAAAATGTGTGATAAATTCTGCAGTAGAGGCTCCAATGAGTTGCTGTAAGAATTCGAGGATGAGGGAGGGAATGGGTGGAGACAGTTTAGCTTAGTCCATGCTGATACAGTACAGAGCATAGGGAAGACCTGTCACTGGGGAATGGTTTGTTGTTCTTTTTGATTGTAAATCTCATTTCCTCCTCTCATCCTATCTAAGGATATATCTCAATTCCTCCTCTCCACCTATCTAAGGTGGAAAAGGAATGTCTTCTTTTTCCCTTCCTTTCTGTAATGTTTTCAGAGAATCACTGCATGTGGTCTAACTTCCCTTACATCCTTCAAAAACTTAAACAAATTGTTCTGAATGGTCACAAACAGTAATATTGGAATTCAACCCCCAAGTTTGTAACAGTAAAATCTGCCATTTTAAAAATGATTTTATTTGTTTATTTTTAGAGAGAGGGAAAGGGAGGAGAAAGAAAGGGAGAGAAATACTGATCAGCTGCCACTCATATACGCCCTGATTGGGGCTGGAACCTGCAGCCCAGGCTTGTGCCCTGACCAGGAATCACACCTGCCACCTTTCGCTCTGCAGGACAGTGCCCAACCAACTGAGCCACACCGATCAGGGCAAAAACCTGCTGTTTTAATGTGGAATGTGTTCTTTATACCTGTAGCTGAATTTGTGAAGCTGGCAGATCTGCCATGCCTGGAAGACCTGGTGTTTGTGGGCAATCCCTTGGAAGAAAAACACTCGGCTGAGGGGAACTGGATTGAAGAGGCAACCAAGAGAGTGCCCAAACTGAAAAAGCTGGATGGTGAGTGACTCTAGGCCCGCCTGGAAATGTTTTCTGGGTGTGAGAGTTGAATTTGTGACATGACATCATGAAAAGGAACAAAACTGAAGAAAATGATAGGTTGTCTCTAATCTCTAAACAGGAAATTTTATGGTCCAAATTTGGGCCCAAGTGAGAAGAAAAACTTTAAGGATTTTTAGACTGGTATAAGATTCCTAGACCAAAAGCGTATAGGAAAGTTGGGGTTATTCTCTAGTCACAGGCATTATTTTGCAGAATAATTAGACATAAATGCTAAGTAGTTGCTCTTTCACAGTTGGATCAAAATTGTAGTGTTCTCTAATGCCCAGCCCTGCACACACACACACTCATTTTAGTTTCTTAGTGTGTAGGATGGGGTCTCTGTCAGTAGATATCCTTGACTGACTGGGTGCCAGTCCCAGTTCTACCACTTAGTATCTTTTTTGTCACTGTGGCAGTTCATTCATTTCACCAAACCTTTTCTTTTATCATCTCAAAACTGGAAATGATAATATTCATGGATCTCTCTGGGTCTTACCTATTCCCAGTGGTGCTACCAGGAAACCATGCCAGGATTCCAGCTGTTCGAGAGCCCACATACTTCCCTTTTTTCTGCAAGCCCAGGGAAGTATCCTTCTGGTCTGAGGAGAAGCACTATCCCTCTCTTTCTTCTCTACATTATTCTGCATCTTTTCACAAATCTCGTTCTCAGTCATCTTAGGCTTTCCAAAGACAAAGAAGCCCGTAAGTCCAACAGTCTGTTTCCGCCTCCCACATTGCCCCTGAAGCGATGAGGCACGGAGCCGACTAGCCTGCCTGACTGAATAGGGTGGGGCGTATGTAGAAGGTACAGTCACATTATCCAGCTTCATCATCATCATGTACCAAATGTGTATTTTCCTTATTGTCTTCATCACCATCCTCATACCGATATTCATAATCCAAAACCAAAGGACCTAGCTGACTGTGGTTGAGGCGCCCTTGTTCCTGAACGCTTTGATCCCCTCCTCGTCAGCCCTGCTACCCTGTGATTTATCCTTCCCATTCTTTCTCTCTTCATCTCTCCCTTACTACCTTTATATAAAGTTCAGTACTCAACTCTTTTATCCACCTCAGCTTACTATTAGGTAAGGTGGTTGCTCTTCAGTGGTGCTACATTCCTGTGGAGGATATTTTAGATTCCCTGGGGAGACGGTGAAGGAGAACTATATAGTTTCAAACAGTTTTACAGGTGATTCTTATATGCCTCCCTGGAAAAAATGTGCTCATCCGGCCCTGGACCATGTGGCTCAGTTAGAAGGGCGTCATCCTGCAAACCAAAAGGTTGCAGGTTCAATTCCTGGTCAGGGCACATGCCTGGGTTGCAGGTTTAGTCCCTGGGTGGGGCACCTATGAAAGGCAGTGAATCGATGTTTCTGTCCCTCTCTTTCTTCCACCCTTCCCCTCTCTCTAAAACCAATAAGCATGTCCTTGGATAAGGATTAAAAAAGAAAAAAAAAGATGTGTTTATCTGTCATCCAGTTGAGAATTATTGACATAAAAGGCTCTTTAAAAAAAAATTATTGAGGACTTCCAGCCAAGATGGAGGTATAGGTAGACACACTGTGCCTCCTCACACAACCAAAAGGACAACAACAATTTAAAAACAAAAAACAACCAGAACCGACAGAAAATTGAACTGTATGGAAGTCCAACAACCAAGGAGTTAAAGAAGAAACATTCATCCAGACCAGTAGGAGCGGTGGAGTTGGGCAGCTGGGCAGACAGGACTTGCAGCAAAGCAGCAGCGGAGAATCGGGGCGGGCAAGGCGGGCAAGGCGGCGGGTAGCAGACCCAGGAAGGCGGCAGCTGGTGGAGCTGGCAGTCCCACATTCACCTGCAGATGAAACGGGAGGAACACCTGGGGAGCGAGACAGATCTTGCAACCTGGGGTCTCAGCTCCGGGAAATAAGGCCTAAAACCACCGATTAAAAACACTGGTGGGGGTTGAGGTGCTGGGAGGGACTCCCAGCCTCACAGGAGAGTTTGTTGGAGAGACCCATGGGGTCCTAGAACATACACAACCCACCCACCTGGGAATCAGCACCAGAAGGGCCCAATTTGCTTGTGGGAAGCGGGGGAAGTGACACTGTTCCCTCTGGACCCCTCCCCCACATATAGCATCCCAAACCAGCGACGTGGGTTGCCCCGCCCTGGTGAACACCTAAGACTCCTCCTCTCATATGTAGCAGGCGCACCAAGACAAAAAAATGGCTCAAATGAAAGAACAGATCAAGGTTCCAGAAAAAATACAACTAAGTGACAAAGAGATAGCCAACCTATCAGATGCACAGTTCAAAGCACTGATAATCGGGATGCTCACAGGATTGATTGAATTTGGTCGCAAATTAGATGAAAAAATGAAGTCAATGCTAAGTGAAATAAAGAAGATGTACAGGGAACCAATAGTGATGGGAAGGGAACTGGGACTCTAATCAACAGTGTGGACCAGAAGAAAGAAAGAAACATTCAACCAGAAAAGAATGAAGAAACAAAAATCCAAAAAAGTAAGGAGCAGCTTAGGAACCTCCAGGATATCTTTAAACGTTCCAACATCCAACATCCGAATTATAGGAGTGCCAGAAGGAGAAGAGGAAGAGCAACAAATTGAAAACTTATTTGAACAAATAATAAAGGAGAACTTCCCCAATCTGGCAAAGGAAATACTTCCAGGAAGTCCAGGAAGCTCAGAGAGTCCCAAAGAAGTTGGAGTCAAGTAGGAACACATCAAGGCACATCATAATTACATTAGCCAAGGTAAAAATGAAGGAGAGAATCCTAGAAGCAGCAAGAGAAAAGGAGACAGTAACCTACAAAGGAGTTCCCATCAGACTGTCAGCTGATTTCTCAAAAGAGACTTTACAGGCAAGAAGGGGCTGGAAAGAAGTATTCTAAGTCATGAAAGGCAAGGACCTACATCTAAGATTGCTCTATCCAGCAAAGCTTTCATTTAGAATGGAAGGGCAGATAAAGTGCTTCCCAGAGAAGCTCAAGTTAAAGGAGTTCACCATCGCCAAGCCCTTATTATATGAAATGTTAAAGGGATTTATCTAAGAAAAAGAAGGTAAAAAATATGATCAGTAAAATGACAGCAAACTCACAGTCATTAACAACCACACCTAAAACAAAAACAAAAGCAAACTGAGCAAACAACTAGAACAGGAACAGAACCACAGAAATGGAGATCACATGGAGGGTTAGCAACAGGGGAGTGGGAGTAGGAGAGAGGGGGGAAAGGTTCAGAGAATAAGTAGCATAGATGGTAGGTAGAAAATAGACAGGGGGAGGTTAAGAATAGTGTAGGAAATGTAGAAGCCAAAGAACTTACATGTATGACCCATGGACATGAACTAAAGGGGGGAATGTGGGTGGGAGGGGGTGTGCAGGGCAGAGGGAAATAAAGTGGGGGGATGGGATAACTATAATAGCATAATCAATAAAATGTACTTTAAAAAAGTAAAAAAAAAATTATCAATTGATTCATTTGAGAGAGAGAGGTTCATTGTTTCACTTATTTATGCATACATTGGTTGATTCTTGTATGTGCCCTGACCAGGGATCGGACCCACAACCTTGGCGTATTGGGACAGTGCTCTAACCAACTGAGCTAGGTAGCCAAGACTAAAAGACTCTTAAGTAACTCTTTTCCTACACCAAAAACTTTTAACAGCCTGATTGATATATAATTGACATACAGCTAACTATACATATTTAGTGTAATTTGATATGTTTTGACATATGTATATACCACTGAAACCATCACCACAATTAAGATAATGAAGATATGTGTGATGGTGACTACAGTTAACAATACTATAGTGTATACTTCCTTGAAAGTTGCTAAGAGAGCAGATCTTAAAAGTTCTCACGCATACACTAAAAGTTAACTACACGGTGGGAGGGTGGAGGAATCAAGCTTAAAAGAAAAAAGAGAACTAAAAAAATTAAGATAACTACGTGAGGTGATGGGTGCATTAACTAATGTTATTGTGGTAATTATTTTATAAAACGTATGTATATCAAATCATCATGTTTACGCCTTAAACTCATACAGCGTGACATGTCAATCACATCTCAATAAGCTGGGGGAGTTAATGAACGTGTGCGTCCCCCACGTTGCCTTGTGCTTCTTTGTAATCTCCTCTCTGCCCATCACCACCGTCCCTCTCAAGGCAGTCACTGCTCTGCTTTTTGTCCCTGTGGATTAGTGTGTATCCTTTAGAGTTTTATTATACAAATGGGGTCATGTGGATACGTACGTAAGGGCAACGTGACGAAGACAGCGTATGGCCTCTCGGGGGAGGCACGGGAATAATCAGGAAGAGGCAACCAGGTTCTAAGCTCTACTGGTGGTGTTCTACTCCTAAACTGGACGGTAATACACAGCCATCGGTTTTGTTACTCGTGAAATTATTCACATTGTGTTTGTGCGAATGAATATTTCACAATTTAAAAATAAAATGTAAAAAAAGAGGGTAGAGACATTAGAGTCTTAGATTCAGCCTTTTATACTCACCTTCGGTTGGACTCTGGAAACCTTCAGGATCGTACACAGGAGGTGAGCCCCTCGTGTAGACCCTGACTAGACTAAGGCACATCACCATAGCCTTTTGGATCGAGTGTTGCCCTCAGACCACTCTAAACAGCCCCTAGTAGAACCACCTCGGCCTGTACTCAACCAGTGGGATAGACCAGAACAGAGGTGGCCACGGCTGCTAAGGTGCCTCTTTTTGCTACTCTTCTGTTACTCATAAGCAAAACTGTGGGATCTTAACAAGTTAAAATGAGAAAAGACAGACAATGCCAAATGTTAGTAGGGTGTGGAGCAACTAGCACTCTCATGCCCTGCCGGCTGGTAATGTCGTTTGGTGTAACCATTTTGGAAAACTGGCATTATCTACAAAAGCTCTACATACATGTCCCTTAGCACCCAGCAGTTTTTCTACTAGCTGTATGCCGCAAAGAAAAGGGTATGTATGCTTACAAAAGACATGTATGAGAATGTTCATAACAGCACTATTTCAATAGCTATTGCCGGGGTCCAGCCTCGGCGGGGTCTCAGGGTCCCCGAAGGATGCACGGCCAAGGCGAATGAAGCGAGACGCCAGGTGTGGTGCCAGAGGACGGCCAGGCTCTCTAGACCTGACTGACTCACCGAGTAAAATCAATCTTTATTTTTATAGGAGAGGTTATACAATATTCAATACATAATATGATTATTAACACAAAAAGGTTGCCATAGAAATAATTTCAAAAAGTACAGAAGGTTTTACGGATCAATCATATTAAACAAAGAAACTGAAATTTACAAAAAGTCCCACAAACTAACCATATTAAACAAAGGTTATTTTGACCAAGAGGGTCGGTCATTAATCAGATAACCAACGAAGCTATATGAGCACAAACTTTCACATGCCGATTAATAATTAAATATCTACTAAATTTCTGTAGATTGGTCTAAATCAAAGGGGTATAAGGAGTACTTTAAAAACTAGTTATTGTTTATAGAAATTAGATAAATGATTCTTTACCTTGCTCTATTAACTACACATCTGGGGAGGGGGCTATATTATGTTTTTATGTACTGAGATTACTATATTTTAATTAAAACTCCTTTCTCCTCTCTCCACCTGGTCCCAACAATAACCGCTCCTGCCCAGGGCATGGGAAAGGCAGTGGTTCTAATAAATCTTGAGCTTTTGAGTGGTGACTCCTTAGACATTCCCAGCAATGGCTTCCTTCAGTGTTTGGCAGCTAGTCTGCCCATGGTTTAATTCTATCCTTTACTTTCCAGGTGGGGGAGTGGGTAGCATTAGGGTTATTAGGGGCTTCTAGTTAGTGGTCAGCAAATCATTCCACGCAGAATCAGAGGCATCGTGTAGAGTATTTTGTTATAAAGCACAGGTGTTCAAAAAATTTCACCACCTGATGCTAATAGGGACAGGCATACGGGAAGAGATGGACAGGAGATCAGGCCACAGCCGCTTCTGCCTTGCAGACGCGTCTCATCCGTCCCAGCTGTGTCAAGGGTCGGGTGTTGGACAGTCTCCAGCAAGCTATAAATTGGAAATAATCCAAACGCCCATCAACAAGAGAGTAGATAAATAAATTGTGACATTCGTGCAATGGAACATTACACATCAGTGAGGATGAGTGAACTACACCTTCACTCGATGTAGATGAATCAGACAAACACCATGTTGAGCGGAAGAAGCCAGACACAAAGTGCGAGCTGTGTCATTCAGTCAGACCGATTTCAGAAACATGCGCGATAACCTCTGGTGTCAGACATTGGGGCGGGGTATACTTTTTCTCTGGGAGTGATGACTGGAAGGGGGGCTGAGGAGGTTTTGGGCCTCTGATAATGTTCTCTTCCTAATCTGGATGCTGGTTACCAGGTGTGTCCTCTCTGTGTACATTTGCCAGTCTGTACACTTTTTGTGTACTTTGTGTACTTTTTGTATACTTCATATGTATGTTGTACTTTGTATGCTATACTTTGTATGTTTGTTATGTATATTTTTAAAGATTTTATTTATTTATTTTTAGAGAGGGAAGGGAGAGGGGGAAAGAGAGAGAGAGAAACATCAGTGTGCGGTTGCTGGGGGACATGGCCTGCAACCTAGGCATGTGCCCTGACTGGGAATCGAACCTGCGATGCCTGGTTCGCAGCCCGCGATCAATCCTCTGAGCTACACCAGCCAGGGCATGTGTTTGTTATATTTAATAAAACTTTCACTCCGTCCCCCACCAACAGATGCTGTGAGGAGTATAGGGAGGCAAAACTCTGCTCACTGCTATAAAGAACATAAATGTTCATTTATGAAGAATCACAGGGAGAGAAGCACTGGAGGTAGTCATTAATTAAGGGTGGGGTTTAGATTGCAGGATAGGTGGGGAGGGCACTTCAAAATGGAGGAACTTTGTTAACCAAGGGTCCCGGGTAAGAGTGTGTGAGATGAGCTTGGGACACAGTGAGTTGGTCGGTTTAGCTGGGTTGGGGCGTGAGTAGGTAAGATTGTGTGCAGGCTTCAAATGCTGGAGCTCAGAGGTAGGTGGTCCTTGGCCCGGTGAGAGCTTGCGGGTATGTTTTATTTTCTGTACTTTGCTTCTCCCCGCCCCCCACCCTGCCTATTTATTACCAATGTTTAATAGCTGTGGGAATAATACAGAAATTCAGCTGTCTGGCAATACTCATATTGCATGTTTTATTATGAAAATGAAGAGTATTTCTCTGTATTTAACATACTAAGTTTTTAGTATACATAGGGCTTTATTTTTTGCCTGGCACCTTTAGGCATTTTTATTTGCAACTCTGCATTTGGGGAACCAAATACTCATTAGTACTTATATTAATCCACTTGAGAATTCTGAGAGGCTTTTTGGATAATTTGAAATGAAATAGATTACTTTATGAAATTATCTTTATTATGGTACTCCACAGCATCCCCGAGCTTCTGAGGTTAACAGGAAAATATTTTCACTTAGAATTTTAACAGTCTGTTGAGAGTGACCAGAAATAATTTCTGTTTCATTCTAGGTACTCCAGTAATTAAAGAGGATGAGGAAGAAGAAAACTAACACCACATTTTCTGCTTTGTGTTAACTTATTTAAATGTTGTATAATTGTCTATTTTAAAGATTCTCTGTGGAGCAAATGTTCTTAAGATAAAACAAATCTCTAATTCCTATTTTTTTCTTAACCTATTTACTGTTTCTCACCCCAAACGGTAACACTAACTTTATACATTGTAGTCCTCTTTTTTAAAAGTACAAATGTTCAGTTTTTGTTCAGTCTCCATCTGCTGAAATCTTAGTAGAGCAACCAATCATTTTTAACAACAAAGAAACAAATGGGTTCTTCATTTAATTTTTTTTTAGGTCAGGCATTTAAATATATACACTTAACTTTTGAATCTGTAGACCACCTTTCCTGAAGGTCCGCCTCCTTATGACTCAGAAGCACAAAGGCGCCGAGCCCTCGCTCGGAAGGCGGCTCCGGGGCAGGAAGAGCTCCTCGCGGGCGCTCTGCAGCAGCCGGAGAAGCGAGACTCCAAGTCATGGTGAAAAAACTGGTGAAAAAAGAAAAATTCTTATCTTGGAGGCCTTATAGCCCATGTTATGTTTACTTGCTTGCTTTTTAAAAAAATATGTACATCGTCAACTGGAATTTAGGTTGCGCGTACCTTGTGGCCGTGCGCGTCACACGCATGGCGGTCGGTCACTGCAGTGCAGGTCAGTGGTCAGCGTGACTGTCGCCGTCATTCTTTTGACCAACACTGTGGCCGTGTCACTCGTGTGCACCTGATCTGGGGCGCACTTGGGGGTTCTTTGAGGAAATATATATATAAGCAGTAGTTATATTTGAATTCCTAGTCTAAGTCGTGGCCATTCAGATGTGTCAGAATTCGCCCTCATAACTCTGGTTGGGTGACCGTTGTGTTGGGAGAAGTGACTGTCATGAGAGTGTAGAAGTCAAAGCCTCGACTTGGTACCTTTCAACGAATTAAATTTAGTATTTCAAAATATATTTTTAGAGAATGTCTAAGTTAAACATCTCTTAAAATGAATTATGTAAGTGGTTACAGAGGGAAAATGGATATTTCATTATGGGATCCCAGGCAAATGGCAGTATTTTTGAGATTGCTTCCTCAGTGAGGCGTTGTAGCTGATTCAACTCAAAGTCGCAGCGCAGCAGCTGGATGCAGAGCTTGGAATGTGTCATATAAGAAGAACACTCTTTATGGGAAGCGCAGGGCGCGGCGCCCAGCGACCAGATAACCAGACGCAGGCCACAGAGCCCGTGGCCAAACCCCTGAGAGATCGCAGCGCGGGGGCCAGACGCGCCGCCGAGCCGCGCCTGCAGCCCCTCACCGGGGACTCGGGACTCGGTCCCCACTTTCTCGTGTGCTCGAGTGAAGTCAGCCAGAGGCAGGATCCGCTTTCAAAAAGTGAGTGCGTAAGTAGTCCTGGGTTTCAGAAGTTTCCAGCTCTCATTTAAATAGGAATGACATCATTCTTCATAGTCACAGTGATTAAAAGGGACCACCGCTTCGACAATCAATTCTGAAAAGGAAAAATTAACCCAACGCTTTTTTAGCTACCTGTTAGCTCTTCCTCATCTCCTCCGATCGGCTTATCCGTTCAAAGCCTTGGGGTGCTGCTTTTGCGAACCAGAGGCAGTGAGCATCCCTTCCCTCCGGGATGTAAGGCACAGACGCTAAGAGGGAAGATGGCTTTCCTGTAGTATGAATTTAACCTAGCAGGCAAGCTTGAAGCCATATTGTTATACGTGGGTACATTTCCTGAAAGTTACACTGGAAGTGAAAATAGTAGGAATGGGGACTGACTTCAAACTGAATTTTTTGTAAAATGGCTTACAGTGTTTAGGTTTTTTAAAAATTCTGCAATATGGAAACTGATTTTCTGTTTCTCCTTGTTTCTTAATGTCTTTTCATCACTGGTAGTTATGAAAGAAACGTAAGGTGCTTTTCTGCGTCCATTTCACACCAAACTCACATTCAGTTCTAGTCAACAAATATTCCAATGACTGTGCATCTCTGCACGGAGGGAAACCCAGCATGTGAGCCGTTAGGAAATGGAAGCCGGGGTGTGCGAAGAAGTTCAGGATATCCTCTCAAATCATTCCTTAACCCATCCTTCACTGCTGCAAGTTTATCTGATGTAAATGCCTTCAATTTATGCGTCTTAGAGCTTTAGCGTACTTGTGTGGATTCTCTCTGTGCTCCTCGTTTAAAGCATCATGCCATTTCAGTGGATCATTCATTTAAATTTTATTTATTCTTGTAATGATAGTAGAGCTCTGTTATCAGTCCAATATTGTAATATTTCCACAGGAAATTTGATTTTGGTCTGTCAACTAATTTAACTTTTCTGTGTTCCCTGAGTCTAAGCTTATGGCTCTATTACCTGGTCAGGTGGGAAAGGTTTTGTGTTCTCTGTTCACAGGAGTTTGTCCCTTTAAATCAGAGTCACTGTCGCAGTAGCAACACTTGGGTTGGATAATGCTGTGGGGGCTGTCCTGTGTGTTACAGGAAGTGTAGCAGCATCTCTGACTTCTACTTACGAGATGCCAGGTTGAGGCTTCTTGCCAGCTGTGGCAACCAAAAATGTCCTCATACGTAGCCGTCCGTCTCCTGGGGCAGAGGGACCGGAACGAATTCACGCGGAGCTCAGAGCCAGCGCTTTGCGCCAACATCCCCTGTCCCGGGCGCATTTATGTTCACTCTGTCGCCGGTGCCGCCTCGGCTGTGTGAGCGGAGGTGACGTCTTTAGTGGTCATGTGTGGAAGGAGGCGGTCGCTGGCGCCCCCCTCTTTTGTAATGCTCATTTTAATAATTCTCACATCACGTTAGAAACTCAGGGCTGGAAGGTTCAACTTTTTTTTTCCCCCCAGCAGGATCTCAACTTTTATTTCTTAGCATTTTGCTTATCTTAGAACAATGATTATTAACCCACCTCTCTCTTACTATCAATGGGATCCAAGTTTATGATAGATTTTGGTTTGTCTCTAAAGTTTACCACTTTTAAGTATATTTTAGAAAACTGATTGTCATTTTTTAAGTGTTCATTCATTGCCCAGTAATGCACAGGACTTTGCAGACTGTGGCAGTCATTAAATACAGGAAATACTGTACAAAAATTGGTAATCATGTATGAAAGTTAGTGGGCGTAGACACCAGTTTTGGATGAGATCAGGAGAATGTCTGGTTACTGGGTCCAGTCCATAAATGGAGGTGGTATATGTCACTTAAATGTGGTTCCTGTTTGGAAAGATAAATTTTGACTTGAATAGATGCTTCTTCTGATGCCTGTTTCAAGTAGAATAAGGAAGAGTAAGAAGTGAATCTGAACTGTTGACTTATTTTCAGAACTGGTGATGTAAGTAGAGTTGAAGGTGGTGATCTCTTGTGACCTAGAATCTTCCACCTGGGTTTTTCTTAGGACTAAATGGGGAAAGGGTAGAACTAGGAAGGTTGGATTTAATCATTAACTTAAAAAAAAACTGGGGGAACTGCCAAGCATTGATCACGAGTACTTAGTGTCTCTAACGGAAGTCTCTTAGTCACAAAGACTTTATATTGTAAGTAGTGGTAAAGGGAGAAAGCTAATTGCTAAATTGAAAGTTATGCTTTACCAGAATTTAATTCCTTTGGCATACATTCTCTTTATTTGGGCTGCTTAATGTGTCTGTAAATAATTAAGTACAAAACAGTCTTGAGTGAGGCAGAGAGGGTCCTCTGACACAGCTGACGTGACCACATTCCTTCATCTTCACTCCCGCATGAGGCTGTTTTATTTTTTTGGAAAAACCACAAAATAGGTGCAATAAAAAAAATAAGGGTATTTTTAAAAAATCACTGAACTTTAGAAATCTCGCATCTATATCTCTGTTCCTGTCTTTTTATAAACTAGTGACTGCAAAGGAAGAAACTAAAAGGAAAAACCAGACTGAGTCTTACTTTTTTCTGACCTAAGGTAAATTTTCACTCGACACTTGGAGAAGTCATAACTGGATTCTAGTTAATTCCCCGTATTGTGGTTAGAGAGGAACCAGCCAACCAAATTATGATCTAGCAAATTTAATAAGGGGGTGGGGGAGAGTGAACTATTTTTCAGCAGACTTGCACTTTAAGATTATGAACTGGATGTTGGTTGAAAGTAGTTCCAAAGGGCAGATGGGTAAACGTCTTGCCGCATGTGGGTATTCGAGAATCAAACCGGTGCTGCTTGTCTTACGCCCATGGGGCAATAGTTGCCTGTTGGTGTAATCAGAGGCAGGATTTCCTTACTTCCCTGCTTGGTGTCACCTTCCCGTCTGCCACACCGACAGTCTTCCTTGGGGGGATGTAACAAGTAGAATTCTCCTACTCAGTAACTTTGCTATCTTCCCCACATCTAGATTTTAAACATTAATTTAGATGTTGGCTAAATGAAGTTGTGGGGAATGTTAGGAGGGTGGGAAGTTCCTTGCTTCTGTGATGGGCAGGGTACCTGCCTCTGAGGGGCTGTTGCCTAGAGGGATCCATCCCACCGAAAGCCTGGGGGTCGGGGGCTGGGAGGGAACGGCTCTGGGCTCCGGCTCCCATGGTGTCAATGGTGTCAGTCATCATCGGGAGCGTCCTTCCAGAATCTTTGGCTTCTAGAACCAACTCCATTCTGAAGAACATTTAACATCTATTAACACCTATTAAAACTTTGGTAATAATCTTTTATATGCAGGAATTTTGTAGCATGACTTTATGACTAAACTTAATGTGTTAAATTATTTAGAAAAGTTGAGTTTCTGAATGTTATTTTGTGAGACTTGTTTTAAAATAGTAATAAATGGTGTTATTTTATAAAAAAAATCTGCACCTTTCTTTGGTTACATAACCATCAGTTATAGTTAATTAGAACAAATATATGAACTTCGTATAATTCCAAAGAAATTAGTCCTTGGATAACACATTCCACAGCTGTGTGTGTGCGTCTGGGGGCATGTGAGGGGGGAATGAATGGGGAAGCAGTGAGCGGGCAGACAGGAAACAGGGTGTCTGTGGGGTCACATCTGTAGAGATGTGTTGAGAGCGTGAGGCAAGGACAGATGTCATATGGGAGGTGAGATGACCGTACAGAAGAAGCTGTTAGAGCACAGCACCACTCTTAGCCTTTATAGCTGCATTTCTTACTGATGATCGTCACGACAGGCTGGCTGTCCTTTGAAAGCCTTGTTACTGGGGGAAGACTCTCGCCGAACACAACATTCGTGTACTCACTTCTGGGTTCACTACGACCTCAAAAGTGCACACTGTCAGTCACTGAACCGCTGTAGCCGAATAAACAGGTTTTTAAGCCATATTTCCCTTTTTTATATCCTCTTGATATCAAATGGATGCTGTAAAATCAAAACATTAATTTTACATAGTTATTCCTGCAGCAAGAGTTTTAGCTGAAAGGAGCTTAAAAGGGGACTGCTGGATAACCTAAAACCCACCGCAGGATTTCCTAGCACTTTATAGTAAGTTAGAGTTACTTCAACCTCTTAACATTTGCCTTGTAGAAAACGTGCAAAAATTGAATATATTAAAAGTACTACAATTTAAACTTGAGAGTATGCTATAAAGCTTAAAGAAATCTATCGTAGAAATCTTTAAGCTTTATCAAATTGAAGTTTGATTTTTTTTTGGTGACATGGTGAAGTCTGATAAAAGATACAGATCTTAATTACTCTGAACATTTTTATTTATGTCAGAAAAATGAGACTTTAAAATATTTATTCATGTATTTGATATACATGTATTTGATAACTTCGAATTTAGAACACTTAAAACAGCATGAATAAAGAGAACTATTCAATGACAAAGATTTGAAATGGGGGAACAGATACTTAACTGGTTCATATTAACCTCCTGATATGATTTATATCTGTATCTTGTACAGTGAAAAATTCTAATTTACACAGCTCTATAATTGTAGGATTTTTCTAACATGCCATTTTGAAGTCTGAGAATACTTTTTCAATTAAACTGATCCAGATGTGTACAGTTGAAAAATAAAAAATTAGCGCTGTGAAGTTGAATCACCAAGAATAGCTAGTTCACAATTCTTTCCATTCACATGAAACAGGAGCAATTTACGGTAAACACAAAAAGCTATTCACGCTATTAGTAATAACATTTCATACTTTTAATGAACACTTGTGTTAGCCAGGCTCTGAACTAAAGGTCTGAACGTGCAATTTCACACTGAAGTACCTTGATGAGAAGTGTCACAAGTTCACGTTTTCACAACTGATGATGCCATGATGACTGCTTGCACTGAACACCTGTGTACAAGCCTTTACCTGGCATTTTGGCTAGCATGATTCACACCAGTTCAGGGTGGCTGCTTGCACGATTTTACTGTTACAAGAATATGCAGGCCTGACTTCCCCCAAGAAAACAGGACTAAGAGACACACCAATAAGACAGCACAGACACAATGAAAGAAGCTGCTATCTAGGTCTGCGCTAAATCTCCATTTCCCAGGACTCAAAAGTGCCCCTCCAGGTCTAACTGCAGTAGGGCGGCCTCAGCTTCCTCCTCCTCTTCCTTGGCCTCCTCCTCCCGGATCTGCACCAGCAACTGGAAGAGGTTAGGAGCCGGCCCTTCTGCAGCTCCGTTCAGCCATAGCTGCCTTCGGATGGCTCCGCTGTGGTTGGCTCCTGCTATGACCTGCTCCAGGCGGGCTTGGTTCACGTTATCTTTATCTATGGCCCCCTTCTCCACCACCTTCTGCAGCAGAGGTTCCAGACGAATGACATAAGCCGATAACTTTTCTCCTGGGTTCTGGTAAGTGTTCAGAAATCTGACCTGCGCATCCCTAGAACTCTCGATGCTGCCAAACACCTGCTCAAGCGCCTTCAGGCATTCCGAGGTAGTTATTGTAGGGTTGTTAGTCTTGAGGATGCGGATGACATCAGCTGCAGGGCCTCTAAGACTCTCCATCAGCCGTCGCCTCTTTTCTACATCAGACACCTGCCACTCCTCTATGACCTCATTAGTGTGCTCCAGCCAGGGGTCAAAGGTTTCCTCCCCAGGCCCCGGGATGTCCCTCCCCGAGAACAGCGTCAGCTTCTTATACCATATGGATTCAACTAAAGGCTGAATAACATTATCCACAATATAGTTTAGCATCTCTGCTGGCATATCTGGGCCTGGGGCCGGAGCGGGGTTCTGAAACCCAAGGACACGGGCCACATCTTGCACGGTCCACCCCTCTCTCGCTAGGAAGAGATGCAACCTTTCTAAAAATTCAGCATCGGAAGTCGGAGGCTTAAAGACCACTTTCCAGACCCCTCCTTTACCGGGCAGCTCTCTGGGGATGGCCGCGTAATCCACAGCGCCAGTGAGCTCTAACAAGGCTGCTTTCGCATTCTCTTCCCTCCAAAACATTCTCCCAAGCACTCGATAGGGCACCTGGGGCATCGCAGCCTGGAGGGTCTCTTCGATTTCAGCCTCATCACAGTTCACTGGGATCCCCCAGACCAGCAGGGCTCTCTGGGAGTTCACATCCATTCCCCTGCACCAGTCTTCCAACAGTGTCATCGCCATTTCCCCAACTATCAAGGGCCCAATTCCACGAACGCGCGAGTTAGACCGTGGCTCCCAGTGCTCTGGGACTTAAGACAACAGCAGACACTGCCCCCAAATACACACGACGGAAGCGAGCTGCACGCAACTTCAATTAACAAACGACACCAGAGTCCCGCTGTCGTCCTTTCGCGGCGCGTTCTCAGAGCGAAGCCTCGGGAATGCTCAGTCAGTTAATCACGCGGCCGCAGCCATCTTGGGTCCCAGGTCGGGGTCTGAGGCTGGGGTTCTTCACCTGCAAGCACGGTGTTGCCTTGTGGCGCCGAAGCTTGGAGCCGCCGGGCCGGAGAGGCCGCCGGGGTGTGGTCGTGGGGCGCGGCTGCCTCCTCTCAGCCGCTGAGGCGCCCGGCAGTCGCTGCTCCCGCAGTCGATCCGGCGTCCGCGGTCGCGGCCGCCTTCGGGTGACCGAAGAGCGGCTGCTTAGCAGATGAGGGCTGTGCGGCCCTTCCAGGGAAGAGACTGTCCTGCAGCGGCAGGGTCAGCTCGCGGGCAGCTTCTTCGCGGGTGCAGGGGACCTTATAGGGGCGAGGTAGGTCAAGGACGGAAGATACAGGGAGCAGAGGTCCGCGCTGCACCTGAAGGACCACCGGACCCCCAGCCAGCCGAGAAGTTACTGCGGCGGAAGAAGGAGGCCCGCCGGGCCAGCGGCTTCGGCGCGCCACGCCCCCCGCGGCCCAGTCTGAGCCAGTGTAGTCATGGCAACGGCGGGCCAGACGGCGCGAGATTCGCGCGCCCCGGTGGCCGGCGCGTTGGAGTGGTTGCCATGGTGCCAGTCAAGGGCTCTGGTTTACTGGTTTCTCTGATGGCGCATTTCATTTTTTCATATTTTCCAGATTTTTTTTTTTCTTTACAAAGCACCGTGCTTAAAATCTACTTCTGCAGCGGTTTTAAGATGATACTGTTGAATGACATGGATTAGCCAAAGAACTTACATGCATGATCCATGGACATGAACAATGGTGGGGGAATTGCTGGGTGGAGGGGGGCAAAATCAGAACAACTATAATAGCATAATTAATAAAGTATAATTTTTAAAAAAGATGATGCTGTTAAAAATGCGTCCGTGAAGACAGGCGGGCTCCTGTCACTGATTCAACCTGAAACACCCTCTTCAGCCATGCAGCTCCCCTATGCCACCTGATTGCATTCTGCACCCTCCATATTTCATCCCAGAGAAACTAGAATATTGGAAGTGTGCCATTTACGTGTTTTTGTGTGAGACAGTCCATTGAGGTTTCTAAAATGTTGTAAAACAGTCCAATAATATTCAGTAAGCTTTATAGCCAGGCAGATGCTAGCTAGTGTGTTCATTTCTCCTGTCCTGGCATCATTGACAATGAATGGGCTGATAAAAAAGAATGCTTATGGTTCAAAAATGTCGAGTAATCCCCTGCAAGCAAAACAAGGCTTATTTATGTTAATCCCAGATGGTGAAAATCTCCCCCGAATAACACAACATTCAACTCTGAATTTTTAAGACCTTATTTAATAAAAGGTTTAAAGATACAGAAGAACATTCAAAAGTAAATAAGTTACATAGGTACATTACAATCACATCAGCAAGATTTTCTTTAGTGTATTAATTTTTTTATAAAAAGCACACAAAAAATAAAATCTCCAGTCTGGTCTATCACAACTGTACAGCAAAAGAGGTAATATTTATATATATATGTACACTATTTTAATATGTAACAGTCTTTTTAAAAAAAGGGTGCCACAGGCAGCAAACACACAAAAGGCAGTGTCTCATCATTTTTTTCAAAATAAAAGGAATATACTTATTTATATGCTATTAAAATATTTGTACAATAATTACAGACTGCCAAGGCTGTCCCT
This sequence comes from Tonatia bakeri, assembly GCA_004024845.1. NCBI lineage: Eukaryota > Metazoa > Chordata > Mammalia > Chiroptera > Phyllostomidae > Tonatia > Tonatia bakeri. The sequence continues at coordinate 401,448 of PVIA01000368.1, read as the reverse complement.
GTGCTGTTCCCTCCAACAAGGCCTTCAACCGAGAGACGAATGAGGAAAAGATGAAACAGCTGCAAATTACTAGAGGCGAATATTAACAGAGCAAAATTTGTGGAGGACATACAATTGTTTTACAAAAATAGGCATCCTTGCTGTAAACCTAAGGATTTAGGCTTGCCAGTTTGGTAATAAATACCATCCAAGAAAAGTGAGCCCCAGTGAAAACATAAACAGCTGGGGCTAGAGTATGTGTTGTATTCCTCCTTCATCTTAACATCTGGCACGTGAGAAGAAAGAGGTTAGGTCACTGAGGCAGTTAAATATAGGGGATCCCTTTAGACATAAGCAGCACATGACCTCGGTGCCAGGGGTGGAGGTGGGGTAGCAGAAGGGACGAGTGTGTACCTTAGCTTTGAGGGGGGCTGCTGAAGGCATGGAGGACAGTTCTGAAGCACTGTCTCCTTGGGTGGGTAAGAGACCTCAGAAATGGTCTGGAATACAGGCACTAGGTTAGTTTCATGCCCTTGCTGAGTGCAGATGGAGGCTGGCAGGTGGTTATGTGAGATGGTGTGGGGAGGACATTACAAAGCTGGAGGTGTTTATCATTGGACTTCTTAAAGCTAAGAGCTCTCAGTAGAAAAAAACAAAGAAAAGAAAACCAAAAGATGAGCCTAATGTGTTCACAGGGAGAAAGCACCATAAAGGATACCCTTATGCCAGCTTCTGTGGTTGCACCCACTTAATCGGCGGGTCACATGCTGTAACTGCATCTGCCCTCTAAACATTTCAACCTTCACATTGCATTCTAGACATAAATCTGTTCTGGAGCATGAACCCTTCTAAAATACCATGTCTGGTGGGATTAATAGAGAGGTACCATCTTGATTTTCTCCACCTACATTCACCTGGTCTGGTCTCCATGAACTTAGAAAAGGAGAATCACTCTAGATAAAGGAGGTTTCTGTTACAACATGTCCATAAAGGGGCCTGCAACTAAATACAATTTAAATAGAAAAAACCTTGGGAAACCTAAGTAGCACTTTGGGGCAAAGCTGCGAAGGCACTGATATTACACAAGTGATTTAGAAGAGAGCCTAAATTTGTTACCTTCCTGTTTCTGGGAGGTAGACCAGATTTTTGCAATCTTGGGACACAGAGCTTATAGAAACTTATGCAGGGAATTTACTGGGAAGTTGGAAATCTGGTAGCTGTCCGGGAGTCTGGGGGTAATTTTGTTGCTTCCGTAGCTGGGGTCCTACAGAACCATATCAATACATAAACGAATGCTGAAAAATACCTGATAGTGCATAGTTTAGAAACAAAACTCCCTCCCTCCTCTCAGCTACCAACCTGATGCCTTTAGGCTGTTTCGTAAGGGGTAGCAGAAGGAATACTTCTGGCTCCTTCCTAACGTGCTGACCTGTTGTATACTTGCATTCACTTAGAACTTCTTTTCTGCAACTGACGTTGAGTAGCAAGATCAGAAAAATAACTCAGCCATCCTGTGGGACTGGCAAGTGAGGAGGCCTCCAGAACCTTCTAGCCCTTTCACTACAGCAATTCCATGCCGAATATGGCTTCTTCAAGCCAGAAACAAAACCAGAATTCTGGCTTCCAACTAATCTCCTCAGGCAATTTGAAAGTACAGCCAGAGAAGAGGTAGCAGCAAGAGCAGGCTTTGATCTCCCTTGCTCCCGCCAGTCTGTGTGTGGCTTTGGTGACACCTTCCACCTTTCCACCCTCTTCCAGCACTACCAGCATTCCTATTGGCAAGAGCTTCCACAGCAATGAGGTGAGGGACCTTAGGGTCTTGGGAATGGGGTGGGGGGCACTGGGGCAGATGCCAAGAAGGTGCCTTGTTTTGGGATAAATGCACTTGGGCCTCTGGAAAGCAGGAGGCCCCTGGTCCCTGAGAGGATGTTAAAAATTAAATATTAAGAATAAATAAATAGCTCCCAAATGACACAAGTCAAGGAATGAAGGCTCCTGTCCAATCTGGGTAGGAGACCTCCCCCTCCCAGGGAAGGATCCAGACATCTCCAGCAAGCAGGGCTGGGGGCTGGGGGCTGGGCTGCGGACATCAGCCCCAGACCAAGTGGGGTGGGGTTGGGTGGCAGCTGCCAAGGGCAGGACAGAGGCAGGCAGAGAACTTGAGCCAAGGAGGGGCAGGCTGGGCCTAGGCTAGGCTCCCTCAGCAGTCTCCAGGGCCCAGAGGCTATTTGGCAAAAGGGTGGGAAGCTGGAAGAACCAGGGCTTATCGGAACTTCCCCCAGCCTAGCCCTGCAGCTTCCATCCTCAGCAGTCCCCTTTCCTCCATCAGGCTGAGGGCTTGGACAGGAACACTGGCCTTTCCCCACACACGAAAGGAAAGTTTCCAGCCCCAGCAAGCTGCTAACAAGTAGTACAGGGATAGGTAGGTACCTGTCCTCCGTCTCTCCCTCCAGGCCTTCTGGAGGCTCCCCTCGCAGGGAGAAGGAAGCCTCTCAGAGGACAGGGCCACTGGAGCCACCTAGGCCTGGACATTGTTTTGCAAGGCCAGCACAGGTGCAGGCTGAGCTCCCTCTCAGAGATGGCCACCCCAGTCCCTTTCCCCAGGGCTTAGGGCAGGGCCTTTGAGGTCCTCTGGAGAGAAGGGATAATGCTGCAACGGGGTGAGCTTGTGCTTGGCTTTCCTGGTGACCAAGGGGAGCAGAGAGAACAAAAAGGAAGGAAAGAGACTGTGCAGCATCAGGGAGAGGCAGCGGTGGCGGCTGGAGCCCCTCCCAGAGGGCAGCCCCAGCCAGCAGGGAGCTCACAGGTCCGGGAAAACAGGACAACTTCCCACAGACTGAATGCACAGAGAACTGGATCCTGCAGCCCTTATTACTGCTCCTGGGGCCTTTATAAATAAAAGAGCTGTTTATTTTATTGTCTTGTTTTTCTGAAAAAAGTCCACGTGATCTCTCCTCTCTCCCTCTGTAGGTTCCAGGGCACTTGCAGGCTCTCCCACAAGGCTGGTGCAGGGAGCACCCGCCTCCCAGGAAGAGCGGCCAGTCCCCGGTGGGGGCTCTGGGTGGGGGGAGCCTTGCACATGTCAGCCCCTCTCGCCAGTGCTTTCCTCCCGCAGGGCCGGCTGGTGGGGGGAGGCAGCGGCCGTGGCCGCAGCGGCTGCAGCCTCTTTCTCCCTCTGCCTCAGAGCGGCCGCCTTCTTCTCCTGCTCTGCGTGGCTCTTCATATGGGCGCTGCGGCTCTTCACCTTGTAAAACACTCTGCGGCCAAGCGAGAGGGGCTCAAGTAAGAGGTCTGTCCCCACCCCACTGGGTCCACCACACAAAGTATGTGTGGGGACAGGGGTGGAGGAGGGGGCACAGAGAGGTCCCTGGCCCTTCCTGACTTGCATGCAGAGTGCCACATGGCTCACCCCCACCCTCCAACCGGAGGAGGCATGGGTTCTAGATTCAGTGACATCATCCCTTTTCTAAAAGCTGCCCAGTGACATCACCGCCCTAGAAACCCTCTGAGCCAATCAGAAGAACAGAAGAACAGGCAAAAGCTCAGACTACCTCCTCCTTCCAAAGAAAGCAAACCTCTACCCAGGGGGCCACCAACCACCACCATCCTGCTAGGTCCCAGCGGAGATATATCTTACCTGCCACATTTTTTACAAGGGAAAGTGTTCTCCTGATTCTGGGTCTTATTAAATGTCTCTGTTTTTTTCTTCTTCTCTGTAAAAGGTAGTGCCCTTCGTGACTTCCCTGGCCCTTCCCTTGGCTTCTCTGAGGCCTGGCCACCAGCAGACCCAGGGGCATTGGACTCATGGCTTCTTAGGATGAGGACATCGTTGGCCTGGAGAGGATCAAACAAGAGGTTGAGAGATTTGGGGACGACAGGATCCCGAATTCTGGAATTTTAGGGGACAGAGGACTCCTAAAGGCCATAGTACTCCTGCCAAATTGTCCCCTAGCATTCTCCTGAGTCCTTCCGAGGAGAAGGCACTCACTGCCCTTTCAGCAACCCATTCTGTCCTTGGCCAGCTCCATCTTTATGGAGCAGCTGGTGCGGCAATTCTGAAGGACAGCCCTAGCAGCCATAGGACTTCTCTGTGTATCAGACAGGGGATTTGGCGTCTCAATCAGTGACACATGTTCCTTGGCAGTCACTTGGTCCATTCCTGACTTTATTCCATAAAGGAGGTGTGAGTCTATGTGATGCGTAGGTGCTGGGGATACAGAGGTGACAGATCGGAGCCACTGTCCCCAGAGAGTGTGCAGTCCATTGGAAGGGACAGATGTGCAGGCATCTAGTTTGTGACAACAGGGGCCACCATGGGAAATACCAGGCAAGTGGCAGAGAGCAGAGGACACCTTGTGCTGCCCTGGAGAGAGTGGTGCTGCTCAGGGCACGTGCCCAGGGGCTAGATGGCCATCAGGAGTCCTAAGTACGGACGCTGGATCCACCCTACGGAGAAGCCAGCAGACAAAGGGCAGCAGAACTCCATGGAGCACGTACCCGGAGCACAGCTCTCACTGAAGGGGTACAGTCAAGGCTCCAAAGAAAGCAAACGGCTGTGTGTCTACCACATGTGGGGGCTCTCCTGCCAGCATGCAGTGTATGTCACCAAAATAAAGACTCTCAGAGTGGGCCCCCAAAGGCCCTTCCCACCCCTCCCCTCTCCTGGGGGGCCCCTCCCTGACAAGCAGCAGCTCTGGCCGGTATGTCTTTCTCCTTGGCCTATGATGTGGTGGACAGAGCACTGCCCCAGGAGGATCTGGGGAGGGACCTCAGGCAAGTCACTTAGGACCTCCAAACCCGGTGTCCTCCGTCTGCAAAGTGGGAGTTAGCACATTATGAGGTTACTGTGAGGAATCACTGAGGTCAGGGACGGGAAAGCATTTTGCAGAGAACATGGGTGAGGGGCCTTATTGTTATTCCTATGATCTCAGCTCCATTTCAGACACTCTTGTCAGGGACAGAGCTCTCAACTCACAAATGCTTCCCCAACATCCCCCACACCACCAGGGTTTCCCTAAAACCTTTCTCCCGGAGTCTCTGAAACAAAAGCAGTAGTGTGTAATGTTTAATGGCAGACTCTGCAGTCGGACTGCCTACTAGCTGTCTTATCTCAGGTCTCAATTTCCTCATTCGTGAAGTGGGAATAATGGCAGTACCTAGCACATAGGGTTATGAGGATTCAATGAGCTAAGCGCATAAGGCACTGAGTACATTTCCTGCAATTACAATGATGATGATCAGTCACGTTCCTGCTCTGCCCTCCCTCCCACCCCCGAGGGCCCAGCTCCAGCCCTTCTCCTGGCCCTGGGCTCCCCCAGTGGAGGTCACACTTACCGACTCATTGGCCTGTAGTGTCTGGGTGGCTTTGACAGCCGCTGCCCGCCGGCTTCGCTCTCGCCCCTCTTCCTGCTCCCCCTTCTCCTGGGCCTCTGGCACCTCTTCCTCCCCCTCCTTCCTGGTCTCCTTTACTTCCCTCTTGGGCTCCAGCCTCTCTTCACTTGGGGACTCTCTTCTGGGAGCAGGCACCCTGGGGAACTTCTGGGAAGTCTACGGGGCACAAGAACAAGGGCAGTGAGCCTAGCGCTCACTCGTGCAGCCTTAGTGCACCCATTCTGACCCAGCCGGGGCTCACTCGTCCCCGCCAGTCCTGTCCTGGCCTCCTGTGCTATGACTCTATACGCTCCCTCACCTAGTCTGCCTGGCAAAGAAGAGAGAGCCTTGCACCCTGGGAACCTTCCGGATGAGACGGAGGACTTGAAATAGAGCCGGGGCACAGAGGGAGCACACCAGGCCCTCCCCACAGGCCACCTGCCTTCCTGGACGTGTTCGAGAGACACGTCCATGGGCCAGGCGGTCTGATGGAGCCAGGCAGCCTGATGGAGCCAGGCAGCTGATTGGGCTCCATTCTAAACTATCCTGTAACGCCTTCTGTGACTCCGCCCCCTTCCCATCTGCAGAATGGGAACTGAACCACTTCCCATCAGCAGCAAGTCACCATGAGTGGACTGGTAACCCCAAGATGACTTTAGGTGGATACATGGAAACAGAATTAAGTAACAATCTCTTTTCAACTCTCTTTCGATCCTGATTATGTTAAGGACAAAGTTTTGAGTTGGTGTCAATGTTTTTTTTACACTTAGACTTTTTTTTTGTATTCCCCTATTCAATCTCGGCTGCCACAATCAGACAGTCAGAAAGCGCAAGGACCCTTTTCTGTTGCATCTGCACTGGAACCTCAGCAGCAGACAGTGACTGCCCCAGGTCTGTCAAATAGATGCATATACTTAGACCTTTAGACTTCAAGAGAGGTTAGGCCTCAGTTTCAGAGCCTTAGCAGGTCATAGTACCTCGATAGAATTTAATAACATCATTTGATTTTCATACACTATATTTTTACTAGTACCTTTGGAGGCAAGCAATACTGGTTTACTATTTATGATTGTGATATAAAGCTTTCCTTTAGAGTAAAAAAGGAGTTGATTTTTTTTAAAATTACCACAAGTGGTATGTGGAAATGACAAAAATAGTAGCGGCGACATATGGTAGGTGCAGAAATAGCAGAGCTCACAAAGGTGACGGAAGAATGGCTAACACCTGGGAAACGGTGTCAGAGGCCCGCTGTGAGGAGACAGTGCAAACGTGCAAACGCTGTGGGAGACTTCCCCCAAGTTCCGCATCAGCACAAGGTGTCACGACTACGACACTGGCCGACAGACAGGGAAGCCCAAAGGCCCACGGCCAGTGTCCAGGACATCAACTCCTGGGGCTGTCAGGGACACTGCCTCCCTCTCTCTGCCTCCAGGGACTCCTGGAGGGCATGGCCTCAGGCCCCCAGCTCAGCCCCACCCCAGCCCCAGCCCAGGCCCGAAGCAGCTGAGGCTGGGATAGGAATCACCTTAATATCCACTTCAACCTCTTCCTGGGACGCCTTATCGTCACTTGTGTCCACATCCCCGAAGGTGAGTGTCCCATTGCGGCCGATTTTCACCTGCTTCTTGTAGGTGTAGTAGAACTCCACACACTGGGCCACAGTCTTGGTCTGGATCTGGTTTGAAGCCAAAACTGAGGTCAGACTTCCTGGTTCAGCTCACCTGCCTGGGGATCCTCCAGCCTTTCTCCCATCTCCCGTAAACACAGCGAACACTAAACCCATGAACCCCCAGAATAGAACCACTTTCCAGCACCTGCTCCCCACAAACCACTGACCAATTCAATTGACCAAGGCTTCAGCACTATATTATTTTTTTTTAAAGCTAAAAAGAACAACATAAGGTCCCTGGGGAAACTTAAAGATGGATTGCAGATGGGAGTGAATTATTGCATCAGTTTAAATTTCTTTGATGATAATGACACTGTGGCTTTATAGAAGAATATCCTTGTTTTTAGAAGATATTTGGGTCATGTCATGGTGTCTGTTTTAAAAGGTTTTATTAATGAATTTTTAGAGAGAGGTAAGAGAGAGAAACATCTATGTGAGAAAAACATCAATCAGTTAGTTGCCTCTTGTGCATCCCCAACCAGGGACCTGGCCTGCAACCCAGCCCTGTGCCCTGACCGGGAATCAAACCGGCAACCTTTTGGTTTGTGGGACAATGTCTAATCCATTGAGTCACATTAGTTAGAGCATTACTTTTAATTATTAATTAAAACAGTGGGCGGGGGGGAGGGAATAGGTGCATGTTTAAGTTTATATAGAGACAGAAAGAAAGCAAACATGGCAAATGTTAAAAACTGGTAAATCTGAGTGAGGGGCATAGGGGGTTCACTATTCTCTTCTTTCAATTTTTCTGTAAGTTTGGAACTTTAAAAAAATAAAAAGTTAGAGGGAAAAATGACCAGGCACCGTGCACCTTCAATGCCAGGACAGACCTTGCGACATAAGACTCCCTTCATCAATTCCCACAGACAATTTCATTCCCCTCCAGGGGGCCACAGCTGACAAGCGAAGACAGAGAAATGTCAAATTATCAAGGGAGGCTAACAAGAAAGCGCTGGAAACCCTGAAGAGGAGGCAGGAGGCCCAAGTCCTGTTCCTAACTCTGCCACCAAACAGCTGTGTGGCCATGGTCAAGTCTCCTCGCACGTGAACAGTGCGTGGGGTGAGCCTCGACGATCTCCAAGGGTCTCCCAAGCTCTGCCGTCGCAGCCCTCCCATCTCACACATCTGTTTGGCCCCTGGATTCCACGTCTGGGCTACTTTCCCACACACAGAAAACACAGAAGCTGTTTTTTCGGACTCTCCTCACTCCCACGGGCTCCCAGGCTGCTCGGTCCACTGCCGGGCAGCACCGAGGGCCTGCCCACAGAGCCCATGGGGCCAGTGAGGGTCCTCTGGGCCTGAGGACACACAGACACGCTCCGTCTCACAGGAATGGCCACATCGAAGGTTTATTCATTAGATCCTGTTTGCACGTTTACTATCAATTCTCCCTGGTCGTCTGTTCGGCTGACTAATGGTCTGTTCGCTCCGTGAAGGCATGAGGGGCACCTCAGTGCATTTCCCAGGTGTGTACTTTCCAGAAATATTACCCAATCAGGAACCCAGCGAGTGCCTGCCCTTGCAGGAGAATTCATCAGCGCTCCGTCCAGTCCCCAGAGCCGTCTGTGGCTCAATCTACAACCCCTGGAGGAAAGAGCACATTTCCGGAGGCCAGGCCACACAGCTCACTCTCCCACAGCTCAGACTGGGCCAGAGGGGCTGGTGGGGAGATGCAGGTCCTCAGGTTAGCACCGCACTTTCGTCTCCCAGAAGAACACGGGAGAGGACAAGATAAATCTGGGAAACCAGACTCAGGCCTCCTCTGCCTGGTCAGCCGAGTTACTGGGGAGAGGCCCTGGGTCTGACCGGAAGGGGGCAGAGGCCCCCACCGAGGTCGGTCACACAGTCACTTGTTGGCTCTCAGTTCCCCTACACGGACTGTGGCCCTCCTAGTACCCCAGCCCCCTGCGGAATGACTCATCTCCACCTCAGCCTGCCTTCTCTTCTTGCTGTCCCTTAGGCAAGTCACTAGTTTACATTGGCTACCCCTGTGTCCAATGCCCATTCAGGCCTCCCCCTGGATTAAGACCCCAGAGTGGCCACCCTGACTTAAGGTGAGGAAAGGGGGCTTAGAACCAAGTGGGGAGAGTCCTGATCTTTTTCCCTTTTTGTTTTGTTCAGAAAGTTGTCTCTGAGGCCACTGAGTATACTGGATTAAGCGTTTTTTAAGAGGGCTCGGTAAGTAACTACAGGCCCCCCCACCAGGGCAGAGAGAGCCCCAAACCTGGCAGAGAGCTCTTGCCCTCACTTGGCCCTGAGACAGAGCTCCAGCTCACCAGCTTCTGCACCAGGAAGAAATCCTTCTTGTAGATGGCAATGCCCTTGTTGAACAGCTTCCTCTCAGCCATCTTCCACTGGTCCGAGCCTGAGGGGCGAACGGGGAGCCGGGGTAGTGAGGTGGGTGGGACTGTGAGCACTGTGGGGGCTGGGGGTGGGGGGGATTCTGACCAGCTGACAAGTGTGAGGTCACCCATCCGCAGTCTTGGCAGGCTTTCAGAGCTGGCTCCACAGCCTGCTTCTGCCACTTACTGGCCACGTCACTTAGCCTCCGAACCTCACTCTCCTCACTTTCGAAATGGGACCTAATAGCAGAAGCCACCCAGTTGTGGTGCAGACTTAATGAGACAACGCAGGTGGAGTGCTTGGTGCTCTGCCTGGCACAGGTGACACACACCACTCGACAGGGACTGACAACAGTGGCCACAATGATTGTGGTCACTTGGTCAACGTCCCTCTGAAAGCACAGGGCCCAGAATGGGACATGGCACCCAGGAGTTGTCTAAGTTCCAGGCATAGGGCGCCAGTCTGGGTGGCACTGCCTGTGTTCCCATGCTGGGGGCTGTGTCCTAGGCTTCTTTGCCCAGATGGGCTCCCGCCTGCCCACGCCTTTCTCTCTTCCTCTCCAGAGCGCAGGAGGCCCCTTGAGAGTCACCCCAGCTTTGGTGTCAGTTCCCTCACTCTGGCTTGGCCTATCCACCCCCTACCACCCCACCCAGAGCTGTGACTCAGCACTAACTGGGCCCCACCAATGGGAGACCCCTAGAGGCTCCAGGTCCTAGGCCCACTTCCGGCCAGGCCCACCTGTGTAGTGATAAGTTGCCAGTGGGTGGTTGTGGGGCCTCAGGGGCTTCTTCAGTAGCAGCTTATTCAGCGTTTCCTAAAAGGGAAGTGAAGAACAGATCAGGGCCCTGGCAGGGGTTTCAGTGGGTGAAACTTAGAGGGCCTCCTCAGGCAGCCACAGATGGAGAAGGCCCTCAGTGACAGCTCTGTCTGAAGGTGGAGACCCACTGACCCAGAATCAGGGACCAGGATGGATGGCAGGACCCTGTGCTGCACAGTCTGGAACTAGGGTTCCCTGGGGCTGAGACCCTACAACCCCCAACTTGGCTACACCCTCCGGCCTGTCTCAAATCAGCATGCCCGCAGGCCTGGCTCCTGGATGGCAGAGGTGGGTCCACACCAGCCTCCCTGAGGGGCCCTCCCTCTACCGGGGGCAGTGTCTCACCAGGATGTCTCCCCTGGACTCATGTAGACAGTGCAGGGCCAGCTCCTGGTTGGTGCCAGCTCCAGGGAAGATGCTGGAGCAGGCAGCTGTCAGTAGGTCTTCCACTGGATTGTGGGAGCAAGCGGGGGAGGGAGAAGAGGAAATCACCGTCAGGGCTGGGTGGGCTGGGGGTGGGTAGGACCAGCCCGCCCACCTACCCAGCCACCACCTTTGCTTGCCGGCTCAGGTCCCCTCTCACCTTGCCTCTGCTTTTCATGGCTGCTCTCTAAGTTCTCCCACGGCTGCCACACCAAGTCAGCCTTGTGGGGGTCCGCAGCTGCCAGGGCACGATCCCTCATCGGGGGGATTTCCGCTTGGAACCGGGAGCCTACGTTGATCCGTCTGCCGGGGTGGAAAGGGCAAGGAATGAGGCTCACCTTGGGTGGGTGGCGGGGGAGGATCTGGTTTTCTCCCTGGGGATGGGAGAAGACGCCAAGGGCAGCTGGCAGAGGCTGAGCATGACAAGGCCTCAGCTGCGTATAAGGGAAGCTGGCTTCTGTGAGGACAGCCTGGCAAGTGGCACCTAGTAGCAGCAGAAAGGCAAGGCCCAGGTGTTGGAAAGAGGAGGAGCTCCAGGTTTGCAGGCAGGGAAAGGGTCTCTCGGACTACCCTTCTCATTCTCAGAGGCAAAGGCAAGTCAGGCCAGTCCCTGCCTTTCCCTGTGACTCACACACAGAAGCAGGGTGAGGAGAGTAATGCCCAGACTGCAGAAGCCCAGTGGGGCCTGCTCAGCCCCCTGCAGGCCCTGCAGAGCGTTCCTCTCCTTGAATGCCCTGGACCCCACCTGGCCACCCTCACACCCTGGGCCAGAGGCAGGGCTGCACTTACGGCTCGATGCTCACGGGAGTGGCTTCCCCCATCACAGAGAGGACTGGTGGGGTGACTTCAGCACTATCTATGGGACGAAAAGCAGGTTGGTACATGGCACCCTACTTGCTTCAGCAAAGCCCTTTCTCCCTGACCGTAGGTGGCTGCTCTACATGCCTGAGAACCACAGTGGGAACTGACACAGGTTCATCCTCAGAAATCAGGCACCCTGAGTCTTGGCTCCCAGTCTGCAATAGTGACAACTGTGACTTTACCAAATATGTGGATGCCTCCACTGCTCACACCTGCTAAAAGGGGCTATTCCCACCTATCTCCTAAGGTCAGGGTGAGGACTGAATGAAATCGCACACAAAGCCCAGCCCCGGGAGCTCCCACACCACTGTGTTAACTCCAGCCTCACACTGTGGTTGCACTGGTGAAGAGGCAGAAACTTCCAGCACGCCAATGAAGTGGCGAAGGAGACTGCTACCTCATAATTATCTTATCACTTCCTTGCTGGGTTTTCTGCCTCTGTTTCTCCTGAGCTAAATGATCAAGACACTCCCTGACGCAAAAACAGTCTTTGCCGACTCTTCTCTGCCCTGTGAGATAGAACCTGCACCCTCAGCAGCCCCTTCCACCTCCGCCTCCCAGTGGCCTTGGGCCTGGACCCTGGGTCCCAGCAGACTGCTTCCACGTGGCCTCCCTTCCCCTGCACACAACTACCTTCAGGCCTTTCCCCGCTCATTTACTCTGCCTAGTGTGTCCTTCCCCCCACTTTTCAGTTCAAGCTCAGTTCTAGCCCCACCCCCTACCAAATGCTTTCTCCTCTACCCCAGGCTGGCAGAGCCTCTGCAGGTTTCAGAGCTTAGGGTCCACTTCACTCACTGACTGCCTGGGACCTCTGCTTTTCCGCGTCCTAGGCCTCTGGGTCAACTCCCCAATGACCCTGTATTCTCCTTAGAACCAACCATGCTGTCCCCAGGCATTATTGCAGCCCTCACAGGACCCAATTCAAGGCTTTACACTCAAGTGTTCAATAGATACGCATACACGGACAGACCTTTTCTTTGCTGCCATTCTGGTCTCTACAGTGACTTCTTCCCGCACAACCCAGGCAGGGAGAGAACCTTCCAATCCTGGAGTGGAAGTGGGAGGGCAGACGGCCGCCAGCCCAGGTGAGCTATTTCTCATCCATAGACACCAGGGGGCGCCAGAGAGCTAAGCCATGGGTGAGGTCAGGATCAGAGGTAAATCTGGTGACGGCAGGGCTTCCTCTTTGTGCTACCCTCCGGCAGTGTTTACTCCCTCTTAAACCTCTCCAACACCCTGAGAGATAGCACTATCACATTTTTCAGAGGAAATGGATCCTTTTGTGGAGCAGGCAACATTTTTCAGCAATTCACCACCCTTGCAAGCCAAAATGTCTGCTCTTGGCCGAAATGACCCAGGAGAAAGGATCTGCCATATAATATTAAGGACAAATGGGACGCATCAGGCACAGTGTTCCGTGCTTGACATGTGTTAATGCATTTGCAGCTAAACACAACCTGTGAGGCAGCTATTAGGATGAACCATAGGAAACTGCTATTTGTGGATCTAAAAATAGTTGAATACTGGCAATTTCCTCACTAACCAAATACTACTAATATTCTCATGTAAACACTAAAGAAACTGTCGCCCAGGGAGTTTAAATGACTTGCACAGGGGATGTTAACAGTGAATGGGGCAACTGAGATTTCTATGCAAGCAGTTAGGCTGGCACCCCTCCCCCACCCCCATGTGTTCTTAAACCAGGCCCACCTCCCTCTCTCTGACAAAACAGAGTGCAGAGCCCCTTTCCTCACAGCACAGCAGCACCCCCCAGATGACTCTCATCCCTGCCCACTGCCTTCCCTGCCACACTCCCTGCCCCACGGCCACGGAGGCAGGGTCACTCACTGGACCGTAGCAGGGTGCGGTGGGCACTCTTTGGCGTGATGGGCGGAGGGGCTGGGATGCTGCTCGTGGACATGATGGCATTGAAATAGAGGCCAGAGCCTTCCCGGACAGGGCTGAGAATGGGAGGTGGTGTGTAGGGGGGCAGCTCAAAGCTCCGCTCAGAGGGGTGGTCGGCCAGGCGGACAGGAGAGCGCAGGTGGCTCTGGTATGGGGTGATGTTGGAGTAGACCGGAGGGGCGATGAAAGTGCCCGCCTTGGTGGGGATGATCAGGGGCTCAGGCCGCGGCCGTTGCTTTGGTTTCCGCACGGAAGGTTCCCCCTCCAACTTGACATTCATGTCTTCAGCCTGGAGAAGGAAAGAGAACTGAGATGGCTCAGCCTCCTATGTCCTTAAACACTGAAGGCTGGACCACTACTTGCTGGTCTCACCGTTGGAACACAGCCTGCCCACCACACCCAGCAAGGCCGGCCTGAGACAGAGGGCCCGTCCCAAAACCCTTCCTACTATCTCCTCTGGGGCAGGGGTCAGCGAGCTCTTTCTGTCGAGGGCCAAACAGTAAACATAGGCTTTGTGGGCCACGTGGGGTCCCCGTCATATAGCCTTCTTCCCCAGCTCCCCTCCCCCATCTTCAAAAATAATTCTTTAAAAGCGTAAGAACCGTTCTTATGTGTGAATAGTTACTGCTGTAAAATATGCTATAGGGCAGGGGACCATAGTATTGTAGCTGAGGTCCAGGCTCTGGAGCTGGACTGCTCGGATTGGGATCCGCCTCCTTCACTTACCACTTAAATCACTTAACACTCTGTGTGTCATCATTTTTAATATGGGAATAATAAGCACCTACCTAATGGGGTAGCCGCGAGGACTAAATGAATTAATACGTGGCAATCACTGAGGACAGCACCTGATACATAGTAATTGCTCAGTAAGTTCTAGCTGCTATCACTACTTAAACTCTAGGCTCTGCATCAGATGGAAGCCCCTACTATGTGACAAGAACTGAGCAGGGCATGGAACCCATGTCCAACAGAGCGAACGGGACAGTCCTGTCCTCCAAGAACTTTTGTTCCCACGGAATTAGTCCTGCCATCAGAGGCTAGCCCGCTCATGCTGTCCAAGGTCAGCCCTCCTGGCTTACACTGCTCCCTGCTTGTATGTCTCATGGGTCTCCACGTACAACAGAAGGCAGAGCTGTAAGGAACAGAGCCCGACGTGGGTGGCAACATCCCGACCATGTCCCTGGGTGCACAGTCGGCCGACATGTGAGGTTGGCCACGCTGACTGGACAGGCCTGGGGACAGTGGGCTTTCCCCCTTCCCAGGCGCCTGCCCCACGAGGCCTTGCCGAGGAGGGCCCTGACCCCCCGCGAGGCCTCGGCCGTGTCCTTTAGCCACGCGTGCCCACCCTGCTCTTCTGCAGAGTCGGACCCAATGATGTTGTTCGTCCTTCCTCCCTCAGAGGAGCAATACGACTGAACAGGAGAAAAAGTGAAACACAGCCAAAGGCCCCTGAACTGGCTACACAGGAAATCCAGCCTGAACTCAGATAGCTGCGATGATGTGTGATTTTACAGTAAGGGAAATGGATTTAAACTATTCTGAACATTTGATCATGTACTTTGCATTGATTTTCGAAAGGGAGGAAGGTGGGGCAAAGGGAGGGAAGTCCTTATGTATGATGTACTTCGGAAACAAACCAAAGTCCATACAGAGGCAACAATGTGATGTTTGGGGTTTGCTTCCAAAAAAACCCATCCAGCAGCAGGAGGAAGTGGAGGGCCAAATGAAAGAGGTTGATTATATTCTGACAGCTACATGTGAGGTTCACTATACCATTCCCTATACTTTCATGCAAGATTGAAAATGTACTACAAAGAAAAATACTGAATAGCTAAAACAAAAAATAAACCTCCCCCCAAAGCCTGGTGTGGGAAAAGTACTCAGGGACAGGGATTCAGGAGATCCAGATTCCAGGGCTGGGTCTGCTATTACATGGCTGCATGACCTTGGGGATGTCTCTTGCCGCTTCTGGATCTCCCTCCTCATCTTTGAAACGGGTGTGTTGAGCTATGCAGGTGCTCAGGCTCCTTCCTGCCCACCCCCAGCACAACTTCCCAGGCCTCCAGCCTCCACCACAAACGTCCCCACCCAGAGGGTGAGACCCCAGAGAGCAGAGACTGTGCTACGGCTCCCCTTCCTGCCACACAGGACAGGTATGCAGGCCAACTCCAGCTGAGAACAACTGGAAAAAAAAAATCTGGACTCAAGAGAAAAGCCACATTTCTGAAGGTATCAGAGAGCAAACAAGTTGGCAAAGAATTAAAGAGCCGAGATCCAGAAGAGGAGGGAAGTCAAAGAAGTGAACCGGCATGTGGGGTTGTGTGTGCCCTTGAGTGGATGCCAGGACTGGGAGAGGCAACGGAGAGGCGGAGAGAATGAAGAGAGCGTCGAATAAATTCAAGGAGCTAGCAGAGCACATCTTGGAGTTGAGTGCTTGTCAAGGAAGCAGAGCCTGGTAAACCCCTGGCTGCGGACTGAAGCGCCAAAGGGCTATATCCTCAGAACACGGGTGAGTCTGCTGTAGACGGGTCCTGACACGGACTCACGCCCAGCTTCCAATCATCTCCTCTCTACCATGATCCAATCTCTGGGAAAATTGAAGTAATCCGGGACACCTGGTGCTCTTTGCTGCCTGTGAGATGCAAAGATAAATTCTGTCTGGAAGAGGAGACCATCATCCAGAGTCTTTAACTGCCTCCATGACTCTTCATATGCAATGTCCGACATTAACAAAACCCCAGCAGATATACAAGAAACCAAGATGTGGTTTCCTATGGGGGTCCTATTAATGAAGTTATCAGCAATGAACTTTAAGAGAAAACTATGCAATACAATAAAAGGTAAGGTAGAGAATTTCATCCAAGAACTAGAAACTGTAAAAATGAACCACATGGAAATCTGGTGACTGAAAAACAAATAAGAGCTCAATGAATGGGCTTAACAACACAGGAAGCACAGCTGAGGAGAACTGGCGACCTGAAAGACTGATCAGGCCTAAAAATAAGAAAAATACAGCAAAGTGCATGACAGACCGAGTAGGGGATACGGTGAAAGGCACTAACAATTGTGTAACTGGAGTCCCAAAAAGAGGAGAGAAAATGGGGCAGAAGAAAAGTTCAAGAAGCACTACAAGCTCTGAACAGGATAATTACAAAGAAAACCACACTTAGTATAATGGCAAAACTACCAAACGTTGATGACGAAAATTAAAAACCTTAAAAGCAACAAGATTAAAAGATACCTTACATTCAAAGGAGCAACAATACGACTTCTAGTGATTTTTCAACACCAACTGCAATGGAAGTCTGAAGACAATGGAATGATACCTTCAAATGTGACAAAAGAAAAAAACTACCAACACAGAATTCTCTACCTAGCAAAATTATCTTTTAAAACTGAAGATGAAATGAACACATTCAGACAATCCAAGCGTCATGCAGCTCATCACCAAGAGACTCACACTATGGGGGAGACTGAGGGTGCGCTCCCAGTGGCACACAGGTGATCTGAGGCAGCGGCCTGGCAATACGAGAAGAAACAGAGAGCAAATCTAAAGTGAATAACTAACAAAACAACAATGTTGTGATGTCCTGTCAATCTAGAGAGAATGAAAATACGTGTCAATAATTTTGCAAGTTGGAGGTTGGGCGAAATGGAGTTAAGTACATTGTAAGAACTTTGCATTGTCTAGGCAGAGGTAAAATACTAACTTATGTTAGATTTCAGCAAGCCAAGAATGCACATTTTAATTGCTAGTGGCCCTTCTCAACCGGAGAATTAAGCCTTAATGTCATGAGACAGTCACTGTGTGTAATGAGGTAACAGTTGTCCCTCTACATCCTGAACTGCAGTAACTATGTCCAATGCCACCCTCCAGAGAACGGAGAGAACAGTCACTCAACAGTCTTTCTGCAGGGCTTCATTCTTTCACAGAAATCTAGGTGACAGAGGGGCTAGGGTGATCACTGGGAGAGTAATAAATAAATAAATGTACTGTTAATGAGTTCATGAAGGGAAATGAAGTTACAAACCCATCCACTCCAAAGGAAAAGGAAAAAGGGGAGGGGGTGCAGACAGGGCAGGATGGGATAAACAGCAACGAGTAGACAGTAGATTCAAACCCAACTACACCAGTAATTACATTAAAGGTAAATGGTATCAATGCTCTAGTTAAAAGACAAAGGTTACTAGGACAGATAATAACAAACCCCAATTATGTGCCCCTTGACAGAGTAAGTAGAAGGATACAGAAAGGCAGAAAGTAAAAGGATGGAAGAGATACATATCCCCCAACACTAACCAAAGAAAGCGAAATATCGACAAAGTAGACTTTAAGAGGCAAAAAGATTACTGAAGATAAAAAGAAACATTTCATAGTGGTAAAGTGTCGAATCTAGTTCTAAATGAATATTCAACTAATAACATTGCATCAAAATGCGTTACCCATTTACTGACAGAACTAAAAGACATAAAAAAAAATATCAGTCTCAGGGGGAGGTTCCACGGAACAAGCGAACATCGCTACCTCTCAGTGCCTAACACAGGGCCCAGCCCACATGAGAGGCCCAACCAAAATTTGGTGGGCTGGAATGAAAGATTCATGCACCCTAGGTTTTTCCTAGACAGTCTCAAGTTCAAGTATAAAACTGCCTCACCCCCCACAGTGCATTTGTCCAGTTCAGTCTGGAAATGCTGTCCTTCCCCCGCCCCTAGGGCAGCAGGTCCCCAGGAGCACTCGGGTGCTGGGGGTGTTTGCGTGGGGAGCCCCTCCTACCTGAGCTGGGGCATCAGTCCCGGGGATGCGGGTGGACCGCCTGCGGGTGACGATGACCGACGGCTTGTGTTCCGCAGGGTTCTGTTCAAGACCCTTCCCAACCTCGTCCACACCGCCAGCTTGGGCCGCCTCCGTTGGGTCCACAGTCCGCACAGGCACAGACACCGGGATAATGAGGGGCACCATCCCGCTGTCCTCTCGTGCCCGCTTGGCAGCTAAGGAGGGTTCAGAAAACTCCACCCCACACTTGGTGGTTGAAGCCAGCACACTTTTCCGCTTCTCCTCAGAGCCATTGGCCTCCTGGAGAAGGGAAGGGAGGGGCAGCAGAGGTGAGGTTCAGAAGGTAAGTCCTGATTTGCTGGTCTAGGACCCCTAGTCCCACTTGATTCAGAGATTCCAATGCCCATCATGCTTCCCACTGGGCTTTGATCACCTGGCCTTGCCCCGACACTTCTTCTTCCCCCACATTCCCAAATGTTCTCTATAACCTCTTTTCTGCCAGGCTTCCCCATCCTGGCCTGGAGCAGGCCGCCAGATGGCCACAAGTGCCACAGATGTGTCCTTCTTGGCCTGCGCAGTGAGTGGCGTGTGAAAAAGTATCTAAATATTCAACATATATCTCTGTAACAGAAAGGAAGGAACCTGTGGCAAAGTAAGAGTGGGCTTTGTATCTCTTTCCCCACTGGCAACTGGCTGGGGTGAAGTCAAACTCTGCAGCCTCCTCTGTACCAGCCTGGCCCCGCAGGCATCGAGGGTGAGGCCTCGAGAGAAGGAAGGCACGAACACTAGCTTTGGGGTCGGGTATGAGGCTTCCAGGCTAGCGCTGAGACCTTGGGGAATCCCACCTGGGGCTCAGTTTCCTCAGCAATAGACAGGATAAAGGACAGCATCCCTCTTATAGGATTTAATGATAAATTATTTGTGATCAAGTGTGAGAAACTCCAAGGACAACATAGGTGTTCACACTCTGCTCATTCTCCGTTGCTGTCTCTTATTTTAAGGCAACTTTATTGCAGTATAACTTACACAAAAAGCGCACCTATTTTTAATTACAGTTCAATGCATTTGGACAAGTATAAGCACCTGTGTGATGACTACCATAGTCCTGTCCTTTAGCACACTGGATCGGAGACCACCTCACCCCCCAGTAGTCCCAGTCCTTCAGGCCTCCAGTGCAGAAGCCAGCCCACGAGGGCATATTGCGCCTTCTGCCCACAACCCTGCGCGTGTGTGTAAACCTCATCTTCCCCTCAGATGCGGATACACCTAGGTAGAGATTCTTTGCGTGCAAGGAGTTCAGAACTCCCTGAAATGTGTGGGTTCTTTCATTTTCATCAGTGAAGTGAGAAAGGTGCCTTTGTGGACCTGGAGTCACATGCCCTCCCCACACACAGCTCACCCCCACCCTGATCAGCCCGGCCCCCAGCCCGTGCCCCTCTCACCTTTGCATTCTGCAGTGAGGCCAGCTCCACTGCCTTCTGGGCGAGGGTCAGCAAATTGGCTTCCTGGGATGCCCGGCGCCTCCTTCTCGTGCTCTGGATCACCCCGCCCCGTAGCACCTGCCCACAGTCCCCTAAGCTCACTGCCCGCATGCCCTCTTCGCACCCCATGCCAGGAGCCCCCCGCTCCCGACCATTGGGTGCCAGTCTCTCTCCATCAGACAGCAACTGTGAATCCCTCAGCTCCAGCGGGAATCTCAGACCTTCAGGATGAGGCTGTCCCAGGGGGCCAGGTGGTGGCTGCTTCGGGGGCCAGTGATGTAGGAACAGGTTGGTGGCAGGCTCCTGCCCAGGCTGGGTGCCAGCCCCATCCAGGGCAGTGGAAGGCAGGACGCCCTCCTTGGAGAGGCGGCGGGAACGGCGGGGGAAGGCGATCTGGGCCTGAGGTAGCACAGGCTGCGTGGCTGACTCCTGCAGGAGGGCCTTGCGCAGTTCTGGGTTCATGTCAGGGTTGGGGGGGAAGGGGTAGGGCACCATGCCATGGTGCGTCAGGTGGGACTGCCCCAGTGGTCCGGCAGGCTGCAGGCCGAAGTCCTGGGGCTGCTGGGAGGGCGGCTGCTGCATGGAATAAAAGTTCTCAAAGAGTTGCATCTGGGGCAGAGCTCCCTGCTGCTGCTGCGGCTGCGGCTGCTTCTGCGGTGGGAAGGCGGCCACGGGATTCGGGGGCGGCGGGCCCTGCCGGAAGACCTGCCGGTTCACCTGGTGGCCGAACGCCAGCTGGAAGGGTTGCAGGGGCAGCGTCTGGTTGGGGGGCTTTTTGGCCACGTGGTACGAGTTCAGGGGTGCTTGGGGCCGCCCTACCTCCAGCTGTACCTTCTGTGGCATCATTGGCCGCACGGCGTTTTCGTAGCGGTCCAGCGGCATCCCCCCTCCTTTCTCTCGCTTCAGGGCCTCGGGGTGGTTGTAGTAGGGAGAGACCCCCATGCCAGGGTGAGGGCTCCCTTTGTGTCCACCGTAGAAGGGCAGGCTGTGGCAGTTCCACGTTGGGTGGGGCGGAGGCTGGCCCGGCTGCTGCTGCCAGCCACTGTCACTGGTGCCCCCGCCCCCTCCGTGCTCGGGGACCCGTCCCGGAGCCATCACGGAGTTAGGCCACTTTGAGCCCACCTGCTGGGGCAGCATGGTCGCCGGGGTCCGCTCAGACCCATACACCACGGAGTTCAGCAGGGCCAGGCTGTTGGGGATTTCCACAGGCTGGGAGGCAGGGGCGGCCCCCGTTGGGCCCTCGTGCCCGAAGTAAGGCTCCTCCTTCACTCTGGTGGACTGTGGAGGGCCCGGGGGCTGTTGTGGGGCCTGCAGGGGTGGGGGCTGCTCCTTGGGAGCTGCTTCCTGGTCCCCAAAGAGGCAACGCTTCCGCTTGTTCTGCCCCTTGGGCTGGGCCTGGAGGTTCATGGTGTGGCCAGTGGGGCCCGGCAGTGAGACCTACTTTACCAGTCGCCCATCCCCTGGGGGAAGGTCCTGCTGGCAGCCTTGCCCTGGTCCAGAAGCCAGCAGGAGCTGAACAGGGGCAGAGAGAAATGCTGGATGCTGCCGTCTGGCACAGGGAGAGAGAACTGCTGGCCGTTCCTTCCTCCTCACCAGACGCTCTTGAGCTTGTCTACGCTGCCCAGTTCATGACGCTCCACAGGGGCCTGGAGCCTGCAGACGGAAGCATAGTAACAGTGTCAGCCACAGCGCCCAGGATGCCCCAGACTCAGCGCAGTGTGAAGGAGGGCCTCTGAGGCCCTGCAGCGCGTTTGGTTATGTAATTTGTGAAACACAAAGGTGCCTGCCAAGGGGGGTGGGCTGCGATCCAGCCAGGGCTCCTGCAGCCAAGCCGGCAAAGGGGTGACAGAGGACAGTGCTGGGTCCCCTTCCCCTCTTAAGCCAGGCCTCAGCCCACCGGGCTGCCGGGCCTGGTCCTCCCCCATCTGTTCAGGCAGTAGCCTGCCCGCCAGACCCAGAAGGAGCTGTATTCAGCCAATGCCTCGTCTGATGCTCCAAGCACACATCTCAGACACGGAAGGTGGAGAGAATGGGGGTCGTTCCCAGCTGTGCCGCCCCAGCATCAGGAGCCCACCAGGTCCTCGCAGAGTCCGGGGCCCAGGGCTAGGCTCCTGTCCTTTGCACGGAGGCTTGCAGGTGAGGCCCCAGAAGGGTGTGTGCCGTCCTGGCCCCACCCCTGGGAGGACCTGCCCGGTGGGACTGTGACTGCCAGAGTCTTCCCCAAACTGGCAGAAGAACCTGTTCCGCAGCCCAGGCTGGCTGGAGGCAGGATGCCACCTGGTAGATGGTGGGCCATCCTTGCCCACCCTGCTCCACGGCCCAAGAGCACCTGAGCAACAGGACGGTGCTGAGGGTGTGCAGGCTGCTAAAATTCAGTCTGACATGTTTCCCTCTGGCACGGGGTGACGGTGCTTCTGTGTTTTCTAACTTGATTAAAAACCAACAAACAAAAATCAAAAATCAGGTCGCTCTGTTTATCCTGCTACAGAACACAGAATCAAGACCAGTATAACTTACATGTGTAACTTGCATGCATTTTCAAAGACTTTCTTTCTTCAGAAGGGGTTCTATTTTCCTCCCTGAGAAGCTGGAGAGGGTGGGAGCTGCAAGACCCACCTCTTCCCCGGGCTAATGTTCTGGTCCTGAGCCACTGAGCCGGGAGGGAACAGGCGGGGGAGCTAAAGAAACCCTGGGGAAATCTGCAAGTCCAGGCTGACCTCAGTCTGTCCATGCTGCAGGTCACTGCTAGCAGCCTCGAGTTCCCAGGAGACCAGCAGAAGGCAGAGGAGGGCATGGTCTGGGCGGCACCCTGGCAGGCGCTGGTACAGAGCCCCAAAGCCCGGACTACACCCCGAGATGCCCCGGCCCCAGGGAGGCTCCGGTGCTATCACTCCAGTGCAGGCTTCCGCAGCTCCCCAGCCCTGCCCCTCCCAGAGCTGCGTGACTCACTCCAGGCCCCCTGTCTGCCTTTCACTTTCACCCGGCACCCCGAATGGGAGGAACTTCCTCCTCCATTTCCTTCCTCAGCTCTAGCCCTGAAGTGAGTGACTCTCCCCGACTGCACCCCCTTTGTCTTCTTATATGGAAGTTGGAAGAGGGACCGAGGCTAGGAGGGCACCCAAGTCACTTTGGCCCCAGCACAAGGGTCAGGATTTGGACAAGCAGAGGGCCACAGAGAACACCTTTTGAACAAACCCCTCTCTCTTGCTTTAAACTCTCATTCCCTGACAGCTAACCCAGTTCAGAGCAGACCCCAAAGGCTAGCCCCCAGACTGAAAATAATCCTGAGCACCACTGAGAAGCTGCAGAACGGGGCTGTCCCAGCTACAGAAGCCCATGCTGGGCTCTGCCTCACCAGCCCACATGGAAGAACTAGGAGTACGCGTCTGCAGAAGCAAGACAGAGGCAGGAAGAACACAAGAGGGGAAGGGAGGGGAGGAGAAAAGGAAGGGGAGGGAACGGTGCCCAGAGGGGGCTGGAGGTCCACGTGTCTTCAGGGGGCCAGGAGCCCCTCAGACTCAGGCTTACCCCAACTCCTGCCTCTCCTCCCTCCCCACCCCCCACCCCTCACCCCCAGCCGCATCCCAGCCTTGTTGCCTTGTGAACCACAGCTTGGGCTTGGAGTCTGGGGGAAGGGAAAACCCACGTGGCAGATGGGACCTGGTGCACGTGTGAGTGTGGGTGCACATGTGAGCGTGCACCTGGTGGAGGGTACCCAGACACCAGACACAGGATGGCCACCCATCGCCTTGAAAAGGCAGGCTCTGCACACTGGGCTGGGGGAGGTGTGGGTGGAGCCTGTGAGTGGGGCTCCAGTGCAGGGCTGCTCCTGTCCACCCCCTAGGCTGGATCACCTGCAGCTGTTTGGTCAGGCCCAGAAGGACGAAGTTCAGCTGATCTGCCTCCCACCATTGACCCTGCCCATCAAGGAGGGCCACTGGGTAGGTTTCCAAAGCTGAGCCAGCGACTCAGAAGGAAGCAAGAGGGCCAATTCTGGGGAGGCTGAACTCCCCCAGAAGCTTCTGAAGAGGCCTCTCTGTCACCCCTCCTGGATGGCTGGCTAAGAGTGTTGAGCCCGGACACCCAGAGCTGGGAGAAGGGAGGTCATTACCTGGGGAGCTGGAGAGAAATGTGGGAGATGCCTGGGAACCCTGGAGGAAGGAGGGGAGGGAGCACACCAAGGCAGCAGGGCACTAATAGTAGTAGTAGTTGTTAATAATAATAATAATAATAATAATAATAATGTACTTGTGCCAGGCAGGTCCTAAGTGTTTTACATGAGTTTAATTCCCACGACAGCCTTATAAAGCAGCATGAAGCCAAAGCGTTGTTTTTAGCCTCCATTTTACAGGTGAGCTAGATGAGGCTCAGAAGGACTGAGTAACCTGCCAGTGGTCACATATTAATTATGTTGCAGAGCCAAGACTTGAACCTAAGTGTGTCTGACTCTAAGACCAAGCTCTTATTTCTTATCCCCAAGACACGTCACTAAGACACCAGGTTCCTCTCTGCACACCCTCCTCTCACAGCGTCCTCCCCAACATCTCAGAGCAAAGATTTTCTGGACATAGATATCCCTCCCCACTGGCCCTGGGGAGCCCCCCACCCCTGCCTGCACCTGTGGCAGGCAGATCTCTCCTATTCTCCCCAGGCCAGCTGAGACCCTCAGTCCTAGTAAAGGGAGGGAAGGGGAGGGGCCTCACCACAGAGCAACCAGCGTGTGGGAGGTTCAGCTGCTGTTCCCTCCCGGGGCCTGCACTCCCCAGCCCCCGAAAGCCCACCCTGCTGCAGTTCTGGTGGCTGCTGGCGGGCCTTCCAGCTCCCATACCCCACTTGTGCTTCAGAGCCTGCAGCTCTGGCCAAGGGTGAGCCACTTCCTCCCATGTCTTCAGCCCAGCCTCGCTCCTCAGCCCCTCCGGTGGAAGTCAGCCTGGCCTTCCTCACAGTGAGGAAGAGGAAGGAAGCCACGTCTTCCGAAGGCTGTTGACCCCTGGGCTACCTCCCCACAGGTGCAGGGCAGAGGGTGTAATGAGGAATCCCGCAGGCAGCTCACCCTGGCAACCCGCTGCAGGGCCTCTGACGACGGAGGCAGGAACACTGTAAAAGGAAACCCACCGTCACCCTGGGGCCAACACTGCAACCCACTTTATCAGTCTGCTGGACTGTCTGCCAAGGCTCCATTCACTCCTCCCGTCCTCCAGACACTGGGGCTACTGCAACTGGTCCTGGGCCAGACCCAGGGATACCCCTGGGCAGGAGGCTGGGTCAGAGTCTGGCGTCAGGGGCTGCAAACCCAAGAGGCTTTCAGGAGGATCTATGGTGAGGAGCACTTCCTCTCTGCAGAAGAAAAGAAATAATGCTAAACCCACATATGTGTTTTGCAGACACATAGGGGAAGGTGCTGGAAAGGCCTTTGTGCTGATGGTGACACCATGCTCTCCAGGGACAGCACCATGGACATATACTACTCCCCATGTGCTCTCAGCAATCCTGCCGCATGTCCAGCATGGGCTGGGAGAGTCCAGTCTCACCACAGGACGATGAGGCAAGGCCATTCCCATTCAGGGGACCAAAGCCACTTTGAAGTGTGGCCACCTGAGAGAAAAGACTGTTGTGAGTCACGGTTACATAGGCCAGGAAGGGGGTGCCCGCCTTGGTCCCAGCAGCCAAGGGCTCAGCTCTGATGTGGGGATGAGAGTTGATCCCCTGGCCCTTGGAGCTAATGTTCGAAGCTCCTGCCATTACAACCTAGGCCACCACCACCCCCTGCCCCACAAAGTCAGCAGTGGGAAAGGGGGCCAAAGCTCACACATCTCTAACCCAAAGCAAACTAAATTCAAGTACAGCGTCCAACAAGGCCCCAGATCTCGAAGCCAGCCCGTTCCCTGAGAACCAAAGAGGCTGTCGTAGGACAAAGCCTACCCTCCCTCTCCTGCCCACAAGTCCCTGCAGGCTCGGGCTCCTGCCACCTCTCCCAGCACGCTGCGCCTCAGCCACCACTCAGAGCTGCTCCTGCCCCGACATGCTGTTCCCGCTTTGTTTCCAAGTCTCTGACCGGGCAGTACCGCTGCCTAGGACCCCCTCCCACCTGTGTCATCTGGCCAGGTCCTCCTCATCCTTCGGGTCTTAGACACCGCCCCCCATGGGACATCTTCTCACCCCAAGGTTGAGCCAGGAGTTTCACTATGAGCCCCTAGCAACTCCTGAATGCCCAGCACACACTCAGCACAGTATACTCCAGGGGCCTACTTCTTTGTCCACAGCCCACAGCCAGCTGCAGAATACTGTACTTGGCACTTGGCTTGGATCTCTTGGGATGCTCGTTCAAGACTGCACCCAAGGTGAGTCAGAACCATGCCTGGGCAGAGGCCCTACTCACGGCCAGTGGGTCCACCCTGGGCTCCTTCCCAGCCCTGATTTCCCGTCTCTCTCCCCGAGCGGAGTTCCCATGATGCTGAAATAAAGTGAAAAGACCCCACCTCCTAACCCCTGTCCCACCCCCACCCCATCAGTGGCCCTAAGCCCTCATCAACTTACTGAAACAAAAATTCTCCTCCAACTGCTGGCCCACAAGCCACCTGCCCCTTGACAGTCATTTGCTGCCCCAACCACATGCAGGCCAATTGGGAAGTGCCTGGCCAGCCACGGGCCCTTGCCTCACTTTTCATCCCCTGAGGCTTCCCACCTCTGCTAGCCCCCAGACAGGGGCATGAGCCTGTGGGTCTCTTCCTTTGTGCCCCAATATGGCTGTGCTAGGCCTCAAGACACCAAGGTGTCTGGTTAGGAAGCCAGGGTGCAGTGATGGTGGGGGGCCCTCCCCAGAGGAGCCCAGCACGGCCCAGCCAGCCCTGCAGCCCAGGCTCGCATCCTGAAAAGCTCTCTCTCAGAGACTCTGGGGCTTTTGGCGACAGCCAGCCTGGGCGAGTGGGCTGGGACTGCCATCGTGAACCAGTTGGAGTCACCCAGGCCCAAGAGAACCCTTCCCTCTGGACACGGTGCCGGCCTCAGCAATGCCGCACACCCTCCTCAACTGGAGTTCACACAGGCTGAAGGGCCCCATGTCTCCAAGCCACTGGACACATAAGTCCTGTTCTCAAGGGGTTTGCAAACCAGTAAGAAGGTGACGCCAGCAATAAAGAGGAGGACCTGCCTCCTAAAGTGTCACTTCCCCCGATGGTATGAAAGAGGAGGCCCTGAGATCTGCCCACTCCTGGCCCAGAGAGACTGCCAGGATTAGCACTTCTCCGGCCTGAACTTCAGCTCTGAAGGGCAGAGGCCAGACAGACAGGCCAGGAGTCCCGAGTCCCAGGGGTTGCGGCTGTCAAGCTGATCAGGCTCCAAAGGCTTGGCCAGGGTTCGAGCCGGCTGCAGTCTGAGCTCTGACGACAGAAATGCGACACCGAGGGGCTTTTAAAGGGACACCTGGGAGAGGGGAATCCTCTGCCCGGTGAGGCTTTCTCAGGGCTTCGCTCAGGCGGCTACTCTCCCGTCTCCTCCCCCACTGCCCTGCAAACATCCCTGGGGTGTCCATGCAAAGCCCAGATAGCCAGGTCCGTTTCACTGAGGGGAAGCTGAGGCAGAGAAAACACACCATCCTGGGCAGAGCCAGGAACGGATGGAGCCTCCAGCTCAGTTTCTGCCCACCCTGGGGTGCTGCTTACCTCCCTCTGGGCAAAGGCCACAGAGGATCACAGGCAGCCCAGAAAAACCCCTCCCAACGAACTCTGGGATCCGGGGGCAGTGAGGTGGAAGCCGGTGGGTTTGGGCTCCCTCCAGAAGAGATACAGCGACCGTCCCTGCAGCCAGGCCCTCAGGTGACTGCAGCCTTGGACAGGGGCTCACCGGAACCGGCGGGGCCCTCGGTCTCCTACAACCCTTTCTGGGCCCCACAGGGCTCACCCCACCAGAGGCTGCTCCAGTTCTGCCCTCCCTTTCTGGAAAGGCCCAGGGCTTTCCGGCCCAGTACCAGACTCTGCCCTGGGCCAAGATACAGAGGAGGTCACTCACAGGGGCCTCCCTATACGTGGCCCCACCCTGTCTACTCCCTCCCACACCCAACACACACATGCACGCACACACTCTGCAGCCCTTCAGGTTTGCTCACTGCCCCTTCATCCACTCAACAAACATTTGCCGAGCTGTAGGTTCCGGGGAGATGCAGGAGACAAGGCACAGTCCCCACCTGCACAGAGCTCCCTGTCCAGTGGAGGACAGTCACAGAAACACCCAGATTATAATGCAAAGTGGCCCGTGCAGGAGCTAGAGGTCACAGTGGGTCACCCCAGCGAGAGTTCCCTGATTCTGAACCTTTCCTGGAGCTGTTCCCTCTTCCTGGAACCCCTGCCCCCACTCCGACAATCTGCCTTCCTTCAAGGTCTACCGCCTCCAGGCAGCCCTCCAGCACAGTCTGTTCTTACTCTTTTTGAATCATCATGCTCTTACTCAGGGTTAACCGCTATCTCATAATGCTTCTTCAGTTCCCTTCTGTTTTTGCACCAAGGCTGGAAGAAGCAGGGCCTGGAGGAAGGGTGGCCCAATGCAGAGGGCAGTGGACTGGTGGACAGGTAACCGGATGTCTGGTCCAGGAGGCACCATTCACTGGTTCCTCGGTTCACTGGTGAGGAACTGAGGAGCCCAGGTCAGGGAAGGATGGACACAGCCTGTGCCCAGGAATCAAAGAAACACCTTTGTGAAGAGCACCTGCCATATGAGAGAGTGGCCGCCAGCACTGCCCACCTGCTCGACGTGTGTGATTACCGCTCACTCATGTGCCCATTCACTCCCATCTGGGCGTGAGGAGAGGCTGGCTGCAGAAGTAACCTGTTCCAGGTCACAACTTGAGGTCACGAGCGAGGAGTCAGGATTTGAATCCACGCCTGCCGACTCCAAACGGGGTCTCTCTCCATCACACCCTGCTGCCCGACGGTGTTGAGCCATGGTTCTCAAGCCCACCCGGAGGGACTGGTTCACGGGTCAGGTGAGGGCTGGGGGGTGGTTCCACCTGGGAAATCCACAATGCTTCATACGCAGCCAAGATGGTGCCCATGTGCGAGGTCAGGGGAACAGCTAGAGGGTCAGGGGCCAGCATAGAGCAGCTTCCAAGGACCTCTGCTCCTCACTCCCTGAAGCAGGCACCTGCCGGAGTGCAGTGCCCTGCCTCGGAGACATGACAGGTCCCACGGAGCCTTGGGTGTACTTTGCCCTAAGCTAGCCCTAGGGCTGACTGTGGCCCTTTCAGTGCTTGAGGCTTAACTGAGTGCCCACGCCCACTGAGCACTTATTGTATTTGCCGGGGCACTGTGCTAAGTGCACTGCAGGCAACGCCCCATTTAACCCTCACTCTTCTTTGTCTCACTCAATGGGTCAGGAAGGGTATACTCAAAATATCACACAAACAGGACGGTGACAAGGAAACAAAAAGAAGACATCAGACAGAGAGGAATCGAATAGCGGAATAGCATTCATAAATCCTACCTTATCAATAGTTACCTTACATGTAAATATATTAAACACTCTAATTGAAAGGCAGGGATTGGGAAGATGAGTTAAAGAAACATGATTTAACTGTATGTTGTTTATAAGAGACACACACTTTATTTATTTTATTTTTTAGAGAGAGGGGAAGGGAGAGAGAGAAACATTGATGTGAGAAACGTCAATCGGTTGCCCCTTGTACGTGCCCTGACCAGGAACCGAACCCATAACCCAGGCATGTGCCCTGACCGGGAATCAAACAGGCGACCTTTCACTTTGCAGGACGATGCCCAGTGAACAGAATCATGCCAGTCAGGGCTACACACACTTTAAATTTAAAAACACAAATAGGTTGAAAGTAAAAAGATGGAAAAAGATACACCATGCAAACAACAGTCAAAAGGGATCCGAAATATTAGACAGAAGAGACTTTAAGACAAAAATAAGAATTAGAGACGAGGAAGGACATTTTATGATGACAAAAGTTTCTATCCAATAAGAGGATATTACAATTTAAACATATAGGCATCTAACAACAGAGCCCCCAAAATACATGAAGTGAAAACTATCACAATTAAAGAGAGAAATAGACAACTCAACAATAACATCTGGATTCTTCAATACTGCACTTTCAATAATGGACAGAAGAGCTAAACAGATGATCAACAAGGAAAGAAAGAGACTTGGACACTACACAGCAACTAGATCTGCCAGACGTCTGCGGAGCATTCTACCCAGCAGCGGAATACGTTCCTTTCAAGAGCACACGGAATATTCTCTAGGATATAACGTAAGTTATGCCACATAGTAAGTTTCAATAAATTTAAAAGGGTTGAAATTACACAAAATGTGTTCTCCGATCAAAATAAAATAAAATCAGAAATCAAGAGCAGAGGGAGATTTGGGGAATTTACAGGAAATGATGGCTAAAAGTAACTTGTCAGGTTCTCACAGCTCGGAAAGGCCACTCCCTCCTGACGGAGACCACGTACCCCCGACTTCTGCACGGCCCCAGGAAGCCGCAGATCTCAGACTTCTGCAAACGCCCGCCTGGGGAGCCCCTCTCCCACTCCCACGCTGCGCACACACTGCACCCGACTCCCAGCTTGAGGCCGGAGTCAAAACAGCCAGGGCAGGGAGAGGCCACTGGGGCTGTAACAATGTGTTATGCTGCCCCGCTTCTCCCTGGGAGAGTGGTCACAGACAGGTATTTTCACTCCCCGAGCCTGTCTACAAAATATCCAGAAGTCAGACCCTTCGAGAAAGAAGGAAGCTAACTAACGGAGCACTTCCCGGAGCCAAGCACGTGACATACCCTAATCCGTGCTTACAAACGTCCATCAAGGTGTCTTACTGTCCCCGTTCTAGAGGGGGACACTGAGGCTCTGCTGTTAAGGTGGCAGAAGATTTAAATCCTTGTCGTCTGCCTTGAAGTCCCTGGTCCTTCCATCATCCTTCCAGAAAAATTTCAAATCCATACATGTTGTGGGCCTCAGAAGGAATGCGACACAGGAGAACCCCACAAAGCCAGCTAGGGGACCCCCTTCCTCATGCCCCCTCCCAGAGCCGCTGTTTTTCCTGGGGGCATTTCCAAGTAGAGCAAGTACGTAACACTCCCCCCTACCCAAGAAATAATCGCACTCCCAGTCCCCCAGAAACAAGCTCCCCTCAAGACTGTAAAAACCTCTGGAAGCTGGGAGAGCCCACACGTCCCGAGGGGAGGGGCCTGCAGAGGGGAGTTGGGAGCTGCAGGGTGAGCAGGGTCTCACTCTGGAGCAGGAGCCTCCACAGTACACAGAAAAAGGGGGCTTGCAGCACTCTTTGGGGCCAATCAGCAGAGCAGGGCCCAACCGAAGAAGCTGAACAAATTCCAAACACCGAGCAATGTCAGTGTTCACTTAGTCCAGTTCCTCATCCCACAGAGCAGCCCAGAGAAGGAAAGGAACTTGCCTGTGGGTACACACATCTGCCAGGAGCAGGCAGGGCCCAGAAAGAAGGACTCGAATGACATTGCTTCGTGTCTCCATTTAGACAGGCCCCCTCTTTGGCAAGACACTGGGCAGGGCTTGGGGCCAAGGTGAAATCCCAACACCACAAAAATAGGACTTCCTACTTCACCATCTCCACCACCTCTGACATCTCTTCAGGGTGCTACTCTGTGCCAAGCACGCCACACACGTGATTCCTGTTCAATCCTCAGTGAAAGGTAGGTATCACTACTCTCGCCTTTCTCAGTGAGGGACCTGAATACCTTCGAGTCAAATCAGTTGCCTAAAGTCACAGGACTATAGCGGCTACAGGACTATAACAGCAAGGCCAGGACTGGAACCCAGAACACTCTTTCTACAAACTTCCTCCAGGGCTTCTTCAGGCTCAGCCTCTTCCTTGAGGGACCACACCAGGCTGTCTGGGATGGAGGTCAGTGCCTCTGGGCTGCTCACATCTTCTCCCTGAAGGGCAGCTTTGGCTGGCCTGATAACCTCCATGACGGTCTGGAAGTGTGGCCGGGGCAGGGAGGGTGGATAAGAGAAGCCTGGGAGGAGAGTGGCTTTGCACATGATGAGGCGACTGGTGAACACAGCACTGGGTCAACCTGTGGAAGGCTCGACATCTGCTCGAGAGGAAGCCACACCCCTCCAACACTTTCCAACCCCACGCCCATGGTTGGCCAACAGCTTTAAAAATAAAGCCGACTCTCCCCTTCTTGTCAGATGCTCCAAATTCCAATGGGGCCCAGACTCCTGTCCCTTCCCCCAGCACCCTAAAGTCTGGAGCAAGTCAGCTCCATGCTTGGGTTCCCACTAGTGTCAGTGCCCCTCCCCGAGGGCACTGAGCATCAGCCCCAGCCACAGCAAGCCCCTTCTCTGCATAGGGCTTTCAGACGGGCACCTACTCAAGAGCTTAAATTCCTAAATAAAACCTGGTCATTTCACACTCTGAATAAGGGAGACAGTACCTGCCTACTCCAAAGGACCTTGGTCCAAATTCTATTTCATGGCTGATGGAACTGAAGTCCCGAGAGGTAGTAACTTTCCCAAGTGCACATGGTCGCTGGGCAGAGATGTGGTCAGGGCCTCCTCCCAGGGATGTCCTCACACTCAGCACTCCCTCAGACCTGGCTGCTGACGCTTGTCTCATCTCCTTCTCAGAAGGGAGGTGGGGCAGGGGTGTCTTCTAGATGTGGTGTTCTCATCAGCCCAGGCTCTCCTGCCTGGCCAGCTCCAGGAGGGACCAAGACCTAATGGTGGCTGGAGGTGGGGTGGGGGGATCCTTGCTGATTTGGAGCAAAATGGGGACAATATGGCTCCCCAGTACCTCTAGTGACCAAGAAGCAAGAACACTTGCTGCCAGCTAAGGTGGGGGTTGGGCCACAGCAGGGCTGCCTGCGGCCCCCTGGGGGGCTGCAGAGGCAGCGCAGGGGGCCACCTGCCTCACTTGCCCAGCCAGCCAGGCAGAGTCACGCCCGTTCTCAGGCTCTGGTCAAGATCTAGGGCCTGTGCCAAATGCTCCAACATTCCTTTCATTTCTCCAGTCTCTGAGCAGCTGCTGCGGGGCCTTTTCTCCTGTGTTGATTTATTCTTTATTGTTCCTGAAATACACCCAGAGGCCGTTGGCACTGGGCACTGGCAGAACATCCAGCCCAAGCCCCAAGTACACACTAACCAGACTCTCTGGGACCTGGGCCAAGCCAGCTGGAATGATGGGCCCCAGGGGTCAGGCCCATCAGCCAGCAAGGAAGACCCAATAATCCACCTGCCCCCAGCCCACGGTCCCAGAGATGATCTTGGGACTACGGAGGCCGGGGTGTCTGGGGTGGGAAGAACTGCTGGGAAGGTATCTGAGAGGCCTAAACTACCTTTCCACTCCTCCCATGCATGCGTGACTCTCCAGCAACCCCTTTGCACACACACACAGCTGACCCCCACAGCCTGTTGCCCTCCACAGTGGTGCCTGTGCTCATGCAGGACTCTGGCCCGGCTTCGGGCTGCCTGTGAAATGTTTAGAGATGACAGATTCGGAGGGTCTTCCCTTCCCAGCTCCAAATATCTCCACTACCAGCCAGTCTGATGGTCCTGAATTCCTACCATTGGCACTTCATTCCAAGGGGCAAAGCATTGTTTCCTGTGCATGGGAAAATGGCCCAGAGAAGCATGGAAGCTGCGTGGGAAAGAGACAGGGCTTCAGGGCCTGACAGACTACGTCCCAGCTTCTCGAATCACCAGCCTCTCTGTGGGCCTCAGTTTCCCTATTGGGAAATGGGCCTGGTATGCTCATCTCATAGCTACCGTGGAATTAAGTGAGGTTTATGTATATACATGAAGTACCCGGCGCAGGTAGGGACTCAGCAAATGAGACTTCCTCTCCCTGCTGCGGGCAGGAGCAGCATCACTGTCAGTCTGGAACATCTGGCAGTGGGGGAGACTGGACGGTCTGACTCTTCCAGTCTGACAGCTGGCTGAGAGCCGGGCTGGCCAGGAGCCAGACAAGGAGACTAGGGGTCCCAGCAACAGCATCGGGCTCTGCGGGCATGCAGAGCACCTGGCCTAGGGCTCAGAAGGGGCACATCCGACAAAGCCCCCCCCCTCCGCCCCCGCTGACTCAGCTGTACCAGCAGGGCCTGCAGGGACATGGTGGGACAAGAGTCCCCAGATAATACCTGACAGAACTTCTAGGCCCATAATGGGCTCCCCAGCCTCCTGGGCTCACTCTGAGAACAGCAATACAAGGGAAAGTGATAGCACCTGAGGGAGGCTGGGGAGGCGGTGGCCACAGGAAGTCTGAATAGGAGCCGAGGAACAGGGGCTGGGGCCCCCCACCCCACTGGGAGCAAGCTAGCCTGCCCTGAGGCCAGTGAATGTCCCACAAGTGGAAGTACCCGCCCGGCTATTTTCAGCACCCTTCTGCCCAAAGCCAGCAGGGAAAGGCAGCTGCTAGCAACACGGAAGGGCTGTTTATACTCAAGTGTGCAAGCAGTGCCGCAGGGGCACGAAAGGGCACCAACAGCCCCCCGAGCAGAGGGGCCTGTGCCCCCCTTTCTTCTTCTCACGACCGTCCCACAAGGCCAATCTGTGCACTGCATAGCTGACATAGCGTGGGCACTTCTGCTTTCACTCAGCTCCAGTCTCCCAACCGCAAAACTCACACACACACACACACAAATAAATAACTATGGAGCCAGCTGAGGACTGAGCCACACCTAGGAGCCCAGACAGTATTCCTCTGGGCTCTTCCTGCACTGAAGTGCCCCCCTCCAACTTTGGAGCGGGGAGGGCAGGGACCTGGGGCAGGCCACGGAGCAGCTCTTCTTTCCGCCCTCCTTCGGTGAAAGTGGAGACAGCCTATGAGAACCTCAGGGAACTCACTGCTTCTCAGCTTCCCCATTTGAAAATGAAAGGGTTGAACTAGATGTCCCAAAGTGTTTTCCAGCACTGGGGAGACTTCTGAAAGCTGGGGAGCCCAGGGCCATGAGCAGGGGCCAGCTGGGGAGATCAGCCAGAGCAAGGTCAGGTGGGGAAAGGGATCTGAGCTGCAGCCATGCACATGCAAGAGTGGCCAGCAAGCTGGGAGGAGGAGGAGGGAGACGAAAGAAAGAGGAGGAAGGGGGAGAAAGACCAGCCTATAGGCATTCTCAGTGCTGGGAGTTACTTATGTATTCCTTTAATTTTTTTTTTAAATGAACAGCTGTCCATTTAAAAAAAATTAATTTGTTGATTTTAGAGAAAAAGAGAGTAAGGGGAAGAGACACACAGAGAAACATCAATTTGCTGTTCCACTTATGCATGCACTCATTGGTTGATTCTCGTGTGTGCCCTGACCTGGGACCAAATCCGCAAGCTCGGTGTATCAAGTGATGCTCTAACCAACTGAGCCACCCAGCCAGGGCTTTTCTGAGTTCCTTTCTGAGCTATGGGCCTTCCCCTCCAAGGAGCTGGCAAATTCTGGCAACAGC
This sequence comes from Tonatia bakeri, assembly GCA_004024845.1. Lineage (NCBI taxonomy): Eukaryota > Metazoa > Chordata > Mammalia > Chiroptera > Phyllostomidae > Tonatia > Tonatia bakeri. Next base: position 366,399 of record PVIA01000368.1, on the reverse strand, counting down.
AGTCTAGACTGGAGCCTCCGTCTGCCCAACTGCTGGAAAAAGCTGAGAATCAAAATCCTCGTCATTTTCCTTCCTCTCTGAACCCTATTTCCCCAGAGAAGGTGGGTAGCCTCAGAAGTGACCCCCTTCTGGCTGCAAGCCTGGTGTACCTCTCTCTCTCTAAGCTCTGGCTGGGACAAACCTTACCCAGGCTGCTCCTTTCCCGGCTTCCTGAGACTCCTGGAGAAAGAAGCACTGCCTGGAAAAAATAACCAAACTCACACCAAGAGCTCCTTGCAGCTGCAGAAAAAGGCAGAGGGAACAGAGAGCACCTTCCCCAGCTCCCCCCCCACCACCCCAGTACCAGGCTCTGTTCCAGGAAGAGGAAGCACAAGAAGCACTGCCAGCCTCAGGCCCCTGGCCCCCTCCTCCAAACCGGCCTCCACAAACAACAGCCAGTAATCATGTCCCTCAGCCAGACCCCCACTCCCACCCCAGCAAAACCCCATCTCTTTTCTAACATGTGGCAACTTTCTTTTTATGTAATATCTTGGTGCACAACACCCCCCCACCCCACCCCCACACACACCGCAAGCTATTTCAATTGGTGAAAAAGCCCAAGTGCTCTTTGGAGGGACAACTCCGACCCCAGGCTCCACCCAAACATCTCTCCAAGGAGGGTACACTGCAAGGCTTTATAGGGGGTGTCCAACCCACCGCCCACCGGCCGCATGCAGCCCACGATGGCTATGAATGTGGCCCAACACAAAATCACAAATTTACCTAAAACATTCCTTAGTTTTATTACTAAGTTTTATTACCTAGATATGTACATTTTCTATATTAGTGATCACACACTTGGGACCTGCTCGACAATTTTAAAAGATTATCAAAGGGCTGCTGCATAATTAGGGTTATGTGAGGACATTTTTGCTTATCTCTGGTGGCGGATATCATGAAAATGATGCATGAACCTTTTTTTTTTTTTGCTCATCGGTTTTTGCTAGTGTCTGTGTGTATAATGTATGGCCCAAGACAACTCTTCTTCTTCTGGTGTGGCCCAGAGATGCCCAAAGGTTGGACACCCCTGCTTTAGGTGAAGCAAAGGCAAGGGGACTTTTCCTCAGCCGAGAAAGCAGCCTTCCTCCCATCCACGTGAGCAGTTCAGCCTGAGGCCTGGGCGGGGAGGTTCCAGATAGCTCTGGATAGTCGTGATAGTCTGATCTCTGCGAAGCTGAGCAGGGACAGGATCGCCTGCAAAGATGCACAGGCAGCAGGGTCTGAGCTGGTTTAGCCGAGAGGGGATCACACAGTTGTGACCAGGGCCCAGGGAGTTAGAAAGCGCACTTCGTCTGCTCTCCTACCACAAGCAGCACACCCTTCACTCCCTCTTCCCTGGGAGGAGCACAAGTGGACAGCTGAACTTAGTGGGAACTGGTGAAACACTAGCCATGACCTGTTGAGTAGATACCATGGGGCCAGTGGCTTTGCGTGCATGATCTTTTTTAGCCTTTACAGCAAGCCTATGAGCTATCATTATCATCCTCATCTTACAGATGAGGAAACTGAGGTTCAGGAAATTAAGCAATGCCCAAACCCACCCAGCAAGCAGAGAGAGGGGCTGGAGGATGAGCACAGGTCTACCCAGGCCTTGCTCTCATGCCCCAGCCAGGTTTCCTGCGGTCTCTGCCCAGGTGCTGTCCACACACCGTCCGGGAATGACGTTCTGAGTGTGGGGGTGGAAGTGGGTGTGGACAAATTTTGCTGTTATCGTTCCCAAGCGTGTGACTGTGAGAGCCCCTGTGTGTGTGTTGGAGGTGGAGGGAGGGTGATCTGGATTCCAAATAGCAGTTTCTAACCCCGAAGTTATGCTGTAATGCTTCTGATTCATAAAATGAGCTCACAGTCTCACGGAATCCTGGATGTTGCTTCGAATGCAAATGCAGATCCCTTAAGGAAGAACAGGCAATTTCAGGACACTCCGAATAGCCCCCGCCCAGCACACAGAGTTTGTTTAGGTTAGCCCCACTTAATCAGAGTGCTTCAGTGCTGGAGTGACCCCTTCGGCAGAATGAGACCAAGGGCTGCATTTCCTGCAGACTTTGGTGAGTCAGGAAAGAATGGAGCTTCCAGGCTCCTCCTGTACTGATGCGTGCACACCCGCAGGAAGGGTGCCAACTGGCCTGGCTGGAGGAAATGCCCAGGTTAGCAGATTCCCAGGAAGGAGGCTCTACAGCCTTGGACCCTGAGGTCCCACTGGGGTCAGGATGACTCTCCAGCAGGCCAGCCACAGGGCAGTGCCAGGAAACTGGGTGCCCGAGGATCACTGGTGCTGCGCGTCCCAGCACAGGCCAGGTCCACACTTTTTTGAGGGAGATCTTTAATTTATTTGTCCAACAACCACACACAGAAGAGCTACTAGATGCAGGCGTTGTTGGAACAATGCAGAGCTTATACGAGAGCAGGGGCTATGACAAGGCTGAAATGTTCTTTCAGCACTTCACGTCTGCTAATTCATAAAATCCTCACTGCAGCTCTAGGAAGGAGGTGGTCAGACTCCGGCTCCGAGTGGATGTTGCTGACTACCTCTCTACAGCATGTGCACAGACAGCGACATGAAGTGGAAATGAGTGTCGAGAAGAAAGCAGGGGCTTCTCCAAAGAAGTGGGTGGCATTTGAAACAGGACCACAGAAGTGTGAGGGAGAAACTCCCACCTACTTGCAGCCGTCCCTACTCTACTGTGAGCGAGGTTTCCTTCTGGGAGACCCAACTACAGGAGACGGGGGTCATCAAGGCCAAAGAGTCCTGGACTGAGCCCATTCCTCTTCCAGGACCCTAAGCCCATGTGCCCCCCAGCCTACCTTCCTCCTACACTTCTCTTCTCTCACTGGGGGCCCAGAGGCCTTGGCTCCATTGGGCAGAACTTCCCTGGGTTCTGTAGCCACAGGAGGCCCTCAGCTGAGTCTGTAAGTGTATATTGTCTCCCCACCACTCCATTTATTAAAAGCAGTAGCCCACAGAGCTAAACACTCAGGCTATTTTTATTTCTTTTAATTGTATTATTTTTTCTTTTTTTATTGACTTTACTGGGGTCCATTGGTTAATAAACTCCAGCTATTTTTAAGTCCCACATTTAAAAGGTGAACTCTCACCCCGACTGGCACTCCAGAGCACTCTTTCCTAGGCTGGGGTGAGGGGCTGGCAGAGCCACAGGGAGTGAGGGCCCAGCCTGGTGCTTGAAAAGCCCACACTGGAAGTGGGCAGGCAGTCCCAGAGCGAGCTTCACTGGTGGGGGAGTGGGACGGCACCCTCCAGATTCTTCACCACCTGGTCCCCTGGGACTACCAGACTAGAGTAACCAGCCAGAGGCCTATCCAATCAGAGTGGACTCTGGGCCGGGGCCATGAGAGATGGTTTATCACAGTAATTGAATGTTTACGCCCCTGTTATTCAGAGTCCAGAGCAGAAGGAAAAAAGAGGACCCTTGAATTCTCAACCTGGAAAGGCTTCTCCTTTTCCCTCTGCCCTGAAGTCATGTAGCAGCCTGTGGAAAGGGTGCATTTCTGATTCTAAAGGGGCATGTACCACACCATCCCTGGGAGGTTCTGGAGCCAGACAGGTGGTTTCCTCCCCTCATCCAGACCTAAAGGAAGAGAGAGGCTTCTCCTCAGAGCTACAGTTCTTCCACCTTCATGGGGTCTCCAATCTCAATCCTGAAGCTGCAGGGACAAGGAGAGGCCAGACCTGCAGGCGGCTACCAGACCAGGCTCCCCCTGCTGGAGCAAGTCAGACCTCCCCTCCCCCCCCAACCACAACTGCCAACAGGGATCCCCTGAACACACGTGCCCTGGCGGCCTCCATAGTCACCCAGGGCCTGCTGCTGTCCCCTCATCCCGCCGGCTCCTGAGCACATCTCCACAGCCTGGCACACAGGTCCGACGTGGGCTGGTGGAAGCAGGAAGTAGTCAACGGAGTTGTGACCAACAAAGTTTTAAATGGGGCGAGTAACTTCCCCTTTCATCCTTCCAACAGCTCACTGTGGAGGTTGAGCTGGAATGACCGTGGCCTCCCCTCTGAGTGGCAGGTATCTCCTCAAGGTCTGCCTTCCTAGGGGCTGAGGCTTGAAAGCCCCAGGATGGCCAGACCCTTATCCAGAGGCCTGGGTTAGGGCCCGCAGAGAGGCGATCTGGTGCACACGCTTCTGTAAGTGTGAGTAGGGAGACGGTATAACTACCTCCACCAAGCCAGCCATATGTAGGGGCCGGAAAAAACCCGGGCTCCCGCGTTCTGGACAGGCACCACCAAACCCAGCACAGGGTGAAGCGTGGAGAGAGCTCCGCAGGCAGCAGCACGAGGGCGAGCGGGGGCGGCGAGAGATGACAGGTCTGAGGCGCGACCGCAGCGCCTGGGTGCGCGGGGCCAGCCCGCCCGCCCAAACACTCCAGCTTAGGCCTCTACCTGTTTCCTGCCAGCCCTGCACCTCTGCCCCAAACTCCCAGCGCAGGCAGTTTCTGCGTCCACTTTCCTGTGCACACTGGAAGGAGAAGGGGCTCCCGCGCCAAGTTCCTGCATTCGCCGGGCCCCTCCCCTCGACTGGCAGGTCTGAGCTCCGTCATGCAAGCGGGTCCCTGCGGACACCACGTTTCGCTCAGGCGGAGGAGGAGCACCAGTGTTCCTGAGCAGCCGCCGCCACTGGCCCCGCGGATGGGGAGGGTTTTCCTGCCGGGGCCGGGGCCGCGCCCGGGTGGGCGGGGGCCGAGCGCGAGCTGCGTAGCTGCACAAACACGCCGGCGGGTTGGCGGTGCACACGCAGCTGCGGCGGGGGGTGCGGGTCACGGAGGGGCGGGCTGCGGAGCGGCCAACGCAGGTCCACACCCACGCACACAAACACTCTTTCAGCCGCCCAGGCCGCAGAAATTCACGCGCCGCGCCCCCAGCAGCCCCGCGCCCCAGCTCAGGGCCGCGCCTGCAGAGCTGCAGCCCGCGCGCCCTGCCGCCACGGCTAGCACGCAGCCTGGGGTCCCTTGGCTGCTGCGCCGAGGCTCTTGCAGGCCTCAGCCGCCGACCCGGCAGCCCCACTTACCCGCTCCTGCCCAAGCTCCGGCATCGGCTGTCCCTTTTCCGCCACGGGCCTCCGCCTTCGGTCTCCTCTCAGGCTCCAGCCGCCTGCACGCACTCCTCGATTTTAAAAACAAACAGGCGCCGCCGCCTCCCCGCGGCGCTCGCAGGGCTTCCACTAGCCCGCGCCTCTCGAGGCTGGGAAGTTTGCCGGCGAGGCCCGGGAGGGACGCGCGGGCTGTCACCTCTCTCTGGCGGCGCAGGAGCCTCGGCGCACCCCGCGCCGGTGGTGTCCGCCTCGCGATCGCTCTCCCTCCCTCCGTGTCACCCCCAGTACTGCGATGCAGTGTCAGGATTGCACTGCTCTGACTCATCGGTTGAGCTCACAGCTTGAAAAAAAAAAAGAGCGAGGGCGAGAGGCAACAGCGCAGGAGGAGGACTCTCTGAGGTGCTACAAAGGATTGCACAACTCGCGGCTGGGAGCGCGGAACCCAGCGGCCGGCCGGCGCGCGCGGCACGGCGGCGAGCAGGAACCAGCTCTACCACTTCATCAGCACGACTGTCTCGGGTCGGCCTCCCCACTCGCAGGCCCAGCGCCGCCCACTTCCTGCGACCAAATAAGGCCGGCGAAGGCGTCTTCAAACCTCCAGCGGCTGGCCGTGGCTGGGGATTTCCAGCAGACCTCACCTCCACTGTGGAGTCCGTCGCCACCCTCCCTCGGCCCAGGCCGGCGCCCCACGCTGGCTTTGCTGGAACAGGCCACGCGGCTCGTTCCTTTCACACCAAGGTCAGGAGGAGACGGTGACGAAATGTTTGGAAACCCAACGGGCCTGCCAGGAAAGTGTGTGTGTGATGTTGGGGAGGACACAAGTCGCTTTCTTCCACAAAGAATTATTCTCTGGTTTGGGATACGGTAAATCATGCGCAGATCTCTCTGAGGCGCTTTATTAACAGTCTTCCCAAGTTTCACTTTTGGCTCATCAGCATCCTAGTGGTGTAGAGGTTGTGGAGAAACCGGCCCTAGCTCTTATAAAGGACCCACCTCTCAATTACTTAGGCAATGAAAAGCTTCTGGGTTTCATTCTAGCAACTGAGGCCAGAGTTGGGGCAGCTTTTCAGTGCGGGCCATATTTCTCCTACCTTCCCCACTGTGCCCCTGGCCCCTCCCTGCCTGGCTGCTGGGAAGATGGGAAACATTTCTGCTACTCAGGAGGTTCTTGCTGACCTCCCACATTCAGTGATATTCCAGAACCAAGAGAAAGTCCAGGGGTGGGAGCCCTGTTTTTCCTGGTTCCTTCCATTTCTGTTTTTGTTTGTTTTTTCCAAGGAAATGAGTCAGACGGTGGAGATCCACCTTTGAAGGGAGGGGGGAACCCTGAAGAATAAACTATGTTCTGGCAACCAGTATCCCCCGTGGCCAGTCTTGATGAGCAGGTGCATCCCTTGCTTTCTCAGGGAGGAGAGGAGGGGCAGCAGAATGAGATCCTCACAGGCCCCCTGAGCCTGCAGGGCAAGGGCATTGGCCCCTCCCTCGAAAAACCCACACTTGCTCCTAAGGGTCACAACCTTCCTGTGTGTCCTCTTCCACCCTTTGCTGGTCTGAGCACCTGTGTGCACTGACCTCACACCCGACCCAGGAGGAAAAGGGTCATCTGCACCCTGCTATGACCAATATGTCCAAGTAATGACAAAACAGTTGTATCTGCAAAATACAGTTATGCAGGGGCCTGGAGTAGATGACCTCTTGAAATGCTTCCAGTTTAAAGCCCATGATTCTGTTATAAAGAATGCATGGAAGAGCTGGGGGAATCACCTCCAGAAAAAAAGGCCCAGACTCTCAGATTTAGCATCTGTATGTCGGCATTGCTCCTGACATTCCCAAAGCACGTGCCCCACGCTGCTTCACAGCCCTGCGTGTGCGAGAGCTTCGCTCCTCCCATGTTGTGGGCATGAGCACTGAGATGCGAGAGCTTACGTGACTACAGAAGCTCATGGGGCAAACCAATTGGTTGTCACCTCTCTGCCCTTGTTCCCATCGACCCCAGAGAAAGGCAGAGTCTAGCCCCGAGTAGAGGCTAGACTCTCAAGCAGCGGCTCAATGTAAATGTAAAACCTTTTTTATTTTCTCCACTTGTCAAATTTCTTCCTTCTCACCGACACCTCATTCAAGGGTGTCAGCAAAGCCACTTGGTCTCCAGTGCCCACTGCTGCCGGGTTCCTCTGCAGGCCTGTGGCTGTTGTGACCTTCCTCTAGAGCCTAGTCCCTAAAGCTGATCTTGGGCCTAGCCCCTTAAGCAAGCCCCTGACAGCCAGTGCGGACCAGCCCAGGGATGTTCCAAGCAACCAGGAAACCCAGCTGGGGGCACATTCCTAGAAGCGCCTGCCACCATGCAGCCAGGGCCCAGCCTCCAGGGAACAAGTTGGGAGCAACTCCAAAGGGCACTCCCCAGCCTAGTCCCGCCAGGACTTCCTCCCTGTCCCATGCTGGGCTGCTGGGCCTGACCCAGGGAGCATCGCAGGGAGTAGAGATGGGTGGCGGGCGCCTGAGAGCAGAAGTCAGCGACGGAGGAGCTCTGCTCAGGCTGCAGCAGCTTATCCCTTCACCCCAACTAAACTCCCAGGCTCAGGCCACCTCAGAAAGGACGAGAGGGGAGAAACAGGGGCTCGCGGGTGTGCGCTGGGGAGGATGGCTCAAGGCTGTCCCAGGTGGCCCCTGCCCGGCAGGGGAAGCCTACCTCTCGAAGGCAGGCGGATGAAGATGTTTAAAGAAGGCTGCGGCTGTTCCGGGAAAGCCCTGGAGGTCAGTTTTGCTGCAGATATGACAGTGCAGAATCACTGACAATGTGAAGTGAAAGTTTTGGTTTTAGAAGCTCCAGCCCTTCCTGCAGGCTTCTGGGGCAACCAAGAAGGGTGCCCTTTGGGGAAGGAGAGAGAGAAAGAGATTGATCTTACCCAAGGAGTGAGCTTTCCTCCACTATCGACCTTCATAAACTGCAGAAAAGGGTGGAATAGAGTTCCAGTTCACAGAGAGTGTGTCTGCTGAGAAACACTCCAGGAAGCAAAGCACCCTAGACAGGATTCCAAACTCCGGGTCCCAAACCCGGGTCCCAGTGAGGGCTGAACATGGCATTAGAGAGGCGTCCTGGTACTGCCTCAGCTCTCTGGACTCTGCTCAGAGTGATGCACCCTCCCCGGGTGGCCAGCACCAGTTTCCACTCCTGAGACAGCCTGAGACCATGAAGGAACTTCCAATAGTGAATTTTGTGGTATGTGAATTGTATCCCCAAAAAAGAGGGGGATAAAAGCTTCCAAGGAAGACAGCTCCTCACCACCTACCCACCTCCATTAACTTTCTGATGCTATCACTCACTATTTAAAAGAGGATTTTCCTTCTTCCCCAGCCTTCCTGTCCTTTTTCCATCGTCCCTCTCTGTCAGGACCCTTGCATCGAGGCCAGCGCGCAGGAGGTATTTAACTGAATGGTCAACCTTTCCAGGGGTGTGGGGAACTAGGGGTACAAACACTTGAGGGAATCACAAGCCCACAATGCTGGGAGACTGTGGGTCCTGCCTAACTAAAGTGAATTAGCGGTGTGATCTTAAGAAGTTGACACCTTCTTTGAGCCCACACCAGATGTCCTGTGAAGTATTTGTTAAGAACAATGAAAGAATGCCCACCTTCTAGGGATGTGGGACAACCACAGGACAAAACACCGCCTTATGACTGCATCATGCTTTGTTCATAGAAGAGGTTACAACTGTTTTTCTTTCTAAATCCCCTTCTCCCCAAACCAGCTTCTTCTCCCTTTCAAGAACTGCATCCAGGCAAGATTTTTCTTTTTCCTCTGTAAAGAACCGGAGTCCACCCTATCAGCCCACAGGGTGATCCTCTGCTGGGCTCTTCCCCGAGGGACTCTCCAGGATTGACTCACTGTCCCTTCCTGGTGTCCCTCTGAGGCTTCTCTTAAAGTCCCTGCTTTCTGTGATCTTTCCACCAAGCTTTTCCACAATGCTGCCTACCCAGCCTGAACAGGGACACTCCTCCTCTAATGGCTGTGCCTTCTCTTTCTGCCATGTTCTTTCTGAGTAAGGAGGAGTGCAAAACTTAACGGGTGCAACCATCAAGGCAAGCCATTGTACACTGAGACATCCCTGCACTGTCTTTCACCCTTGAAAACCCAGGAGACCCTCCCTCCTCCTCCTCAGTTCACACTTCACCTGTTCTGGGGCAAGGCCAGGCCTGCCACACCAGCCCACAGCTGTCCGCATCTCTCGGCCCTCCCACCTCCACCCCCAACACCTCCTTCTCTTGCAGGCTTGGGCCAGGTTCTGAGTGCCTTTGTCAGGCCTGAGAGGGAGCTTCTGCAGACGTCCCCAGTTGCTGCTGTCACTCTGGGAGAGACGTCTGGCTGGGCATAGGGAAAAGGACAAAACAGGTGTGGCTGCCAGGCAGGGCCACGAGGACAGAAACGCCCTTTCTTCACAGAGCCAGAGCTGCCAGCTTCCCAAGGGCCTGGTTTCATGCCAGCACAGTTCCATGCCCACCGCCCAACCCGCCGCGGGCCCGACCCAGACAGACTTCTGCACTAGCTGCTCCCCGGCGCTCCACCTCCCTGCCTGTGGCAGTGGGCCAGGAGGAACGGGACCCCTGAGATCCACTGGGACGTACTTGAAAGCACTGTTTTTAAATCAGAACGAATAGTAGTACATTACAAACTAGAACCCAGAATTCATATTCATGGGAGTGCACAGGTTTAAAGCACAGGCTGAGACCTGAGTTCAAATCTTGGCTCACACTAGCTCCATGACCAAAGTACTTAACCACTGGTTTTATCGTCTGCAAAATGGGGACGGTAAGAGCTTAACACAGCATCTGGCACACGTTAGGTCTTGTGTAAGTGTTGGCTATCATTTTGTCTCAACCCCTAACTGCTCTCCCTGCTTCTACTCTTGCAAGTTACCATCCACACTGCCATCAGAGTGATCACCTCTGTTTCGGTAGCTCCTATCAACTACCAAAAAAAGCTGACAGCAGCCACCTGCAAGTTAGGTATTCACATTTCCAGCACGATCCCGCTCCGCCCCACTTTCCAGCCTCAGCCCCTCGCCCCCCACCCCACCCGCCAGACAACCTGAAATTCCCCAAGACGCCTGCATTCCCATGCATGCTCCTCCCCCCCCACCTTCATCCACAGGTTAAACCCATACCCTGATCTCCCACCAGACTTGAGTTGAATGGCAGCTCTTCCAGGAAGCCTCGCTTGATGCCTCCAAGCAAAGGCAGGAGGACACTGGAGTGTATAAGGTGCCAGTCTCCCTACTAGGATCAGGACCTCCGAAGGGCACAGCCTAGTTCTTACTCACCCTGTCGCCCCGCCACCCGCACATGGTGGGTGCTCAGCAAGTGCTTGCTGACCAGTGCACAGATAAAATAATGTACGTGAAAACTGGAGGTGAGCAATACAATTTAGCAGATCATTATTACTACTTTTATTACTATTCTATTTCTTCCATCCTAAAATGCACCTTTCCCCCCATTTTAACATCTCTCAAATCAGGGTGCACCTTACAACTGAGAGCGTGCCGTGTTTTCACAAGCAGCATTGTCCTGTTCAAGGCTGCACATGAAATACTGGTGCATCTTACAGTCACGGGCTTCTTGGGGTCAATGGTGTGTGGCATTTTTACTGCTGCTGCTCCTCCTCCTATTACTACATTGAAGCTCGATCTCCTGGGTTCTGGGGCCTGCAGGTCAAAGTCCACAGAGGTGAGAGCCCTCATTACTTGAGCTCAGTACTGTTGCACAATCAAGTTCTCATAAAATGACCTGCAATTTCCCAGGATCAGACGGTTGCCTGTGTCCAGACACCGCTGGGAACTCCCAGGGAAGTAGGCCAATGTGATAGGGAACAGGCCCTGGACTGGTAGTCAAAAGAGTAAAGTTCTAAGCCTGGTTCTCCATCTCACTGTCTGGGTGACCCCATGTGGGGCCTATCAACACATTTATTGAGCATCTACTAGATGCCCGACGTGATGCCAGCCCACGGGATCCACCCAGCACCCTGAGAGGAAGCCATTATCCCCATCTCACTGTTCAGGAGGCTAAGGTTCGAAAAGGCTTCACACCTCTTCCAAGGTCATACAGCTGGAATTCGGCTGCTGGACTCCCTCCGCCCTCTCCCTGCCCGATGAGGACGCTCTCCCGGGAAGGAGGTCAAATGGGGGGGAGTCACAGACTAGAGGCTCACAGCCCATTCTCGCACCCTGGATATATTTTATTAGATTCATACAACATGTTTATATTTTAACTGCCTCAAATTTATTGTCAACATTTTTTTAAAACCCGGAGATTTAAGCTAAAAGAAAATCAGGATTTCTGATTTGTCATGAAAAACAAACAAACAAAAAAACTGGAACACTGGCCACACGGAGCCCCCCTTCCTGGGGGCAGAGCAGAGTATCCGCGCCAAGGGAGCAGCGTCACGGTGGTGCTGGCCCTCCAGCCGGAGCAGCACCATGGCGGCACTCACACACCCCAATTTCCCCAGATCCCACCCCTCCCGGGCCCACAGGTCACTGTTGTTGACCATCTCACCTGTGCTCTTTTCACACCCACAGCCAGCCTCCGTCCCCGAGATTCCCCGGGTCCCTACAGGCCTTTGAGTGGGTGCCCCTCAGACAAGATGAACTCCAGTGCCTCTCCAGGCCTCAACAGCCTGTGGCTTCTCCCAGAATCTCTCCCAGGAGGTCACATTATGAACCTACTTTGGAACCACTCAGACGAGCCCCTGCCTCAAATCTACTTCCCCTTCAGCACCTGTCACAGAGCCCCCAGCGTCCGCCCCTCACACTCCCTGGACCCCCACACCATAGGCCCAGCAGTCAGAGCGCTGATGGCCAAGTGGCTGTGTGGTAGGGAACCAGGCAGGTGTGGCTGGGGGTGGCCAGGGCCCTCCAGGGGAGGGAGCAGTGAGGAGCAGGACCGTGTGTTCCCAGCAGAAATGAGGCTCCAGGACATAGATGGAAGTGGGGAGGTGCCGCAGTGACAGGAGGGGAGCGCGGTGTGACACGTGAGGAAACACACACAGTGAATCGTCTAGAGGGAAAACGGACAGAATCTGCAGCCATTTAAGAAATGCAAATTAGAACACCATTAAGGATCCTCTGTGGCCAGAGTCGGTGTGAAAATAAGTAAAAATAAAATAAGCAAGCAAGCTGCTGTCGGCGGGGCCGTCAGTACACAGCTGCACGCAGGCCGCCGCGCTGCTGTAAACAGCTCAGGCCTTTCTTGCTCAGCCTTTCTAGAATGCGGTTCGGCACTGTGTCACACGAGCTTAACAACAGACCAAGTAATTATGGTCGGGGGACCCGATCCCATGAAAATACTCTAAACTACCACCACAAAGGAATTTTCACAAAAGAGGCTCAATCCCCTGTGGAAATGCACTCAGAATATGGCACGATACGATAACAGAATGAAATGCAGAGGGACTCACGCACAGACACTCAGATGGAACCGTGTGACGGAGCGTTCACTGACAAAACCAGCACGACGCTACCGCAGGCGTGAACTTAGCAACTGCGTCAGAACTTCACACGCACGCAGGCAGCAATCAGAAGAGAATCTGAACCGTGTAAGTTGCAGGATGTAATGTTTATTCCGTTAAGTTGGAAAAGGTGGTTTAAATCACACTGATGATGATGATATTGATGATGTAAGGGCCATTGAATAGGATTTCCTCCTCCGGGGTAAATATACCCCAGCCCAGATCCTAGGGGACAGACAGGGAGACCCAGGCTCCCGACCTGACGAGGAAGGAAGAAGGAAAGTAAACCGGGACTGGAGGGTTATGACTGCGGGCAGGAGGAGGGCCCCAGGGCTCCCCATCAGAAGAGCTCTGAGAGGCACCTCTCGCCGAAGAGACAAAGCTACACACGGAGGCCCACGCCACCTGACCTCCAACGTCCTGGGTGCCGACTCCTGCTGCTGTGTGTGCTGCTGTGTGTGCGCTCTCAATTTTACCAATGCCTCATTTCAGCAGCTTCGAGGTGACACCAGGGCTCTCTGTGGGCTAGCCTAGGAACACAACCACCATTTATAGCATTGTTTCTATGGAAATGTGTTTCAAGCTTCAAGAAATCGAGCTGCTGACAACCCTGGGGCAAGCACGTGGTCTCTAAATTAGGGAACTGAGAAGAACAGTTATTGCTGGGTCCTGGGCTCAGGAAGACAGCTTGTTACTTAGATTCACCAGCGATGGTCTTGTTGAAGTAGGCCTGAGATCACTGCAGAGGGCGGCGAACGGATGAGTGTGGCTAGGAATGAACACAAGCTTCTAGGGAAGTACTTGGATATCCCCACCCCAGCCTCCAAACACACACCCCAGCACACATGTCTTAGAAAGTGGAACTGGCCGGGGTACCTCTCGTGAGTATCTAGGCGAGCCCTGATCCCACGCGCTTTCCAATTTCTCTCTGATCCTGGCAAACCTCCAGCCCCAAGGCCCTATTTCAGTCCGATCTGGGAACAACAACAAAAACAATCTCCAAATCTCTGACAGCTCTGGAATTCGGCCTTAGCAGAGATATGAGATAACCAGGGTACCAGCAGGGCCTGGCCGTCTCTCCACAGGTGCTCTGCTTGCAGCGGCTTCTGCTCTGCAGGCTCCAACCTGCCTGCGTCAGGCCTGCCCAGAGCTCTCCAGCCCTTGGGACTCCAAACAGCCCTTCGGAGCATCTCCTGCCCTGACCGGTCCTGGTCACAGGGAGGGATGACGTGGGCTCTCTAAACCGACCCTACACACGCCAAGAAAAGTTCCCCACCGAGAAGATAAGGCTACACGCACAGAGGCACACCCAAGGGGGAGTTGTGCATGAAAAGGCTGTTCTTTGGGTGTCCCAAGTCTCAGAGGCAAGAAAGTGGTCAGAAGAGGATCAGCTGCACAGCCACAAGGCCATAGCTGCAGCTGCAGGTCCCAGCAGAGCTCATGGCCAGATGGGAGGTCAGGTGGCCCTCCCCACCAAGCCAGAGGTAGACTGGATGCATGTGCGGGGCTTACTGAGGCTACCACTATAGGGCAACTTTAAGTTTCAATGCCGTAATAAATATGTGCCACACTGGAAACACCCAGACAGTAATTCACTAGGGTGCCATCAGGGTTAGGCAGGGCTGCAGGGGGTCCGTTTGCAAAGCACATCCTTCCTGCTGCCTGTTGAACAGCAGGAAAAAGAATCCCTAGCCTTCCCCTGCAGCGGGGGCCTGCAGGACCAAGCAGCCTCAAAGTGAGTGGGCTACTCAGAGTCGAGCCTCAGGGTACACACCACCCTGGTTCCCTGGAAACCCAGGTGGGAAAAATCATCTGGAGCTCTGAAGCCACTCGGGAGCCGCCTGCACCAGGCGGAGTCCACGCTGGGAGCCTGGCAGCTACACAGTTAGCTGGCTTGTGAAGTCAGGTCTCCAGTTACTAAAAGGCCCAAGTTAGCCAATCTGAATTCTCCAGCCCCTGCAGTGCAGATGGCTCAGACACAGCACAGACACAGCAGTTCTGTCCTCGTGGTAACAGATGAGAGGCTTGGAGTTCCTCCCCTGGCCTCCTTCCCACCCAGATCCAAAGTCTTTGATATTTTAAGGTCTTTTTTTTAAGTATATATACTATATATATTACTAAAGCAATTTCAAACACACAAGTACTCCATTCATAACCGCTTCACCTAAATCCAGTATTTACCTTGTGCCAATTTCTACTCTGGCCAATGCACTCATCAAGTGAACGTACAATTTGGCCCGCTGAAACAGAAGCCACTTTGCCACCAAAATTCTTCACCATTTTCCCATGAATTAGTATCATCTTCATATGACTTTAACAGTGGCACAACATCCATGTCTGAGTCCTGATATCATGAATCATAAGCCACTTGGAACATTTAGGCTATGTACAGTTTTTTGCTATTTTAAACAATGTTGCTAGAAATATCTTCATGCCTATATTCTTTTCCCCTTTAGAATTATTCCCTTGCAATAAATTCCCAAGAATGATACTAATAGGTAAAAGGAAATTAACATTTTTATAGCTTCAAGTTCCACATTTAAAAAAGCATATTGTTTGGGGTGGATGGTTTGGATTGTTTCTTTTCCAAAGCGGTTTTCCTGACTACACCTCACGAGCCTATTCGTCAAGGTCTGCTCTTAAAATCCACTTTCCCCACTCCCCGGGGGGCTGAGGAGCTACAGTGCACACCTTATGATTAAGAGACATTGGAGGGAGCTCCGCTGATTTGCTATGGAAGGTGAGAAAGACGGACAGAGAGATGTAGGTAGGGAGGCAGAGGGCTGAGATAGGTAGGGGGGGGGAGCAGGCCCTGTGAAGGCAGAAACAAAGGTAAATCCCACATTCCGCCCCTCTGAAAACAAGCCAACACTTCTCAGGACATCGAACCCACACCCCCCCCCCCCCCCGCCCCCACACACACCCGGCTTCCCTGAGCTGATCTTCCATGGGCCAAGAACAAAGACATGCTTCAAATTTCTAGAGGCGATTTTAGCAATACTATGTGCTTCCAGGGTCTGGAAACATATTTTGCAAATGACATAAGCTATGTACTTACCATTGTATCAAGTTGGCCAGTGCACGTTGTAGGCTCAGCCCCAAGGGCGGCTCTACGAAAGTCCTCCTCAGCCGCCTGGTGGGAAAGACGCGGTCCCACGGTGCTCTCGGAGTGGCATGCAGACCCCGGGGAACTAACTAGTCCCTCGGCCCCACCATGCACCAGAAACACACAGCCTGCCAGGCCCCCTTCACAGGCTTGTGGGATTTCCAAGCAGGAAAGGACCACAGGCAGTCCAAGCTTCTCATTTTATAGACAAACCGAGACCCCCGCCCCGCACTCTGCGACCACGGTCAGGAGGACCTGTTCTTCCTCCCCTCCACAAGAAGAGCGACAGCCTGTCCTGACCATCAGCAGACCAAACAGGGCTTTCCTTTTAAAAGTCTGTATTTTGTTGTTCTTGAAATGGCTTTGTGGAAGCACACCCTTTAAAGATTTTATTTATTTATATTTTTTTAGAGAGTGGGGAGGGAGGGAGAAAGAGATGGAGAGCAACATCGGTGTGTGAGAGAAACACACACCCACTGCCTCTCACACACCCCCAGCTGCGGACCTGGCTGGAAACCCAGGCATGTGCCTTGACCAGAATCGAACCAGTGACCTTTCAGTTCACAGGCTGGCACTCTATCCCCTGAGCCACATCAGCCAGGGCAGGGCTTTCATTTTAAAGAGCCCCACTCTCTCCTCTCATGGTCTGCTGACTTGATTTCCCAGTTCCTTCTCTGTGCAAAGCCAGCAGACAGCACCAAGCATGAAAGCTAAAGGGTCCCCTCAGGGCAACTGGTACTAATCCTTTGTTAAGAGATGGGGTCCATGGAGAGGGAAGTCTCTGCCACCTTTAAACCAACTCCTATCACAGATGCCTCCTTAGAGTCCTCAGGGCGTGGTGGAACCCAGGTACCAGGGTTTGCGTCCCTGAACCCCCTTCCCACCCTCACCAGGGTCTCCTTGGCAGTGGCTCCACCAGCAAGTGCTAAGTGAGGCCATCAGGCAGACGACCAGCTCACCAACCGTACTTGTCCACCCGACCCAGGCCGGGTCCTGGTCCTGCCCACCACTCCCTCACGTCCCCTCAGGCTGCCCATGGAACACCTACGATGTGCCCAGCACAGGTCTAAGCCAGTGAGGAGCCAGGCACGCCTGCAGCTGATGCCAGCGACCTACAGTGGGGAAGTTCAACCACAGAGATGCTAAGGTGGAGGCTCAGGAAGGAAGGCAGCAGGAAGCAGGTCACTCTCTGGCCAGTCCTATGGGTGCCTTCCAGGAAGAAAAAAGGGCAGGATGGCAGTCCAGGCAGAGCAAACAATACATGAGGCAGGGAGGAGTGAAGACAGCTCACTGAGGAGCAGAGAGGGCATACTCGGGTGCTGCGGAAGGGCGAGCCGCAGGAGGGAAGGAGGAAAGGGGTGCTGGGGCTCCCGCAGGCGCTGCTCCCAGGAACGGGAGGTTTCTCCTGAAGAACCTGGGCAGCTCTCAAAGGTGTTTAAGGGGAGTGACATGATCAAAGCTGTGTTTGAGTAACAGAACTCAGGTCTTTCAAGATTTTTTTTCTGCTTCAATGCTGCTTTTAGTGCAATTTCATTTCATCCAGACAAAAATGGGCAAGTCCGTGTAAACCTGCCAGAGCCAACACTGGCCGGGAGCACCCCTACTCTGCCTGTCCCTCCCAGGGGCCAACTCGACCCCATCCTGGTGAAGAAGCCACAGCCTCAGGAATCACCTCCAGGACGGCTGCAAGAGCCCGGCCCACGACACGCCCAGCTCTGCGGAGGCAGCAGCTTCCCGCTTCCAGGTACCAGGGGAAGACCCTTGGATCACTAGTGGTTCACACAGCCAAGAGTCCAGTAAGTTCAAACCTGCAGTTTTTTTCTTTTTCTCTTTAAAGCAAATGAATTCCTCTGTCTGAGATTATTGGAACTGAATTACCGAGATTTCAGCCATCACGCCCTTGCTTCATAACGCTGTAACCAGAGCATTTGGGGCCAGGAAGTGAGTGGGGCTCACCTGGCTGACGCCCTCTTATATGAATGAGGAGCCTGGACAGGGATGTGACGAAGCCCTCGTCCCTTTAGCTCGCTCTCTCAGGCAGGGTACTGGGTGGGACACCTCAACTGGAACTGGCGGGGTGCCCAGTCCTGAAGCCTCAGCCAGCTCAGGCACCAGGATTCTCAGCCATTCCGCGAACCAAGCCTGGAGCCAAAACTCAGACCTTCCATCTGAAGAGCAAGGTAGCACCTCCCAAATACCGCGCGGCCCTGCCAGTCTTGCCCAACCCCACAGGGGAAACAGAATTCAAACTGTAACTCCCTGTTAGGCAGAGAGAGCCAAGCCTGGGCCGCTGTCCTTACAAGGCAGCGCTGAAGTTTTCCAAGAGAAATCAAATGCACAGGGAGGATCCAGATGCTGGGATGACCTCTCTTTTCCACTGGAACTGCTCAGATTCCAGAGCAGAAGTCCAGCTGTTCATGAAATGCTCAGCTCTCCAGAGCATGTAAGAACCCTCAAGTATATCTAGGAGCTAAAGAGTTCAGAAACATGTCCCAAAAAAAGATTAAGATCAAGATGTGGACATTTTCAGTGCCCCATCTCCTCCTCCCATGTCCAGCAGTGCCCCATTGTCCCAGTCTGAGGACAAGAATGGGGTCCGGCTTCCCTGGCGGACACTTGTCCATCCGGCATGTGCACCTGTCCTTCTGTTTCAGGCACCTGGCACTTCGGCCTGGTGGGTGGGAAGCAGAGTCCCACTTGCCTCGGGGGAAGCTGTAACCTCCAGAGCCTCACTCTGCAGGACCTCCAACAATGACAACATGGGCATGTGACCTAAGCTGACAACCAGATGCAGGAAGAGCTCAGAACTCACCCTGGGGGGTCAGGGAGCGGGGGCAGCGTGGCAGCATCAGGCCAGCGGGCAGCAGCCAGCCAGGCCAGCAGCAGCAGCACCTTGGCTTTGGTGCCAGCTACCTAACTACCTGTCATTAGTCTCCGAGCCTTGTTCTCCAGCCTTCCAGGACCTTCTATCAGCTACCAGATATCCATCCGATGCATTCCTTTTCTCCTTCTTTTGGCCGGAGTCAGCTTCTGCTATTTACAGACCTAAGACCCTGACTTCCTCACCATGCCCTTCAACCTCCACACTGGCTCCTTGGGCGCCCGAGCAACACATGTGCTCATGCCTTGATCTTTTCCTCTGTGGAAAGAGTCTGATTTAAATGCCCACACAGAATGATCACAAATATGGGCAAATGCCAGAAGTGCTGCATATATCAGCCTACCCTGTCGTTGGTTCTGACCAGATGCCCTGATCTGGGGCATTAACATCAGAAGTTAAAGGTATCACTGCTCCCTCGGACTCACCCGTTTCTCCACCAGCTCAGGAAAAAGTGGCCTTGGAGTCAGGAAACGTGGATTCTGGCACTTGCACATGTCACTTCAACCCTGTGACGGGGGACACCTGCACTGCCCGTTTCACAGGGAGGGTGAATCAAATGAGAAGCCCCCATAGAGAAGCCCTAATAACTTCCTAATTCCTAAGCCAATCACTCTTTTCAATCCTCTTCCTTGACATTCCTCAATGATCAATTGCAACTCAGTTTAATAAATACTGATGAGGAACTTTCTGTGTGACACGGATTGTACCAGGCGCACAAAGTTATGGTTTCTGTTTTCATGAAATGTAAACCTCCCTCCTCCCTCGGCTTCTGTGACGCTGTGCTCTCCCAGTATTCTTCCCTCCTGGGGCGGGGGGCAGTTCCCTCTTAGTCTCTGTTGCACACACACGCACCGTCAGTCCTCGGTGGCTCCCCACTCCTCACGGAGAGGTGAGTTCCAAACCTCTTAGCTGACACAAAGGGCTGGCTCGTGTCCTGCCCCCTGCGTGCCCCTCTCAGCAGCCCCTCCCACCAGCGCTCCCTCGCAGCCCTGCTTGCACTCCCCCAAGCAGACCGTGTTGGATCACACCTCCCCTCCAGGCCTTGCCTGAGCTGCTGCGCCCTGGGCCTAGGGTTCCAACTCCCTTTGCCACCTGGTGGACGCCTCCTCATTTCTCAGGATTCAGCTCAAGCATCAGCCCTTCCAGAGAGCCTCTCATTCATTAATTCCACCACGCTCACTAAGCACAGGCACTGTTCAAGGTGTCGGGGCCACTGCAGGCCTTTCCTAATATTCCTCAGTCCTCTAGCCCGGCAGAAGTGACCAGTCCCTCCTCTGAGCCCAGCAGAGCCCTGAACACACTCACAGGGATATTGTGGACTAACTGCTCTTGACTTCTGGGCATGTGCGCCTCGCTCGTGCCCAAAAAGGGTCACAAGACCACGAGTACCATGAAGGAGAAGGTGGAATCTTCTTTTTCTTTGTATCCTCGGTATGTAGCACAGAACTCAGCACACAGTAGGGACTCAATAAGTGCATGTAGCATGAGTGAGTGGAAGAGTGGAGGGTGTGAGGGAGAGAACCCTGTAAACCACAATGGGCGGGGTTTCCACTGTTACTGCTAGGGCCGGCTTGCTTTTTCTTGGTAACTGGGGAGGCCAGATCCTGAGTGCCAACTGGACAATTCAGAACAGCCTCCTTGGAGACAGCAGAGGAAGTCCCGAGCCTTTTACCACCTCTAATACGAGTGCAAGGCGGGTGGCTGTTGGCTCCTAAGTTGTCCCAGAGCACGGACTATTGGGAGGACACAGAAGAAGAGGACCCAGATTCACATAGAAGATTCCCTGCTGGCCTCGTGCAGAAGCCTGCAACAGGGAGACTGGGGAGGGAAGGCTAGAAAGGAGAAGAAGGTGAGCAGACATAGAGGACGAGGGCCTTAGAGCAGAGAACAGACCCGCAGCACGTGGCCACTGCCCTTTCCCAGCTCCGTATCGGTCACCGGTCGCCCCAGGTCTGAGTCCTTCATCCACACTCCTGGGTGATACAACTACAGTTTAAAAACCCACTGCACAGATCTCCTGCTCACCTGTTTAAGAGCCTTCTTGCTTAACCTCGTCCCATTATTTCCTAACATATAACCTGCCATCTATTCAGGGGTGAGCTAGGAGCCCTGAGCCTGCTGCCTGCTGCCTCAAGGACAGGAGATGCCTATCTCAGCATGCTTAATGAGACGGCAGTATTTAAACACACACGTGTTTAATACTCCCTCGCTCCCGAATTCAAGCCAACCACTTCCTCTGGTGCTCAACCTTAGAAACTGCAAATTCTCCCAGAACTGGAGGTGAACAGGATAAGATGAATTTAAGCATCAAGAGCCAGTATGTCTGCCGCCTGCCTGCTGCCTTCCCCATGGACTGTTGAGGTTAATCTGGATCATAGTCTTATTTTTCACCGTGCATGCTGACTTTAGAACCTGACCCCTAAAATATGCAACCCCACCAAATTCCATTCTCCTAGGTGACAGATCCACCCCGAGTCCGTTTTTCCCTTTGGGTACAACCTATCTCAGAAGCTGGACTATCGCTCTCCTGGGGGGAAGGAGCAGGCAGGACCCCACTTTGCACGCCCGACTGTGCCACACGCAGCGTTGAGAGCACTGTGGCTGCTCCGTAAATGCCCAATGAGGACAGTTGGCCCCACATTACCTGCGGACGCCGAGTCTGTGTGCCTGGACCTTCTCCTGGGTCCCTCCTGAGATGGTGGGGCCTCAGGAACTGGGAGGGTTGGTTCCTCCACTTCCTCAGTGTAGCCCAATTCATGTTCTAAGCTTAGAAAACACCAGGTGATCTTACTGGCCAACTAAGGCTGGTTAGGAGGTTTGAGGGGCTCCAGAGGACGACAGAGATTAAAATCAACTAAGGTGGCATGAGATAACACAATGGTAAGATGTCTATTAAAAAAGTCACCCCACTTTCTTCTTAAAGACCTCCCCTGTGCCCGTTTTTATTTTTTATTCTTTTCGTTTGTAAGTTTCTTATTTTTTCATCTTTGTGTATACTGCCTTAAGGAAACCGAGGCGTGGAATCCTTGGTTCACAAACAGTCATGCGGACACTGCTGGTTATGACGGCGAGGGTGATCCATCAGTGTGGGACGACAGCCCCAGGGAACAGAATGTGGAGTCTGTGCTCTGACTCCTCCACTCGACAGCTGTGTGACCTTAG
Organism: Tonatia bakeri; assembly: GCA_004024845.1. Classification (NCBI taxonomy): domain Eukaryota; kingdom Metazoa; phylum Chordata; class Mammalia; order Chiroptera; family Phyllostomidae; genus Tonatia; species Tonatia bakeri. Next base: position 344,666 of record PVIA01000368.1, on the reverse strand, counting down.
CAAAGTCACTGATCCTCTCTGAGCCTTAGTTCAAAATGAATGAGTTACCACTGCTGCCCTTCCCAGCTTCAAATTCTTAACTTCAGGGTTCTCTGAGATGCCGTCTCTGCAGTTACTATAAAACGGGGGATGGGTGAGAACCGTCCCAAAGGTCCTACTCAGTTCTCAAAGTTGCTCATCTACTGAAACAGTGGATGCTAGAAAATACTGTTTATTAAATGCAGGTTATGCATAACTTTTCAGAAAGTTTTACATGTACATCCCAGTTTCACCTATACATGCTCATCAAGACTTTTCAATTACAAGTGAATCCGATATATTGACTGCAACATTGGGTATGGTAACAAAAGACTGGGAAAAACCCCGGTGTCCTTGAGTAGGAGACCAGTTAGATGAATTATGGCATCTTCATGAGCGGAGAACAACTGAGCCACTGGAAAAAATGAGGCAGCTCTGTGTGCACTGACATAAAACAATCTCCAAGATATATTAAGTGGAAAACACAGAAATCAGAACCCTGTGTATAATATGCCAGTGTTTGTTTATTTATTCATATTTTCTCCCATCTGCAGAGGCCGCATCTGGAAGCACAGCTAAAAAAATGACAGATCACGGTTGCCTAAGACAGGGACACTGAAGGGCTGAATATATGGGACCATGGGAGGATGGGAAGTTTATTCTTTCAAAGTTTTATGTTATTAAATTTAAGAATGTTTTCTTATGGCTTCTCCTTGCATCTTTCTTAAGACAGTCTTCCCTCCCCCAAGGACAAAACAGATATTTATTTTTCTAATTCCACCGCATTCATATGTGTGTGCACATATGTATGGTAGTCTTCTTGTCTATGTTGAAATTACTTTTAAGATTTACTTTCCACTGTGTAACTTATCTGTTTTGAATTTTGAACTATATACTTTAACTTTCTGAATAGAAAACTAGAGAGGAAAGAATCTATCAGATTTTATTTTTATTTATTTTGCTTATTTTTTAAAAGACTTTATTTATTTATTTTTAGAGAGACGGGAAGGCCGGGAGAGAGAGAGGGAGAGAAACATCTATGAGTGAGGTTGGGAGCCTCCCGCATGCCCCCAAACAGGGACCTGGCCCACAACCCAGGCATGTGCCCTGACTAGGAATCAAACCGACCACATTTCAGTTTGCAGGACAACCCTCAACCTGCTGAGCTACAACCAGCCAGGGCCAGATTTTATTTTAAATAAAAGAAAAAAAATAAAGAATCTGGCTTATAGGGTATATTTTATGAAATGTAAATTATATCTCAGTTAGAAAAAGAATGAATTTAGCTAATACAGCAAGGTTGAGATTAACAGCATGAAACCTGGGTGGAGACAACAGAATCCTCTTAGTCAAGCCCCATGTTAGGGTTTAGCATCTCTTCAAGACTCAGTTTTATAGTTTGGCCTAGTTTTATAGGTTCAGTACCTGTTTGGGCAAAACAAACCTGCAGCCAACCAGGAAGTGTCTTTTTGTCTTCCCCACAAGTCTTGCCTGAGAGTCAGTCCTGTCTTTCTATCAGTCCGGCTCCCTTGGGAGGCCAGGCCAACCCCGGCAACGGACGCTCTTCCCTGAGAGCCAGTGCTCAGGCGCAGGACATCAGGGACCAGGTCAACCAGGCCAAGATCAGGACAAGGAGGAGCCAGTGCAGAAGCTGCACGGACCACTGTCTCGCACCCAGAGGGGAGAGGGGGCTGGAAACGGAGCGGGACATGAGTTGCAAAGCCAGGAGGCAGCAAAGAGAGACTAACAGGCAGAAGGAGGCAGAGCTGGGTAAATGTTCAGAATAAAGACTGGGAACCCCAGGCCCTGGTGCTTGGTTTGGCTTTGAGAGCCTATGCACATGCAGACAATATTGCCATTTGTATCATTCCCGTCATCATTTACCCGGACTTGCTATGCGTGGAGGAGCACCAAGCTCTGGGACACAAAGACAAATAAAACAGGGCCTCCCAGTTTACTTGAAAGATGATCGCACTAATCCACTCAAAGGCACATTGAAGAAGCTGAATAAGGGGTCTGCTTGGAGCCATGGCCCGAAGAAGAAGCTGAAAATCCTTGGACCCAGTTTCAAGGTTTTCTTCAGACTGGAGGCCTGATGAACGTTACTGGAATCCCGAGGTGAAGCCCACAGGGTGTGACAGGGGAATTCCTGGGAAGGGGAACATGAACAGAGGACTGAAAAGGGGGAGCAAGACTGAGCTACGTGGAAGAGACGAAAGAGGAGATGTTCCAAGATTCCAAGGAGGCGTAGGAGGTAGGAATGCTGCCGCCAGCAGTTTGGACAAACACACAGAGTGGGTCACTGGGTCAGAGCAGAGGTTCCGGCTGAAGAGCAGCGGAGGCCAGACCCCTGTGTAGAGGGCCCTGACTGTCAGCCTAGAGGTTTGATCCTTACCATGCAGACAGTGGGGAGCCATTGAAGGTTGCTGAGCAGGAGGGTGACTCTTGCAAACAGGCATTTTAAGTGAGATTACAGAGGAGCCCTTTATGCCAGGCTTATTCAAAGCCCTGTGTGTATTTCAAGTGGTACTTGAGACAGAAAGTCGTAAAGCATTGCCCTGTGTCATGTAGACGAGTAAAAAAAACGGTTTAAGGGTCTCACAAAGAGATGCTTCAGTAAGAACCAGAAATGAAGGGAGGCCCATTTTAAAGAAGGAAACAAATTTGCAAGACAGGACTGCCAGGCGTCTGGGAAACAGCAGCACTTTCTTCAGATTCTGGAATGCCCTCTTCTGGCTGGGGGTGTTCTGCCTCCTTTTTTGGAGGTTAGTTGTGATGTCAAAACACCAGATTGTGGTGTAGGGAGCGAGGCAGCTGGGAGGAGGCAGATGAACAGCAATATAAATATTGGGCCTGGAGAGCACAAAAGACCACCTCTCTAAGACCACCCTCTTGCAGAGGATTTCTCCAACTGCCTCTCTGAGGGGCACCTTGGGGTTTTTGCCAGAGTTGCTGAGCTCCCTAATTGCCTCCAACAGTTTTTCCTCTTAAAGCAATAAAATGATTTTTTTTAATCCGTCAAAGTCTGACTCGGAGCTTTTTAAATATTGTTCTTAATTGTGCACAGCCAGGCAGCAGACCTGGCTGCTCAGGGGCCACAGACTGGGCAGCAACTTCAGGCCATAAATCAGCATTTACGTAAGGTGGGAGAGGAAGTCAGGATTACGTTTCCGGGCTGAAACCACAGCACGGCAAACTCTGTGAATGCAGAGGCGAAGCTGAACACGCCAGGGGCAGGGCCTGGGTTCCTACCAACCCGGCTGGGCTGAACTGCAGATACGGGCAGGCGACTGCTGCACGTGGCTCAACGACTCCACGGAGCCCCTGCCTTCTTTCTCCGGCCTTCGCAAGGGGTCCCTCTCCTTCATTATCCTGCCCCTACTCGCAGAGGGCCTTAGGGTACTTTTAGGCTCTGCAATGCCACATGAACACAAAGGACTACAAACTCAAAGCTGTTTTTCCTTCGGAGTCAGAAGGAACTGCTCCCACATCCTGTCCCTCAAGACTAATGCAGCAAGTCCTGGCCTGGTGGTTCAGTTGGTTGAAGCACTGTCTGACTGATGTTTCTCTTTCTCTCTCTTTCTCTCTCTGTCTCTATCTCTCTCTCCTTCTCTCTAAAATCAATAAGCATATACTCAGGTGAAGATTTAAGGAAAAAAAAAAAAAAAGACTAATGCTAGGCCCCAGCAATCCCTTGCTGAAGCAGCCCTGGCCAGGTGAGACAGCTGACCAGGACACTGATGGTCAAGTTCAGTAAACCCCCCACGTACCCAGAATGGGCAGTTGTCCAACTCCTGCGGTACTGTTTTCTCTCTAAACCTCCCTTCCCTGTGGAACTGTGTCTGCACATCCCAGAATTTCCAGGAATGTTCTCATTTCACATGTTTTCCCTCAAGTCTCTGGAAGCATATAGGTGCCTGCCAGGGATTGTGCCTCATGTTTTGGGTTGACGAAAGGTCACTGTGTTCATGACGCACAGCTGGCTGAAAGAAAAGCATTTCTTTTCCTTCTGGGTGCAACTCAGTCACTTGATTGGGGAGGGAGCTAGGCAGAAGGGAGCCCCAGGGTGCCAGGGCCATTGCTACCGACCACTCTGAGCACAGAGGCTGCCCGAGCACTGCAGTGGGTGATGCCACCGAGCCACACAGTACCCTCAGCAGGGCTGGGTGCTGCCCTCTGAGAGTCTTCCACCTCGAGCAGGGAGAGACTGGGTTGGGCTTTGGGGTGTGAATGCCTCTGCGTGAACCTGTATGTGCTTTTGACTGTTTCAAATCCCTCTATTACAGTTAGCCACCTCTGAGGCCCTCCAGGAGGACCTGCTGCCTTCTTTCCACACTGGCAAGCTTGCCTCCCTTCCTGCGGCAGGGAGCTCAGTGGCTGTGAGGACCCCAGCCCTGGCCTGTGCAGCAGACCCTGCTCAGGGAGTGGGTCTGGAAGCTCCTCTGGGGAAAAAATGACGTGAGTCACTCATCTGACCCCCCACCCCAGACCTTGTCACAGAAGCACAGTCTCAAGCCCCAGCACTTTTCCCTTGCCTGGGACACAATAAAGGAATTAGGATCCACCTACTAAGTTTTTGCAGCTGACACTTCAAGGCTCAAAGTCGAGCTCACCAGCCAGCTCAGTCACACAAGTCTGACGTGTCCTCTTTGTAACCAGGCCCTAATCAAGCCACCATGCAATCCTGCTAATTCAAACTGCTTTTCCCGTTTAGGGAGGCTGATAGCCATCTCCCATGTCCTTTTCCTGCTGACGTCATCCCACATTTTCTACAGACACAAATAAGGGTACAGCTCCTGGGATAGTTTTCAGGCTTCCTAAGGTGGTGGCAGTGGAGGGATCCTGCCCTCCCGGGGCCACTTCATTTCTGGAGCGGTTGGCAAGTTGTCCGAAGTTAAGGGAGAGGCAAGGAAATAAATTACCTCGCTAAGGTTAAAAGCCAAAAAGATCTTGGCGACTGCAACTCAGGCCCAGATCTGTCCTGGATATTTGCAATGCAAATCTGCGTTTTGTTCCCTGCCACTGAGGTCTTGCACAATGGCCTGTGTATAAACATGCACGCCAACAATGCCTGACTGTGCAATCGCGCTGTAATTACAGGCCGGCAGGAAGCTGCTGCTAGAAACTGCATCATTCAACCTCTAGCCATCCCGTGTGGAGTCTCCACTGCACGGGGACACATTCCTGCACACACCAACGCGACCCCGCCGCTGCTGGGCCGCCCCTGCTACAGCTGCAGCCTCTCAGCCAGGGAGCCCGGGCGCCAACCCGCACTGGGGTACTTTGCAGAGATGTCAAAAACTCCTCAGCTGTTCTTCAAAAAACCCTGCGCCACGAGGCTACCCAGAGCGGCGGGAACCACCATCAAAGTTCCCCAGCACATTCCTGCAGCCCCAGCAGTTTCAGAAAACAGAAAAGCGCGATATGCCACAGAGTCCACTGGAAGCGAGTTTCGGAGTTTTATATAGAAACCACTCACATATGTACGTGGGCGTGCTGACAGTTTTTACGGCTGAGTTGCAAAGTGTTCGGCCTTAGTGATTACTGTCAGGTTCCGGGCGTGGTGTGGGAGGAAAAACGGGGGGATTTGTTTGAAAGGGGCTTGAGGACTATTCTGGCTTTACTTTTTGGAAATGCGGAGGGTTGTTTTCCCACACTTGTCCTGGAGGACAGAGCAAAGAAAAGTGAGGGCAAAGTTCCTTTAACTTCCTACCTGCGACCTCACCGAGGGCTGCGAAGAGGAACCGCATGCTTCCCCGGGAAGCACCCGACAGGGGATTGGGGGCTGTGGCGCCCTGCCTGTTAGGCGGAGGACCTAGGGCGGAGGACTGGCCCCGGACGCAGGCCTCTGAAAGCCCCTTCGCTGCACCCCTTCTCTCCCGAACAGGGACGCCTGGAGCGTCCCGCCAGCAGCCAGGTCCGTCTGAAGTCCCTCGGCAAACCAGAGACCACAGGGGAGCAGCCCGGGCCCCCACCCTGGCCTCCGAGCTCCCTCCCTGCAGCGCCCGCCGCACCCCGGCGCCCTGTGCGGTGGGCCCAACCCGGCCCCACCGCATCCCCGCCGGCGTAGCCCAGCCCCGGCCCGGACGGTTTCCAAGCTCCACGGCGGCAACCCAGCGGCGGAGGGGGTGCCGATCCCGCGGCTCACCTGCGTGCTGGATCCCAGGGCACTCGGAGGGACGCAGGGCGCTGGCGAGCGCGGCCCGCAGACTCAAAACTTTGTTGCTCTCGGGACAGCACAGTCGTCACTTCCTCGCGGAGCGGGCGGCGCGGCCGCGACTGTGACCCAGCTGCTCGCGCGGTGGCGCGCCGGGCCCTGCAACCGCCCGCCTGCCCGCCCGCGCGCTCTGGGCCTCTGGCGCTGTCTTCCCGGCCCTGCGTCCTCGGCTGCAGGGAGAAGCAGGCGACTGTCAGCCAAGCCTGCACCCCTGTAGGGAAGGCTCGCTCCAGCCGGGTCGTTTCCGCCCTGAAAAAAGTGCAATGGATCCTGTTTTCCGGCTGGGGGTGGAAAGTGGTGTTGGGGTTCAGGGACCCCAGAGAACTGGGGTTCCGGGAGAAACACACCCAACCCACAAACAAAGTGGCTGAGGAGGAAGAAGAGAAAGTTTTTCAGTTTGATGTTAAGCGAGAAGGTCATGCCAGAAAGCAAAGTGCTGTGTGTTTTGCCAAGTAATGCCTAAACAGGGCCTTAAAAAACACGGGTGTCCTCTCCACATTTCCTCAAAAGGTCTGCACGCTTGTCCGTCATTTCCACTGGCGTTAAATTTACCATTTATGACACTTCAGGGGGCTATTCAGAGACCAAGTTAGAGCTGCAAAGTAGTTTCTGTTCTAATCCTCCCCTGCGATTTCCACCTCTTCCTTTACACTCAACACAGAAGATGTCTCTGCGGCCTGACGCGTTCCGTGTTTCATCGCTGGCCAAAAATGACTGAGAGGGTAGTGTGCAGGCCTCAGAAGAGGAGCTTCAGGCAAGAGTCATTCCGAAAGTTATCATTGCCCAAAATAAATTTGCTCACCCCTATCAAAAGCTGCAACAACAGTAAGCCACCTTTTTGGTTTCTGATAAATAGCAAGAAAGAAGTTAAACAGCAGTCTTTAGGTAAGAATTCCTAATCCGGTAAAGCTGGAGAGAAGATGGGGTTAGCCTTTGCTGTGGCGTGAAAAAAAAAAAAAAGCAGACATTTGAAACTGCAGGGGAAGGCTTTCATAACAGAAACATTAGCTTCATTGTGGCTTGTTGTGGAAAACAAGGACCTTTTTAAAGGTGGTTCAAAGACATCAGTTAGGGCTCCACAATTTTCCTCCCCCCCCCAAATAGTGCTTCTATAAGCATGTTGGCCAAATCACAGAACCTCTCATTCCAATGCTTCATCTTTTTACTAAAGCACAGGAAACTGTAGAGTGAGGTCTCTGTCCAGAAAGGTGGTGGTGAAAGTGATGCAAAGTGACATCTGGGAAATGATCTGCAAGCCTGCCTTAATGCCCAGTGGGAAGCCACACGCGCAGACTCACCCCAAGACCAGGAGTGTGAGAATCAGCTCTCCTAGCAACATGAAAATCCGTTTCCTAGCCTTTTTCAGCTTCCAGAAGCCACCCACATTTCCTGGCTCATGACCCCTTTCCTCCGTCTTCAAAGCCTTACATCTCTCTGATCATTCTTCCGTAGTCACATCTGTCTCTGACTGATTCCTCTCCTGCCTCCCTCTTCCACTTCCTTGTGATGACATCGGTTCACCCTGAAAATCCAGGATAATCTCCGTATTTTCAGATCAGTTAATTAGCAACCTTAAATCCATCTCAACCTTAATTCCCCTTTGTCATGTAACCTAATATATTCACTGGTTCTGGGGATTAAGACATGGACATTTTGGGGAGGACTGTTACTCTGCTTACCTCAGTCCCCTCCCAAACGACATTTGGGCAGTCGGAAGTAAGCAAATGTGAAGACGTGCTCAGTGACCATCTTCCCAAACTGACCTCTGTGGCGGGGTCATGGACACCCCAGAAAGAAACCAAGCTCTACCAACACTTTCATTTTAGCCTGTAAAATAAAAATTTGTTGTTCTAAGCTACCAATTTTGTGGTAATTCGTTACAGGAGCCATAGAAAACTAAGGCAGTGGCCATTTTCCAAACATCCTGTAGTAAATACACGTGTTATATCGAGTATCATAAGCCCCGGTTTCCAGATTACACGTAAGCAGGGAGTCTCACCGCAGGTGCTAGGCTGCGTCCCAGGGCGCCAGCTCACCAGGAGGTTCCAGAGTGACAGGCCTCTAGAGACTCTAAGACAGTACCCTAAAAGTTCAGTTTGCATACAGTCTCCTGGTTTAGGAGTGAACCCCATCCAATTCATAAACCATTTCTTAGTGCTCATCCTCAGACTTGGTAACTGTTCGTGCTGGCAGGCCACTGAGTGGAGACCCAGTGCGGAAAAGAAAGAGTTGACTGTCAGGAGCTGCTGGGGAAGTTCTGTGCTTTTCGGTGAGCTCTCTTCCCCAGTAAGGCTGCCCAGCCACCCAATGTTTGTAAGTGAATTTTCTTTGCACAATAAACAGAAACACACAAACGGAAGAGTCAAGGCCATCTGCGCAGCATTCCTGGGATCCAGGTTGGTCGGCAATGCTGGAGTCCGATCGCCCTGCACAGGTAGCTTTTTCCTGTTTGAGACAGGTGAGCGTTTCCTGGTGTGCGCAGCCCCAAGGTCGGGCCCGTTGCACAGTGGGGAGGAAGTCTTTTCAAAATCAGTAATAAATATTGGTGCTGACACATCAGTTGTAGCATTAATGTGGGAGGTGTCCCTGAGTTCACGGGCCAAGAGACTGCTAGACATTCATGAAGTGACTTCAGGTCTTGTGACTTCTTATGGGAAGAAGGCAGCCTGCCTCTTCTGGGTGTGGCACTCTGTGGGATAACAACACAGGGCCAGACGCTGTGGCTGTACTAGAGTCCACAAGCAACTGTAGCTCTTTGGGGATCTTTGTGAACTAAAATTCTTCACAGTAGCTCCAAGGAGCTGTGTATAAAAGCTGTAGTTTGTGCATTGCTTGGGCAGGGAAAAAGACCCCTGGGGCCCCCTGACTTCTCTCCTTCTGCTTCCTAATTCCAAATCGAGTTCTCCAGAAGGATGTGAGGTGGAAGGACCACTTTGGACAGCTAGCTCTGAATTATATTTATGTTGTATTTATACTTAGAGCAGCCTACCACGCCAGCTGGAGCCGATCTGTGGCCACCCATCACTTTCAGAATTACTCTCTGAGGCTATTCCACTCGAATGGCCTTTGCCTTGTAGTGTTGAGGTCTGCCTGGTTTTCTGACATAATTTTTGCCCTTTGCCCCTAGCTGGAGGGTGTGGTCACTGACTTACCTGCCAGGCTCTCACCGCCTGAGTCCAGTCCATTGACTAGCTCCCATCGGATGTGGTTGCAAAGAGCCTGAGGACCTGTGTAGAATGCCACAGAATCCCTCTGTGGACCATAAACCAGATCCTGGTGTGGTTCTGGCAATATGTGCTCCTGTCCTGAGCTGCACCCGCCTTCCTTTAGCAAAAGAACAAAGGTAACAGCCTTGCAGCCTAGAGACCTGACAGCTAGAGGCCTGAATTCTGGGCCTTTGTCACAGGTACAAACTAGCTGCCTCAAAGATAGAGCCCATTTAACAAGTGAAGCCTGACTTTGTGACCCATCTAGTCTTGGTTTCAGTGAGAGACTAGGCCAAGTTGGGGATCTTGTTGACTGGTGATGGGCAAACCTTGCCTCATTTATTACAGGTATTGATGGACATGATGCATGAGATGGGTGTACATCCCAGGCTAGACGGTGGTGTGTGGCCAGCATGGCTTCTCCCAGCGTGCACTGTCTCCAGGAAGCAGATAATGGTGGGAAGGCTATATTCTTTCCTTCCCATGGAGTTATGGAGCTTCTAGAGTTTTCCAACAGGAATAATTTGAATTGTCTAAATCCTGTTAAGGCAGTGAATTGGGACTGCAGCAAAAAGCGAGACACTTACCAAAATCCACCAGCAAGTGTCCACGTGCTATTTTCACAATTGAAACCAACAAGAAACAATACACAAAGGGCGGGATTAGTCTACTTGCACTTCGACTCCCCCACCCCTTGCCTTTTGGTGCAGCGAGAGGACGGTGAGCTCAGTTGCCATATATGTACTCCGCAGTTGTTGGGAGACAATTCCCCACAGTCTGTCACATACCTGCATTCCTTGTGAGCAGTGAGTGACTGCCCTTTGTTCCCGACTATCTTTATAAGATAGTGTCTTTCTTAGGGCAAAGTGCAGGCATGCTTGCTGTCTGTTATTTAAGATCTGGTTTCCTAAGCTTTGGATTCCTCTCTTGCGATGTATCTCACTGTGTGTTCAGGTGTCACCTGGCCCTCTCTGCATTGTTTTTGGAAATTGGGGCTCAGAGAACCAGCGTTGGGACATGTCAACACTCTTGCTACTACTATTACTGTGAGTCAAGAAGTCCTATTTCTGACCCAGAAGTCTCGGGTGTTCTGCCAGTAACCATAAAACGGTGGCAGGTTAACTTGTTAGTCTGCAAAGGAGGATAAAAATCACAAAGTATTCAGAGTTCTTGATGACCTCATGTATTTTTCTCGTGTAACATGCTTCCTCACCCACCAACTAATTCCCTCATGTCTGTGATCCTTAAAGCCACCTTGGTAGTTTGGGCCAAGAAGAAAATGCTCACCAGAGGTTGGGACAGACCAAAGGATCGGATTAAGGAGCAAGACTGAAGATAGGTCAGAACTGAGGTACCAGGAAGCTTGGTTAAAGCCCAAGACCAGAGGAGGATCATTTTAATTTGGGGCCGTTTCTAACCATATTGTTGGTTATATGTTCTAGCCAACAGACTGACAGGCAATTCTAAACCTGCTTAGGTGAACAAATTCATCGCTTTTCTCACATGTAAAATGACATGAGTTGGATTAGATTATTTCTGAGGTTCCTTCTAGCTATAAAATATATGCTTCATGAATTTTTAACAGGGCAGCCTATCACACGCGTTAGTATCACACTTCACTTAGAGTAATGATTGCAAAGAGAACTGTGGGATATAATGCGAAGAACACAGCATTAGACGTTTAGAAGTCTGAATTCCAGACCCAATCCACCACTGCCTAGCTGTGTGGTGTTGGACACGGCACTTTCCTTCCTTTAAGAAGCCAAGTGTAGGATGTACACACGCTGATTCCAGGTAGTTCAAGAAGAATGTGGCATTCAATGACACAGTGGGAAAAAGTAAGTTTCTTTTCAATTCTCTTTATTTTCCTGGTTACGCTAAAAGGAGGGCCTCAGTTTATTGTTAGTGTGTCTTCAATGGCCCTTTAATACCTGTTAATCACCCATTTTGGCGAAGAGAAAATTCTCAAGCTCAGATAAGTCCCAGGAAGTGCTGGCTAGAGAGCATTTAATAACATTGCCTAATTGTCGTTGCTTTATTTATTTTTGTTTTGACTTCCATTTACGGTCAATAATGTAAGTTTTCCATTTATGGGAACAATATGGTTTCTTTTAAAAATAAATTTATTATAAAAGAGTTCTAGAATTTATTGAGGGAATGGTTACGTAACTCCGTGACTATACTGAAAAATCATCCAATACTGCGCTTTATACGGGTGAATTGAATGACATGTGTATTAAGATCTCAGTAAAGCTGTTTTTAAAAGCAAATTAATTAAAGTAAAAATAGGGACTAATTTCAGTAAAATATTAAGCAAGGAATTGTGAGGGCAGTCAGCTGATATACAGAAAGTTGTATAGACAATGCACACCGAAATGCAGGAAAACGCTGGTGGACTTCAGAGAAAAACACATTTGTTGGCAATGTGATTTTGGACAAATTTCTGTATCTTTCTTACCCTGTGTCCTAGTCCACCAAAATGTGAATAATAATCTCTCTCTTGCCCTGAGCAGTTGTCTCAGTTGGTTGAAGCATTGTCCCGTTCACCACAAGGTTGTAGGTTCAATTCCTTGTCAAGGCATTTATCTAGGTTGCAGGTTCAGTCCCGGTTGGGGTACGGGCACCTCTGGGATGCAATCAATCCGTGTTTTTCACACTGATGTTTCTCTTGCCCTCTGCCTTCCTCTCTCTCTAAAAAAATCAATAAAAACGTATCTTCAGGTGAGGATTTAAAAATAATAATAATACTTCCCTTGATTTATTAAGAGGAGGATCACATAGCACCAAAACCCTCCACTCGGGGCCCAGCACACAGAGGACCTCTCATAAGGGGGAAAGGTTGCTGACCTCACTGAGCGCTCACTCTGGCGCCAGCCCAGGCCTTCCACACGCTATCTCCCGCATCCTCACAACAGCCTGTGCGGTAGGTGCTGTGATTCCCTTCAACAACCCTGGAGTAGATGTTGTTTTCCTCATGTTGCAGGTGAATGAGCTGAGTCTCAGAGAGATTAGGTAACCTGCCTGGGGTCATAGAACTACCATATTTTGCTGTGTATAATGGCACTTTTTGCCCACATTTTTTAGGAAAAAATAAGGATGCGCATTATGCATGGTCAGCACTAAAATCCCCCATGTATAATGTGAATTATACATGGGAATTAGCACTAAAACATGAGTGTACACTATACACAGCAAAATGCAGTAATGAGTGACTCCAGATGAGGTTCAAACTTCAATCTGTCTGAGGTCAGAGCTCTATTCTTTTCCCTTCACGACATTGCCTCCTCCTACCAATCTTGAAGCCAGACCCGATAGGACCCCTGTGGCTCTAGGCAGGGAAAGGGGGACACAGAGGGAACTCTGCACCTCTGACTTGCAGATGAGCGTCCTCAGTCTCACTGCCAGTCCAGGCCCCTGGAGGACCCTGGTTCCTGGTGCGGGTTTCCTGTTGACTCCTCGCCCTACTTGCCCAGTGGAAAATTCTCTCTTCTCACCCACATTCCAGGGGCTGAAGTCCTTGTGTTGGCCTCTTACTCCTGTTGATGAGTCCCCGCTCCTTTCTGCTGGACTCTTCTTCTACCATCCACTTGCCTGATTAGACTTTGGCCTTTTGCTTGACATCAGACCAGTGTTGACCCTTGGCCCTCTGAGGCTCACCAGGGTGTCTTGGTTTCCTCCAATCTTCTGGTTTTAGGGTGACTTCCTCTACAACAACATAATAAAACCTGGGCTACTTTTCTCTCGTGCCACCGGCCAATCCCCTCTGCAGGCCACCATTCGCTCCTGACTGGACAGTCACAATGGCCTTCAGTCTTGGTTGACTCTATTCCTTCTCCAAAGTATAAAACTGAGCTTTCTGAAGTGCAATCTGATTGTGAAACTTTCCTGCTGATCCTTCAGCATCCTTCTGCCTTTCTTTGGATAAGGTCATGACCCCTTATATTGGCTTTTAAAGACCTTTGTGAACAGGTGCCTGCTGAACACTGTAGCCTCTTCTCTCTCTGGTCTTCCCTCCACTCACTATGAGCCAGTTCTGTTGACACCTGTTACAGTCTCAGGATGCTCATATATGTCCTTGGTAAATAGTCAGTGTTTACTAAACAGTACTGAATGCACCCTGGCCTCTTGCCTTCAGTCTTTGCATGTGTCATTCCCTCAATCTGAAATGCCTTTTCCTCCCAATTCTCCTTTTGGACTCTGCTTATGTGTCACTTCCTCAAGGAAGCCTTCCATGCCCTGTCACATTAGGTGTATTTTTATGTGCTACAGTAGTATCTTGTGCTTCCCTCCATTGTGATGAGGCAGAGCTGTAGTGGAGGAACTGGAAGCATTGGCCTTAGAGTCAAACTGTGAATTCAAATTCAAGGTATGCCATTCAACCTAGCTGTGTGACCTTGGGGGAGTCACTTAACCTCTCCGTGCCTCTATTTCCTCATCTGCAAGATAGAAATAATAGTAATACCTATCAATAGGGTTCCTTTGAGCATTACCTGAAACAAGGCATAGTCGATGGCTTAGTGCAGAGTCTGGCATATAGTGAGCACTCAATAAATATTAGCTAGCATTATCTCAGCATGCATCACAATCTATTGAAAATACCAGTTCCCTGCTTTGTCTTCCTCACTCTACATCTTGAGGGCAAGGAGTGTGTCTCATTCACCAATGACTCTCCGGGTGCCTAGCATAAAACCAGACACACATAGTACTCAATACATATTTATTGAGTGAATGAACACATGGATGAATGAATGGATGGATGTCTTGCTTCCTGGTTGAGCTAAGTTGACTTTGCCTGAAGTTCTCTTTGCATTCTCAAAACCAGTTTTCCCTGCTCTGGCCTGGGCAGGCCACAGCCTAAATCTTGTCTGTGTCATCGTGGTTTGAGATCTAAATAACTAGTGTCAATACAAGACAGAAATACCCCCAGGTGGTGTAGAAGGAAAATATCTTCCACATAGTTTGTCCTCTCAACACTTCCCTTTGCTCCAGTCTGTCATGACGAGGTGTGGGAAGCACCCAAACAGAGCAAGTCATTCTTCAACAAGGGTTTGCCGGGCTATGTTGGGTGCTCAGGATGCCAGGGCCGTTAGGGTATGAGCTCTGCTTCCAGGAACTTCCTTAGGGGTGTCTGGGCCCAAATCTGATTGGCCGGGCAAGGAGACAAGCTGCTCCATTGCAGAGTACACTCAGCAGATGGTAGGATCTGACTAGCCTCATGGCTGGGAGCCAGGGTGTGAATGCAGGACCAAGCAATCTGTCCTCTGGGTCTGGAGCAAGTCAAAGGTCAAGGAAGGGGGTTAGCCACACTGAGAGGAGGCAGAGTAGAGTCCAGTAGCTGAAACCCAGCACCAGTGTGGGGACTACTGTCTGCTTGCTTTTTTTCTTCTTCTCTCCAGGGAGGAACCCAGGGCAGAGAGAAAGCCACTCAGGATCTCCCACACCAGAAGGTAGGAATGAACAAAGTGGCAGCAGGGGCCACTGGCCAGTTTTAAAAGCAGCTTTGGGTCTCTGATCAAGACCTGCCTCAGGAAGACGGTGGCCATGGGGCAGGATGGCCACGCCCACCCCTGAGCCAGCTGCTGGCAACAGGACAAGGCAGAACTGAGGCCTGGGGCATGAGCCTGCCATCAAAGTAGCTGTGTGACCTTGCATAAGTCATTTCGCCTCCTGGAACTCCATTTCTCCATTTAGACAATGTCTGGGGTTCCCAACATTTGAATACGAAGACTTCTTTCTCAAAGCAAAACATTTCGAAGACTCCACAGGATGGCAGTGGTAATTTTGGTATCTATGGACCCAAAAGATGCAAAATGATAAAAACTGCAGCCACTTTTGTGTCTTTGAGAGGAATTTGCATTTTATGAATTTCAGAAGCATTTACTGTCATTTACAAAAACTTGGGGTGCAATATCCTCTCGGCCCAGAGTCACAGCCTCCATGAAAACTCCAACTCAAGTCTAGCCAGTAGAGCTTCCATCTTCCTTAGAACTCACACAGATTAGTCACCTCTCTCTCTGACTTGACAAATATAAAAGCCGCCAGAGGAAGGGCTGGTCAGTGTTTTTCAAACTTTTACTTATTATGAAGCCCATCAGTGATGCTAATAATATGGAACAAAATTTGAAAGTAGGGGTGATGGGTGACATTTGTCATGTTTTGGCTGCCCAACCTCAGAATCCCCTCCCAGGTGTGCGGAAGACCCCACCCTAGGAGTCCCCGTGGAAGTTGGAGCCCACTGCTCACCTCTCACTGGAGGTGAGACACCTGCCAGACACCTGCCTCCCATCCTCCTTCATCTGCGGTGCTCGGACATGTGATCCGGGCTCAGCCAATAAGGTGCACCATCCTGGACTCTGAACCAGGGACCATTGAGGGAACTCCTCGGAGAAACTTTTTTTTGGCCCTGACTGGTATGACTCAGTTGGTTGAGCATCGTTCTGCAAAGCAAAAGTCTCCAGTTCGATTCCTGGTCAGGCACATGCCTGGGCTATGGGTTCAGTTCCCAGTGGGGCATGTGAAAGAGGCAACCAATCGATGTTTCTCTGTCACATTGATGTTTCTCTCCCTCTCTTCCCCTCTCTCTAAAAATAAAATAATAAAATCTAAAAAAAAAAAAGAAGAAGAACCTTTTTCTGGTGCAGATGGCAGCAGCTGTGGTCGCCACGTCCGGGTTCCGGGGAGTCAGCAGCAGCAGGGGCGTCACACAGGGCCCACCCCTGGCTGCGGTGCAGGCTTCCCAGGGCTGTGGGGCCGGGGCAGGGCTCTCTAGACAGCTTCTGTGCCCCACTTCTGGTCACACTCCTGGCTGCTGCCCAGCGTCCTTTGTTCTCATTCCTGCCCTGAGCCTGGCTCTCTGGCCTTCCTAGGGACTCTGTGGGCTACCCAACATCCTTTCTGTAAATTCCTCGTATGCTTAACTCCTCCACAGCTGGTTCCTGTTGCATTTTTAAGTCAGAGCCCTGACCGATTTACCATGCCTTATGTCAGTCTCAGCATCCAACTTATTTTTGTATTCTGCTTGGTCTGCTCTAAGAAAATTCTGGTCATACCCATGAATGGTGCCTTAGTCCATTCAGATTGCTGCAACAAAACACCACAGACTTGGTGGCTGATGCACAACAGAAATTTTCTCTCACAGTCCTGGCGGCTGGAAGTGCAAGATCATGGTCTGATGAGGGTTCTCTCAGGAGTCACACACTGCTCTTTGTGCAGGGTCCGGCAGAGGTAGCGCCTGCTTGAGTGTGGTTGGTAGGGAAATGATATAGGTGTTATCATTTATAGTTTTAATTTGAACATTTCACCTAAAATGTCATATGGTATGCTTGAGTGTGATATCATTCTATTACAGAATGACATGCTTGTGATTTTGCAATAAAGGTTTTTGTAATTTAAAGAGGGGGTGTTATTTGTGCCAGACCTATATTTTTCACAGGACAGAAGACACTAGGGAGAGCTGTGGGTCCTCCTTTGTAAGGGCACTAATTCCAATCATCAGTGCTCTGCCCTTATGACCTAATCATCCCCAAAGGCCCCACCTCCTAATGCTATCTCCTTGAAGATTAGGATTTCAACATATTAATTTTGGGGGGACACAAACATTCATACCATAGCAGACGGTTATAAATAATAATGATAGACACCATCAGGCAGCAGCCACTATATGGCAGGCCCTATTCTAGTCATTTTGTGTATAGTAACTCACTTAACAAACCTTTGAGGCGGGTCCACCGTTAGCACCCCCTTTCGCAGGTGAGAAAACTGAGTGCAGAGGGCTGGAGTAATTTGCCTCAGATCAAGGATTCAAATGAAGGAAATCCTGCGGCTCTTAGCTCCTATGAACAGCCTTTCTTTTCCTTTTTTTTTTCTTACAATTTGTCCTTTGAGATTAGAATAGTCTTTCGTTAAACCAATCTAAAAGCTAGAAAGAAAAGTAGTGGAAATTTTTGTTTCCGAGTTGCATGAGTAATTACCAAAATAGCCAACAACTAACTGCTCTTTATCCTCTTCATCAACATCAGGTCAAGAAATAAACGACTAAAACTTACAGCAAGTACTAAACAAACAAGACAATGTTGCCACTCCACGTTCCCTGTGAGGAGCCTGGTGTTTGTGGAGCCGGAAGGACCCCCCTGCGGGGAGTACTCAGCCCCTCCTCGCCCTGCTCTTTACCAGCAGACATGTGCAGGCTGGCACAGCGGGGAATGTTGCGGGCATCCCCACCATCAGTGCCGGCAGGTCTCCGAGACGCCAGGAAGGGCTTGTACCGAAGTTTGCACAAAACTGAGTTGATTAAAAAACAAAACCTCACAGGAGTCAGCGGAAAGCTCCCCATGGCCCAAGCTGGAACAATTTGAGGAACAAAATGGGTTATATTAGCTTGTAACCCACAGCATAAATATCTATGAGTCCACACTTACATACATCTTTTTAAAAAGAAAACTCCATGGTGGGGAAATCAGACAAACACTACTTCAGCAGGTGATGAAGATTGACACCCACAGTCACAAATCATGTTGTGGCCGAGACCGTTGACGTGACGTGACTAAAATGGCACTTTACCTCGGTGGTCGTCCTCCCCAAAACCCACAGCCCCGGTCCACCCATGAGAAAAACAAATGAATCCCAAAAGAGAGATTGCAAGCAGAGGAAGATACCCAACCAGCGCTCACAAGGTCATTACCAACACGGAGAGTCCGGGAAACCGTCACAGCCAAGAGATGCCTGAGACGACCTGACACCTTAACGTAATGCGGTGTCCAGGTAGGATCCTGGAACAGCAAAAAGGGCCACTAGGTAAAAGCTAAAGAAATCTGAGTAAACCACGGGCTTCAGTTAACAATAATGTCTCAACACAGATCCATCAACAGTGACAAATGTGCCATATCAGTGAAAGATTTTAGCAGGAGAAAGTGGGTGGTAGGGAGGGGGGGATAACATGGGAATTCTGTACTATCTACTCAATCTCTTTGTAAATTTAAATTTTGTCCTCAGGCCTGGCTGGTGCGGCTGGGTTTGTTGGGCATCATCCCACACACCGGAAAGTTGCAGGTTTGATTCCCGGTCAGGGCACAGGCCTGAGTTGCAGGTCCAGTCCCTGGTCCGGGCACCTGCAGGAGGCAACTGATTGATGTTTCACTCCCTCTCTTACTCCCTTCCTTCCCATCTCTCTGAAATCAATAAAAGAAAAACAAAAATTTTTTTCTTAAAAAATAAAGTCTATAAATAAAAAAGAGTAGAAGACTGACTGCCATCCCATGGCGATGCAGTTTAACCACTCGATGAGCTAAATGTATTTATTTAATGCATTCGTACAGTTACAAGCTACACACTTTTGAAGGGCAGTTTCTAAAGTACTCGAACGTTTTTTTTAATGAAATTCTAATCTTCACATTGCATGCCCAAATCACCTCGGAGTAGCTGAGCACAGTCTGAGCCACGCTGATGGAGGGGAAATCACAAGGAATGTCCTTTGTCTCTGCCCCTAAAACTCTCTGGATCTCTAAGCTGAAGGAAAACCTCCATACCTCAAGACGAAGCACTTAAAAACAATGCAATAACTTCCCTTCCCCCGACCTCCAAGACACAGTGTGAGCAACTGTTTGAAGCCAAGCCTGCAGTTGTCTTTGTCCTGCATTTGCCTGTCAAGCCCAGCGCTCCTCAACAGCAGGAAGGGCAGGAGGCTGGTATGAAGCAGGGCAACAGATGGCTGGGACATGTCCTCTTGAAGCTCAGCTGCCCTGGCCAGTCTGCCAAGCTGTGTACATTTCAAACGTTTGAGGTTCAACCAAAAGAGACGAGTAATGATTTTCAATCACTTGCTGAGACACATAGCTAATCCTCGGGTAGCCAGAGAAGAGTGTTCTCAAACTCACTTAAACCCAGTGGGGTAAACAAGACAGCCCTGTGTGTTTTCTCAGCTTTGTACCCAGATCAAGCCATCCTGGCAGTTGGACATTTGTCCAGAACCCCAGTGTGCATCCTGCTTTCTATGCTTTTAGAAAGGGTGTGATGTTTTGGTATACGTGTATATGTGGGGTGAGGGTGAGAAGGAGAAAGGCTGTTTGGCAGGTAGGTTTGGATCCTGAGAAATTATGCACCCTGGCATCTGCCGCCTGGTCTGGAATTGGGAGATCTGGAGGTCAGTCAATTCTATTTCCCTGTCCTGATTCAGGCCCTTCTTAGTCTCGGGCTATGCTAATAGACTCCTACAGTTGCCTCTCAGTCCTGCATCATTAGATCGGGGAAGGGTATCTCAGGGAGCATATGAACGCATGTTTGTTCCAGGGGGTTGTTATAGTTTAAACAGTGGATTCAGAAATGTTTGGTCTCTAAATATAGGTTCCCACTAAAGGGGTTCCTAGGAGAAATGTCTTGTTCAGGTGTGGGCTGGACATGTGTAAGATGAATCTGGCACATCTTGTTACACCAGAAGGCAAAGGGACTAACAAAGACTATACTGCAGCGGCATCGAAAGGACCCAAGCCAAGTGCAGGAGGTCCCCAGTGGCCAAAGATGGGACAATCTGAGTGTCTAAGAGAGTAATAATAACAATGAGTCAAAAGCTAGACATGTCAAAAACCTTTAGTTCATAATGATACTTTTAAGGGAAAGAACACAACACTTTGGTTGCCTCTGGAGGATTCTAGGGAACCAGTTATTCTGAAAACTCATAAGTAAAAAGAAAGAATTAAGCATGTATCTCGCTTATCTTATAGGAAAATGACCAGACAAACCAAATAGTTGATGAGGGAAAGCTTCTCGTTATAGATATATTCCAGCTTAGAAATGAAGGGGGCCGGGAGATAGAGTTAGAACATCATAATTTTACAACCTCTAGGGGAATAATCAGCCTAGTCCATGACCTTCATCAGTAGCCGCTAACGCCACAAAAAGAGAAACAAGGAGACAGTAGGTGCCCGTGACATGTACTTTTCCAAGAGATGTACTTTTACTAAAAATTATGCATTGTTTATCTTAAATTCCAGTTTAACTGGTCACACTGCCTTCTTATTTCCCAAGCATTGCAACCATAGAAGTAGTCAAAAAATTAAGGGTAGGTGCCGCCACTGTGAAAAATAATCTGGCAGATGAGGGTCACGTTACTCTGACTCCCGGTTTCCTCTCGGGTCTCATGCTTCCTGCCTGACACACTACAGTCCGGCAGCACCAGACGCACTGAGCTGAGGCTCCCGAGAAGCGATCTGGAGATACTCTTGAGATAAGTCTTTTTTTAAATCAGTCAGGCTGCAAGTGGAGGGGTCTGGTGGGAGGAAAGAAAAAGCTAAGGCCCTGCCCTTGGGGCAGGATTTGGTGACAGGCAGTGTAGGAAAGGATCAGAGATGCTTTACAAAGGGGGATGATTGCAAGTTTTGTTGCTGAGGACTGGTGTATGCCCCTCCTTTGCCTGCTAATGGAATGCCTTGGGAGCAGAGTGAGCTGGAAGCTGGAATAGGTTTCCAACATCTAGCAGAGTGGCTCGAGAGGTCCTGGTTACATTCAAGCAATACCACACCACATTTGGTTTATAACTCTCTCCCCACCATAAGCCCTTCAAGGGTAGGGTCTGTGTTTCCAGGTTTAGATTTCCCATTGTCTGTCATAGTGTCCGTCACTTCATATCTATCTGATGAATGAATGAATGAATGAGTGAATGAATGAATGAGTATATTCCTCTTCACACTTTGTAGAGATGGTCTTATTCTGACATAACATAATTTGGTTATTAGACGTGATTGCCTCATGAAATACTGATAACCTTTGTCATTTCCATACACCATAGTGAAATATTTTAGAGTTTGAAACAAAGGTTGGCTCGTGGAGGCAGAACCTCGAAGTTATTCTCCAAGGCATCTTGAGACATTTTCCTCCAGAATGGAAAGCCTAGCAGCCTGCTTCCTGTTTTCACTTGCAGCGCCCACTCTGAGTGTCTGCCATATGTGCGTCCTGTGACGTGTTACAGCAGCTGTGATGAGACTCACATCTCAATTAGATGACGACCTTGGAAGAAGATCCCTGGGCAGGTCAGGAGGAATAATGAGGGCAATCTAGACTCTTGTCCCGGGAAGCCCTGGCTGTTTTGGAAGGTCTGAGCCCCGCCCCAGTCACCATCTCTTTATTCGAGAGTGAGATCAAGAGGAAGGAAGGAAGGAAGGAAGGAAAGAAGGAAGGAAGGAAGGAAGGAAGGAAGGAAGGAAGGAAGGAAGGAAGGAGGGAGGGAGGGAGGGAGGGAGGGAGGGAAGAAAGGAAGGAAGGAAGGAAGCTCACTCTTCCACCTGCTCTTCTAGAGCAAAGGAATGACAAAGAAAGAAGATGAGAGAAAGGTAGCTGAGTGAGCACCTTAGGCTTAAGTTAAAAAGATCTCCTTCTGTGACCATGATGTAATAAGACATTTTAAAATGTCTGAATAACACTGTTCCTCCACATCATCATCTTATGAGTTATGAAACTATCCTATTGGTATTGCCATTAGAATAATTTGGGGTTTTTTTCCTGAGGTTTTTAAGGGAAAAACAAAGAGTTAGATTTTTTTCCTTTCAGCTTGACCATACACCTCATTCCCAAACAGGACTCCAAAGGGTTCTAGGTGGTCCAAAGACTATTCTCCTCCTTCAAAGGTGGAGGTTTGTCACCGCCGGGATGTGCTCTAGGTTAAGCAGCCCTTACTCAGTGAGGAGACCTGGCAAGGTGCAGAGACAGGGTGAGCCCCACTGGAGCAGTGTGGGGCTGCCCCTAGACTGGAGGCTCAGTGAGGCCAGAGGCCGTGTGTGTCTGTCCCCCACTGGCACACAGTAGGTGTGAGTAAGAGTTGAATGAATGAATGAGAAAGACTATCAGTGCATATGGAAGTATAAGTTATGCAATGTCTCTTAAAAACTAGAAGCCCAATGTTTTCATTCAGTCTCAGGTAGGACCTGAAAATGGCATTTCCAGATGCATTTCAAGGAACCTGAGCCCACTTCCGGGGAGGAAGAGGCATTAGAGCCAGCACTGGACCACCAGGACAGGCCGGCACCCTGAAGAACATCAGAGCCCTGACTGGTGTGGCTCGGTGGCTTGAGTGCAGGCCTGCGAACCCAAAGGTCACCAGTACAATTCCCCATCAGGGCACACGCCTGGGTTGTGGGCCAGGTGCCCCGTTGGGGGCATGCAAGAGACAGCTGATTGATGTTTCTCTCACACAGTGATGTTTCTCTCTCTCTGTCTCCCTCCCTTCCCCTCTCTCTAAAAATAAATAAATAAAATCTTAAAAAAAAAAGAACATCAGAGTCCCAGGGGATTTGCAAAAATGAAATTTATAAAAACAAATGCTGAAATTACACCCATCACATAAAGACTACAAACTGTTTTCCCTGCACGTGATGAAACCTCAGCCATAGGAGGCTGTGCAAGTCTCCCTGGGCTGTTGTGATCCAGCACCTCAAGCTTGGTGGCTTAAAACAACAGAACTTTATTGTCTCACTGTTCTGGAGGCCTGAAGTCCAAAATCAAGGTTTAGCAGAGCCATGCTCCCTCCAAAACCGGTGGGAGAACCCTTCCTTGCCTCGTCCTGGCTTCTGGAGGTTTGCTGGCAAACCCTGGCACTCCCTGACATATAGCTGCCTGTCTCCAATCTCTGCCTTCATCTGCATGGCCTTCTCCCTGTGTGTCTGTCTTCATGTGACTGTCTTCTTACAAGGCCACCAGTCATATTGGATTAGAAGTCCTTCCTATTCCAGTGTGACCTCATCTTAACTAATCACCTCTGCAAAGACCTAGTTCTAAAGGAGGCCAGACTCTGAAGTACTGGGGTTAAGATTTCAACATATCTTTTTGAGAGAAACACAAATCTAATTCATAACAGATGCATTTTTGGAACATGTTACAGTTCAAACAGGATTCAGTGATCCACCTGACTCAGGGAATCAAATAGTTACCTGCTCAGTCTTCACCTTCTGAAAGTCAGTATGAAGCGTCAGGCTCCAGCTGACCACATTTCCCATTGTATTTGCCAGGCCTAACAGGGCAAAACTTTGCCGGCCTGTTGGTTTATAGAACTCTACTCCAAGGGTCATGTTAACTGTAAGTTGTTTGTGGGAGACACTATTTCCCCACCCTTTCTTCCTGAGCAGAAACTGTATGATCATAAAGATGTATCACTAGGGCAAAAAAAGTTATTTACTCATCATTGCCTGGCCCTTCTTGGTAAGAAATAGAGCTCCAGAGCTGGCCATGCCACTGATGCTAGATCAATGTTTTCTTCATTACGTATATCATGGCACAGAGAGGGTAAAAAGGTAGCATTTGTAAAGCACTGGGGGAGGGGTGGAAGGACAGGGTTCCTCTAGCCGCCTCTGGCCCTGCCCAGCTTTCTGAATGCTAAAGAGATTACAATCTCAGGCCACAGGACACCCACCTACGTGTGGACCCTGGGACTGAAGCCTGGGGCTAGAAGATTGTACAGATGTCAACCTAGAGGTAGGCCTTGGACTGCTGCCCTACCTCCCCCTTCAGTGGGTCTTCATTTGGTGACTCTTAACTTTTTCTTCATATGAACGTACACCTGACTCACCTGTATAAAAGGAAAGAACTGGCCTAAATTGTATCACTTCCATGAAGAATGGCCACAGTTCTAATTCTTTAGGGAGGACATTGTTCACAAGTAGAATAGATCTAAGGTGTCTAAGATTACAAAGCAGTCCAGAACCTAATCCAGGATCGGAACTAGAGCCTGCAATCACAGTTTTCTTCTCTAGGTTAGAGTCCTTCCTCGTGGAAGATGAAGGTCTTGGCACAAGGAGAGATGATTGGCTTGTGAGCCTGGGAGGGGTTCTTCCTTGGATCACCTGAAGAAGCTTAGCCATCTTCCATAGGCTGCAGCTTCTCTCCAAAGGCACAGATTCCTTTCAAGTGTCTCCTCCTCCAGGCAGCCCTCCTTGACCAGGTAACCTGAATCTGGTGACCCTTCCAGGAGTTCTGGCACCTACTTTCCTCATAGCACCTATTGCACTGTAGAGTAACTTATCATCTGCCTTTCTTACCAGGCTGTAAACTCCTGGCTCTTACATTCCTTTTATTGCCTATGTCTAGTTCCCACAAGCTTAGTGAATAAAATGAATGTCACAAATCACTTTGGGGACAGTGAATGACTACCTCCACAAGTCAGTTTCTTTGAAAACCACACAGTTTCTGCTCGATGCACTAAACATCTCTGCCTCTGCTCACACCCGGTTCCAGGCAACTCTGAAATTGGCCCGGCTCTTTAACCAGGGAACACCCTTGCTCCTCCTCTACCTTCCTGCCAATCCCTCTTGCTCCATTCTGGTTTCTTCAGCTCCCCGGAGTTGCCACCTGTTAGGATTTCCCCCCGTGAAGGGACATCTTAACAAGTACAGGTTACACTTCTACCCATGGGCGTCCCCTCCTGACTGTCCCTCAGTCCTCTCCTGACAGTCACACGTGGGCCAGGTCAATACCTAGGGCCCGGGGGCCTGCTCATCAGGCGGAGGGGATCAGGACTGTCTGTGACCTTTCCCCCACCCATCCCATCTCTTTCCCCTTCTCTCCCTTTCCCTCCTAATTTATTTGTGTATCTACTGTGAGCTTTATTGAGATATAATACACACCATGAGATCCACTCTTTTAAAGTGTACAGTTCAGTGGGTTTAGTATATTCCCAGAATTGTGCAACCATGACTGCTATCCAATTCCAGAACATGTCCATCACCCCCAAAAAGAAGCCCCACACTCATCAGCAGTCCCTTCTCATTCTCCACCCCCCAGGCCTTGGCAAACACTAATCTACTTCCCATCTCTATGGATTTGCTTATTCTAGATATGTTGTGTATGATAGAATTATACAACATGTGTTTTTTTGTGTCTGACTTCTTTCATTTAGCATGTTTTCAATGTTCATCTGTGTCATAACATATATCAGTAGTTCATTCCTTTTCAGAGATGAATAATATTCCATTGTATGGATATACCACATTTTATTTATTCATTCATTATTTGGTAGACATTTGGGTTGTTTCCACTTTTTGGCTATTTGAATAATGCTGCCATGAACATTCATGTGCAGGGTTTATGTAAACACATGTTTTCAGTTCTCTTGGGTGTATACCTAGGAGTGGAATTCCTGGATCACAAAGTAACTTTTTGAAAAACTGCTAGATTGTTTTCTAAATATGCTACACCATTTCACAATCCCATCAACAATGTATGAGGCTCTGATTTCTCCATATCTGCATCAACACTTGTGATCATCTGTCTTAAACTTGACCACGCCAGTATGTGTGAAGTTGTATCACATTGTGGCTTTGATTTGCATTTCCCTGCTGGCTACTGACGTTGAATAGCACTTCACGTGCTTATTGACGGATGGCATGTCTATTCAGTCCCTTTGCCCACTTTAAAAATTGAGTTGTCTTTTTATCATTGAGTTGTAAGATGTTTTATTTATTCTGGTTGCAAGTTCCTTATCAGATATATAATTTGCAAATGTTTTTCTTCTATTCTGTGGGCTTTTTTTTGCTCTCAGTTACAATTGGTATTACATTAGTTTCAGCCGTAGGTTTTTTCACTTTCTTGATGGTGCTCTTTGAAGTGCAAAAGTTTTCATTTTGATGAAGTCCAATGTACCTATATCTATTTTTTCTTTTGTCACTTGTGCTTTTGATATGATATCTAAGAAACTATTGCCTAATCCAAGGTCTTGAAAATATATTCCCCTGTTTTCTTCTAAGAGTTTTATAGTTTTCAGCGCTTACATTTAAATTCATGATTCCCTCTCTTCATTTTTGGTTTATCATCTACCAAAGACAAATGCATGTTACAGCAGATTTGTTCGATGTAATATTCTCTGCATCGTCTGTTGCCTTTATACTAGGATGGGACACTTCCTTAATAAAGTTGGTCACATTCAGTCGTTCTGAGACAGACATGCCTTCAACAAATTGCTTCTTGACCTTTGAGCTAAGATCACATGTAAACAGGATAGATAATCTCTTGTGACCTCAATATTGAGGAAGAAGGAGTTCAGCTGCAGAACTCTTCATCAGAGGGCCTTGATGCTTGGTGAGCTCTCACCTCGCTTACTGACCCCCTTCTAAATCTGTGGCTCGTTGTTTCTGTGCTTTTGATTATTTTGTTCAGCCATTGTCTGAGCTATTATCTGCCATGAAGTTTGATTTTGGAAATCCTGCATTATGCTTCTGAGCAAATGATATCACATTTCCCTCTGAATCCTGCATTTGCTGGTCTTTGAGAGTTGGTAACAAAATGAGTCTCATTTTCTCAGACATTGGTTTCGTATGGCTGTTGATCCTCTCCAAATGGTATGTTTGTTCTACTTGTCAGCAAATTCTTCAACTTTTTATTTATCTGAAACCCTTCAGCAACAAGAAACAAGTTCACCAAAAAAATTCAAACTCTATTTTTCATCTGGTTAAGTTTTCTAAGCTTTAGCCTTAATACAACTGGAAAGATAATGCCAGAAAGAAAGATAATTTAACCTTTATGTCCGAGGCCATTACTTTATCCTTTTTGGAACAAAACCTCCCAGAATGATGTAATTAGTAAGGGCTACATTCTAAATTTCTGCAATGAGATAATCACCTTCCCTAGGGAGAAGCAACTGAAATCTGTCTGTCCAAAGTCTACTTTCTAGTAAGTCATCCCACACAATCTGCAGAGGGACAGCTTGGTCACTCTTCCAAGAGGGATTTTAGAGCTGAGCTGTGATTCTCCTCTGTTATCCAATAAATGGAAATAACATTCATCATCCAGGAAGCTGCTGTGCAGGGAAACCGACAGAAGACCACGGAGCAACATAAGCTCTTGGCTGCCAAAACTCCACACCATTAGAGGTGTGGATCCAAATATGACTTGGCTGCTTCTGCTGCTGATTTGTTCCTAGAAATGCCAGGCCTTCTGCATCGGAACAACAGAACCAGACCGGAAAGCCCAAACAATAGGTTGGGAGTCTTGGTCCATCCCATTCAGTGTCAGGAAGCTGTTAATGGACAGAACTAGATTAATAATGTGTATATAAATTTCACTTAATGCTGAGCCCTTAAAAAAATGCCTAAGAGGTCTTGTTGATCCACTTGAAAAGAAGCAGCTATAAATGGTATGTATAATATGATGGCCCTTTTGGTAAAGTGTTTATATGTGTTTTTAAAAGTCTACAAAAGGGATACATTAAAAATGTTTTCTCCAGATAATAAAACTACAAGTTTTCCACTTTATACTTAAAAAAAAGGTACTGAATATATTCAAATTCTATAATTAAAAAAATAAATGAATTGGGTCAATTCCATTTAAAAATATAATAATAATTCTTACCCCTAACTCAAATACATGTTCAGAATTTTAAAAATATGCAGCCAAGAGTACATATTCGAATCTGCTACTCTGCAAGAAAACTTAAAAATAATCATCCTTTAATGGTGGAAAAGCAGGCCAAATGTCTGCTGCTTCAGCAGGCGGGGCCCAGCCCTAAATTCCAGGTCACAGGGCAGCTTGCCAGGGGTGCGGGCTCATGGTGCTTCTGCCCCCTGCTGGAAATGTCAGGGAAGTGCTGGCTCTGGACCCCAAAAATTCTCCAGGGAGATGACCCTGGCAGAAAAGTGCTCATGAACCCAGTGACTCTTGGAAAAAGTGGACTTATTGCTCAAAACTTCTGGAAGGTCTTGCTACAGGGAAATTAGTCATGCTCCCAAACCCCTCTTTCAACACATATATTTATTTTTGAAACGTCCCAGACTTCATTTTAAGTATTTACATATGTGTAGAACGAACAGGTAAAAACAGATTTGTTTTGTGCCATCCCACATTTTATAGTATAAACTATGTTGTTTTATACTTTTACTCTTTGGCTTGCTTTTGTCAACTATCAATGTGTCCTGGCAGGGTCAGGACTAGGGTGCAGCAAGGGAGCCCTGCCCAGCCCTGAGGTTTTTGTGCCCTTCGATAGCACACACGGGTTGGATTCATTCTTTTTTCTTTTAATGATCTTTATATTCTCTCTCTTTTAAAGATTATTTATTAATTTATTTATTAGACAGAGGGGAAGGGAGGGAGAAAGAGAGGGAGAGCAACATCAATGTGTGGTTGCCTCTTGCATGCCCCCTACTGGGGACCTGGCCTGCAGCCCAGGCATGTGCCCTGACTGGGAATCAAACCAGGGACCCTTCTGTTCACAGGCCAGAACTCAATCCACTGAACCACACCAGCCAGGGCTAGATTCATTCTTTTGACCCTGGATAGTATTCTATGGTGTCAACAGGCCATGGTTAACCATTTGCTTCTGGATACATGTTTAAGTCATTTCCAGGTTATAGCTATTACTAAAATATTGTGTTGAAATCTTATAGATGCCTCCTTGTGCATATAAGTCAAAGTTACAGCTTTTAACTTTGTGGTTTGTATGCTTTTTACCTTGTTTAAAAAGCTTTCCGTATACTAAAGTTACAATAGCGACTTCCTATATTTTCTACTCCTTTCTTTTTTTTTTTTTAAGTGTGGACCTCACACTGTGCATAGTTGAGTCCATCATACTCCCTCGCTCCTCAGTTCATCCTCCACACAGCCATCATCGGTCCATACAAGACACTCAAAAAATTGTTCTTTACCCCATTTTCTACTCTTATTCTCCCTGCCCACCAAACTTTCTGATGTGTTTGATAGGTATAATAACATTGGTATGTTTTCTTATAAAATATATTTATGTAAGTATCCCAAGCATATATATGGAATATTTATGTAAATGATATTGTGTCATAGACCTCATTCTATTTCTTACTATTCTCACTCAACATTGTTTTACAAGCTATCCACATGGCTGTTGCACACTCCCTTTCTCATTCTCCACTGCCTCACTCACCCCTTGCCCAAGTAGGAGTCCCTGGAGCCTTCAACTCCCGTTACTGCAAGTGGCCCTGCAATGAGCAACCTCATGTGCGGTCTGCCCACGTGAGAAGTTCTCCAGGCTTTATTTTCAGATTGCAAACATTTTCTTCCAGCACTTTTAGTCTGTTTTTTCTTCTGTTCACATGCCCATCCACATTTGATTGGTCTGTCTGAGCCACATTTAGCTTTGACTTTGATCTCGAGTTAGTTCTTGTCATTTTCTTTTGGCAAAGAAAAAAATCCTAATTTCCATTTTGAACGTGTTTCTTCAATACTGTTTGCCTAGAGGTTGGGAGGAAGTGGGGCTCTGTTTTGTTTTGTTTGAATCTCAGCTCCTGGATTTATGCTACATGACAATAATATCACTTAGTTTTGGTCCTCCCCAAAGTGAAACTGAGACAAGGACTTCGGTGAAAGTAGTTTGTTCGGAAAGCTATCCCAGGAATACGCTGAGGAGGAGCGGGGAGCGAAACACAGAAGAAAGGAAAGCCAAGGAAAGATGCATTACTGAGCTGCTTAGCACCGCAGACAACCGGCACGATCTCCCCGGAGCCTCTTTGAAGCACCATATGAAAATCACCTAGAAGAAAGGGTGGGAGGTTGACACATTATCTATAAACCTTCATCCTCCATTGGCAGAGAGTTGTTCCCTGGAAGTGCGCACGCGCGCGCACACACACACACACACTTTCCTATTATGGCTGTGCCTGCAGAGCAGATTGAGCAAGCTTCCAAGCTCCGAGCCAGGAGAAAATCCTGAGATGGAAAAGCTGAGTGACTTCCAGGTGCTTGAGTTGGGAAGCCATCATATCTGCCTGCTTAGGAGCTGTTGACTCCTGGCTGCCCTGTGGGTATGCTTATGTCTTTCTCTGCTAACAGCTATCTATCCCTCTTCTTTCCCTGCACCTTGCTATTCATGTGTTGATGACATCTGACCTCTCTGTCCTGACCCAGCGGGGGCCTGCACAAACCTCTCCCTGGGCAGGACCTATTATTACAGCATTCCCTCTGCCTCCCTGGGCCCAGGTCCTCTGCTCACCCCTCTGTTCAGTCACTCACCTCTGCAAATTCACTTTCCTCCTGCCTAGCACATGTGCCCCTTTTATTTCTCTCTCCAGCTTCACTGTTGCTTCCCCTCCCCCCTCTTTTCTCCCATGTACCCATCTTAAAGCTGCCGATAGCCTCAGGGAACCCTACCAGATCATTCGCTGACCAGGGTCTCACAGGAGTGTCCACACTCAGCTAAAAATTAGAACAAGCAGAATGATACCAAACACAGTTAGAGCACCGACTGAGTGGCCAGCACTGTTGTTTATACCCCCAGGAGAACAAGCTCATCAGGTAAATACTATCATCATGTCAGTTTCACAGAGGAGGAACCCAGGTGGAGAGGATGACTTAGCTGGTGGTTGGAGCTGGGCCTCCGGCCTGGGTGTCTGGCCTTCAGGATTTCTTCTTGACCACCTCAGTTAGCTTAGCCATCAAGTGCCGGCTGACCCTCGGAAAAGGGACTTCCTGGTTGTGCCTGGTTTTGACCTTTCAAACAGAACAGTCTTTATGGTTCCTTTTTTCTCATGAGATTATTGAAAGTACGAAGTCAGATTTTTAAAAAATAATAAGTAAAACACCTCGGGTATTTTTTCATGTTTGTTTTGCATTGTTTGCTTTGTTTTGTTTTTGGTTTTTTTTTGTTTGTTTGTTTTTAGTTTTCCCAGTTCATGCATTACCTCTATGGGATACTTTTTTCTCAGGGCCAACCCTAACAGATTTCTCCCCCAGCCTCCAGATGTCTGGGATTCTAGAATTAGAAATTAATTCATTTATGTTAGCTCAGCTATATGGGAGCGGATGCATAGCAATACTTCTCAGCCCTTCCCACCCTAGCATGAGTGAATTCATGACCTTTCCCGAGAGCTAGATTTGAAAGAGGAGTCTGGGCAGAAGCACCAACGCACTAAGCCTGGATTAAAGGGAAGCCACACGAGGTCATCACCCTAGAAAAGCTCTTGCACTTGTGCCCCAGGATTTAAGTGCAAGAATGTCCTTGGCAGCATTGTTCATAATAGGCTCACATTGGACTATCCACCCAGAGTAGAATGGAAAAATGTGTTGTAGCCCATGCATTCATACAATGGAGTACAATACAGCAACAAAAATGAGTGGCCCACAACTAACCACAGCCGTGTACTTGAATCTCACAAACACAGTCTGAAGTGAAGCATGTCAACAACAAAAGAAGGTGTTCGGTGGGAATCCCTACTGGTAAAGTTCAAAGATAGGTGGCAAAACGATAAAGAATAAGAAGGAAATTAGTATCATGAATGTCAGGACAATAGCAGTTGATTCTAACGGGCATGGAGGGGATTGTAATTACTCAGGGAACTTCTTGGGTGCTGGTAATCACTGTTTCTTTACTGGGTGATGGTTCCACAGAGGTTGCTTTGCAATGATTTGTTAAGCTGTCCAAATGTGTTCTATGCATTTTTATACATGTATGCTTTATCTCGGTCCTTTGAAAAACTAAAAGGAGGAAAGGAAAGAAGGGAGGGAGGCAGGAACAGACTGGATTGGCCACCTCTCAAACCAGACATCGCTTCCTTGTACAGCTGATCCAGGCCAGGTTCAGGAGACCTGGGAGGGAAGTGGTCAGGTCTGCGACAGGTGGCAAAGGACCCGGTGCAGAGCATCTGGGGATATTCAACTGCCAAACAGACTTCCAAAGTCATCGACCCAATGTATTTTCTCACCAGCAGTGCATAAGAGTTCCCATTGCTTTGTGTCTTCTCTATCACTTAATATTGTCAAACTTTTAAATCTTTGCCTCTTTTGTAAGGTGTGTAAAGGTATCTCATTATTGTTTTAAGTTGCATTATGCTAGTAATTAATGAAGTTGAGCATCTTTTAAACGTATTTTTTGTCTTTTGTAGGACGTCTTTTCAAGTCTTTCACCCATTTTTTCCCTAATGGTTGTCTTTCTCATCGCGTTACTGCAGTATGCATTGACTTTGGATGTTAGGGCTTTGCTAGTTGAAAATACCTTTTCCCATTCCACAGCATCTTGTCTTTGTTCTGTTCTAGATGAATGGCACAGAGGCAGCAAGGGTTTGCCACCTCTGAACTCCTTTGCTCACCCCTTGGGTGCCTCAGGGAATCTACTCAGCCTCCGAGGGCTGCCTTTCTCTTGCCTCTTGGAGTTCCTGGCCCCACAACCCCACAGCCTGCTGCCCCTTCAGAGGCAAGCTGCCCAAGCAGTAAGCGAGCCCCCGTGAGAAAAATGATGTGAGCCCTGTGCAGAGAGGGCCTGTTTTGTGTTTTCTTCTCTCCTACCCTATTCCATTAGCAGAGAAAATAGAGTTTTGGCTGTCTCTCACCGTCTAAACATTTACTCTGCACATTGGTGCTGAAAAGAATAAAATGGGAAAAGATTTAGAGGTTGGCCAGTTTCTGAAGCCCTTTGGACTAGCCTGGGTTTCAGGGTCTGGACAATGGGAGGTGATACCTGAGGGCTGGGAGCTTGGCTGGGCCAGGGCAGAAACAGAAGCTCACCTTTTGCCAAGAGGCAGTGGGCCATGCTCCCTGCATCAGCATTTGAAGCCAACGTTAAGGAGGTTTACTCATTAGTAGGCTGGGAGTCATCAGCCACCCTCCCGGTAATGCCTATCTAAAAACTAGGGACTGGCTTCCAGCGGAAGTGAGAGGTAATTGAGTACTATTATTCTACCCTAATTTTCTGTGCAAAAAGGCCTGACTCTAGTGAGAAGGGTGTGGTGGATCCCGAATTTAGGGTCAATTTAAATCATTAACTGTCACATGCATCAGGGACAACCTTTGGAAGTAGAATTAGTCAGTCTCTCCTCCTCATTACTTTACTCCCTTCTCTAACCCCAATCTCTTGAGCATAACTCTTGGTTTGTGTGACATGGAAACGCCATGTGAAGACTTGGGGTGGGAGTGGGATAGTGAGAGACAGCCCACTGCAGTGGCTGGGGGAGGGCGCTCATGAGAACTAAAGATTTAAGCAACTGGATTAAGGGTGAAGTCTGGGGATGAAGAACTTGGATAATGTAACTCTTTCCTCATCTGACGGCTCTGAGACAAACCAGGAAAGGCTTGGTTACTTTCAAGGCTGTCTGAAGCCAGACTTGAGTTTCTCTTGACCAGTAGGCAGGCCCTCAGGCAGGAAGCTGGGGCTCAGTTGTATCTGAGTCACAACCACGTGCTTCTGTTTACCTGCACCAGCAGCATCCTATACACAAACGACTGGTATTCTCCTGGTGGGGCCGTACAGGATGTAAAATTACTAAACCCTGGGGCTCTCGGGACCCCCTGGACTTCCACAGGCACAGTCGGAAACCTGTTCCAGCTCTGAGGCCAGCAGCTGCTCTGGGGGTGCTCACCCTGAAGCAGTGACTAGACATTCTATCTCCCTGTATGTGGTTTTTGGAACCTTCGAGCAGATCTTCACATCGAACCTGGTCAGATTCAGCCCAGTGTTCTATCCAATGAGGTCTAGTTTAGGCTGGGTTTTCTCAGAAGCCAAACATAACGTAAGGATTTGAGTGCAAGCCGTTTGGGGATCCTCCCAGGGAGCATCGCGGGAGCTGGAGGCCTCGTGCGCCCCGCGGCTGCCCGGCAGCAGCGAGGTCGGCCGGGAGGTCAGCAATGACGCGTGAGCACCAGACACCCAAGCCCTGAGTCGACCTCCAGAGGGCCAGGCTGCTGCTTCTCTTCCGCCTTCCAGATCTCACGCGATTTTTCTCCTGTGGCCAGGCCTGGCGTGTAGAGTACAGGGTGGGAATTCTGCAGAGCTTTGCCGACAGGTATGAACCCGTCCACCCTTCTCCCGAGGAGTGTATGGATGGAAAGACTCTCAGTCCACAAAGTCTGGCGTGCACGACAGCACTTGGTTTTCCACATCCACGGACTTCCTGTCGCCGAGACCCGTTCTGACAAGACAGGAAAACGTTTAGCTTCGGTCACTCCTGGCGGTTCCCACTTTGGGACCAGGTGAAGATTCCACCACGTCACCCCGCTCCAAGGCGGAGGTGCCCTTCTGCCACTGGGCCGTTGGTGACTATTGACGGTTAACACCGAGACAGATGTCGTGCCTTTCCCAGGACGCCCTTCAGGTCGCGCGGCGCCTTTGCTCCTCTCGGGACACGGGCTTGTTTGCGAGGCCGAGAGCCCTGGGCCTTTCCTCCCTGGGGGTTTTGTCGTCTCCCTGAAGCCCCGCCAGGAAGCCAAGATGAAGGCACTCTGTTCCCTTCAACTTTTTAAAACACATTCCACTGTAAACTCTTGAACCTTTTCCTTCCCTACTCCTTCACAAACTTCCTACATTCTCCTAAGGGCTTGGTAATCAAGGAACAAAGGACTGCCATCTGCGCTTTCATATACCTTTTCTGAGGCAGTAAAGCTCCCTACTTGGTGAGAAAAAGAATATACAGGGAGGAGATAAACATAAATTAACCTTTTAAATTACTATCCACGTACCTGGAGCTGTGATGGCTCGTCCTCTGTGTACTCCAGAAGACGCTAAGTGGTCATGGCTGGAAGTCAGCACCCCCTTGGCTGTCCACCATTCTCTCTGCTCTGCCCCGTGGCTGGGACTCGAGGACGCTTCTCAGCTCTGGTTGTGCTGAGGCGATGCCCTGGGAGAGAGTGGCGCCGGGGTGAGGTCTCTGGATATCCTGAGGGGCTGAGGGGTCCGTGCTGCTGAGGGAATAGTGCATCTTGTTGCCAGTAGCGTGATCCCGGTTCCTGGGGCCTGGCAAGCCTGCCTGCCTTAGTGGCCACCCCCTGAGAACTGCTGATCACTCTGGTCTACATTCGCCAAGCAAAGAGAATCCAGCCACCCAGTCAGCCACAGCTCAGGGTTTGACAGAGTCATGATCTACTAAATGAAACACACTTGCAAATTGCAAGTGACAGAAGCATAGAGAAAAAAGATGAATTAAAGGGGAAAAACCATCCCAATGGATGTTTTATTTATTTTTTTAGAGAGAGGGGAAGGGATGGAGAAAGGGAGGGAGAGAAACATCGATCTTGCTTTCCCCCGACTGGGGACACGGCGTGGAACCCAGGCATTCGCCCTGAGTGCGAATCGAACCGGTGATCCTTTGGTTCACAGGCCAGCATTCAATCCACTGCGCCACAGTAGGCAGGGCTAAACGTAAAATTCTTTTTTGTTTCTTAATTTTACTGTTGTTCGAGTAGAGTTGTCTGTGTTTCCCCCCCACTACTCTCCCCTCCCCAACCATCCCCCCTCCCTCCCCTGATTCCACCCTCCTTTGATTTTGTCCATCTGTCCTTTATAGTTGTTCCTGGAAACCCTTCCCCTCTTCTCCCTCATTATGCCCTCCCCCTTTCCCTCTGGTTACTGTCAGATTGTTTCTTATTTCAATGTCTTGGGTTATATTTTGCTTGCTTGTTTGCTTTGTTGATTAGGTTCCACTTAAAAGTGAGATCATATGGTATCTGTCTTTTACTGCCTGGCTTATTTCACTTAGCATAATACTCTCCAGGTCCATCCATGCTGTCGAAAAGGGTAGGAGCTCCTTCTTTCTTTCTGCTGCGTAGTATTCCGTCATGTAAATGTACCATAGTTTTTTGATCCACTCATTTACTGATGGGCACTTAGGTTGCTTCCAGCACTTGGCTATTGCAAATTATGCTGCTCATAAAATTCTTAATAATTTACTCAAAACCATATGACTTCTAACACAAAAAATGTTCACATTTATATTCATATATGTTCGTCTATCCACTTTTACTATGCATCTGTCATTTAGCTATTTCTCAGGATGATGTTCAGCAGGCTGCTGCTTAGCAGTTCTTTTCCAACTAGTTTCTGAAAATAGTGTCTTAATTGAACGTTCTCCCGAGAGTCATTTCATACTGTTGCCAAGGATTTGGTTGCACATTGTGCTTTAGACTACTTGCACTTGACGCCCCTTTCAGCTTATTTTCATTCCTGATTTATTTATACTTCCCCCTGCTCTTCCCTAGGTACGTCCTCCCACACCCCCCTGCACGTCCACTTAGTGATGGTGTGCTGTCAGAAGATATTATTGTAATGCTGGGTTAGTGGATTTTGTGTTCAGTTTGATGAAATGGTGAAATCAACTAAAGGAGGTAGGTATATAACACTGTTTGTTAGTGATATGAGAAAAAAAGGGCAGTGGTTACGGTTGTGAATGAGTAACTAATTAAAAACCCAAGTCTGCTGCTCACGTGACACAGGCCGTTCAGGTGCACACTCTCCTGGTTCCAGTTGCTTTTCTCCTTGTGAATAAGCACAGGCACCGTTCTGAAGAGAAACACACCTGGGTGGTAACTTAAATTCAGTCTTCACCTATTTCACTTCTGTATCATCTCTATCCCTCCACGCCTTTTACGATCTCTTGCCATAATAAACCTGGAGATTGGTGCTGGCTGCATGACCACTGAGTCCCGTCCTGATGAGAATGTATCCTCAGGTGTGGATTGGCAGGTCTTAAACCACAGATTCTTGCCCACTATTTCTTCAGTGGCCAAAAGGCAAGGAGTAGCTGGGACCAGGTATTAGGAAGTCCTTTCTGGAGCATCAGGGGGTCCAGGGTGGAGCAGCTAGGAGAGAAATGGGAACTATTTAAAAGAAGTGTTTGAGGCTGTATGATGCTGGGTCTCATCTTCTCCTGGCTTTTCACAGATTGAATATGGAGACAGAAAAGGAAAAATGTAAACATCAGCATTTCAGGCTGTTCCTAGGACACAGGCCTTTTCTCTGAAACAATAATTCAGCTGAACCCCTGTTTTAAGATTCTTGTGAAATGACAGGATCAGAAGTGAGGGTGTTATTATTGCAATAATGTGTGCTTCATTTTTCCGTTACTGAGAGAGAAAACTTTCTGGGGAGTGAAATTCAACACTCAATGTAACCACAACGCTGCATACTAATTCATGCTGAAATGTAAAACCAATCTAGTTAAGAAAACATTAAATGAAATGGGCTCGTATTATGAGGATTACAAATTCTTTCCTAATTATCAACTAAGGTTCTCAGTACCTCTGGTGGTAAATATCAAGGCAGTCACTTCACCGGTGAGAAATCAAGACAAGAGGACTCTCTGTGACAGGCCCAGAGGTAAGTGAGAAGTCACAGAGACTCCGCGGAGGCTGAACTCCTGGTTTCAGCTCCTCTCCTCAGCTGCGTCTCTACGGCTTCAAACTGACCACAGAGCTCAGAGGTTTGACTGAGGTGCTGCAGACAACGTGAACCGAAAAAAAAAAAGTCCTTAGTCTTTCCATTAAAATCACAAATATATGTTGCACTATTTACATATGTCAAAGACTGCACTAGTCACTGGGGCTCTAAAAATGAATAAGATACAATTCCTAGGTTCAAGAAGTTCAAGTCTAACAAGGAGAAAAACATACAAATACTTGTTAAATGGAGCAACAGTATACTTGTACAGAATAGAGAGGCAAGAAATGCATTTATACGTGGTAAGAACAAAATAAATGTCAAAAAATTGTAGTGTCATTTTACTCCATTATTGCAATCACCAGTTACCATGTCACTGAAACGTTCTCACCAAAATCACCAGTGAGTTTCCTGTGGTTAAATAATCTGAAGGAGAGGTAAAATTATTTTCCATCCACTCTTTCGAGCTCTTACCTTAGACCTCTGTAATAAAAGACAGATTAACAAGAGAAAAACAAACACAAGTTTATTTTTTTAATATGCTTATTGATCCAACCAACTGAGCAACCCAGCCAGGGCCAAACAGAAGTTTATTAACATGTATGCCTCCTGTATGCATGAGAGACATCCAGAAAAACTGAGCAACTCCTTGGAGTAGCTTCAAATTCAGAAGTAAATGGCATCTTCACAGGGAGATGAGAGGAGGGATGTAGGCCTCCTAGGAGGGTAAATGATCTTTAGGAAAGATGGATAGGCCCTCAGAAAGAATACACGGGAGATATGAGAGTTGGCGACAAAGTGTGTGTCCTACCCTGTGATGAGTCAGTCTTTCCTGGCTGACGGGATTCCTGGGGAAGGAATTTATGACGAGTGAGTTCCTTTGGACGTATCTGTCTTTAGGCAGCTGAGGGAGTTCAGAGAAAGCCATTCCCTGTACTTACTGTTTGTCAAGGGCCTACAACACAAAATAATCAATACACCAATGCAGCACATTTGGAAGTTGCACACCCTGAAGTCCTACAGCCGTTTTGGGGTGGCACATTCTGCCACCTTTCAAGTCCCCCAAATCACAACTCAGTTCTCATTTTCTTGGCCCCTTTTCACATTTTTTTTTATCTTATCCCTTTCCACTCTCTCCTCTCAAACTTCTTGCCTCCGTTATACTGAACTTTAGTTACCTGAACATGTCTTGCTTTCCCTCACCTCTGGACTTTAATATATAATGTTCCCACAGTCTACAGGCCATTCTGCTCCCTTGTGGTGCAGGGGACGATGCTCCAACCAACTGAGCCACCTGGCCAGGGCAGTACTTCAATTTTTTATATCATGTAGTGGGTGTAGAGATAGCTTTAATCACAGAGAAAACATATATCACCTGCTTAGTAAAGGATATTTGTTATCTTTCCAGTTGCTAAGGGAACAAGGAACCACGGTTTAAAAATAGATTTTTAAAAAAAGCATTTAACATGGAGGTGCAAGAAGAAAAGAGCAGGAGAGAAATAATAGGACCGAAGAGTCCCCAGGGGCCGGGTCCACAGCCGGGGAGGAGCCACCTCATCTGCTGTGTTGTGCAATACCTGCGTTTTGGCAGACGTGAGATGGAAGTGCACTCTTCCCTTCTGGGAAAGGAGAATTATTTTTAAATAGTTAAAAATTATGACATATAATACAAAGCTGTGTCCAAGATTTTATGTAACTTGTTAATTAATTAGTTAAATAATTACAACTGGTTAAAAAAATAACCCAAAGAAGCAGACACGTATGGACAATCAAGAGTGCTGAAATTAATTGGATTAACAGACACCACACTGGTTTCTTGGGTGAAGGGAGAAAGATCAGTTGCCCTCCAAGAACAATCTGCGTTTGTATTTCCTTGGACAAGAATCATTTGCACTGCTACCAGTTTTTTGTTTTTCAAATTTGCAATTCACAGAGTTGTAACACAGCTCAAAGACAGTGAAAGGTAGCGATAATCTGCTAGACTGGGCACCCAGTAATCATTAGTGCCTAGTTTAAAGTCATTCTCAATTTTTCTTGATATGAATAGATCCCTCAACTTGTCTTCCAACACAAGGATTCACTGTGTGAATGCTTAGTGTTTCTCCGAAAAGGCTTAAGAAAAATAAAGGGTTTTTGAAGATTACATTAACCATACAAAGTCTCTGAGTTCCTCAGATAAGAGCGTGGAGTGGAATAAAAATCTCAGCTCTTTACAGCTCTTGTGTGCTCCGAAAGACAACCTGATCCTTTTCTTCGAAATGCCACTCTTTTGTCCTCTTTAAAATAAAATATCTGGTATTTAATTTTTATCATGAAATATTTTATGAACACAAAAACTTTTTGGACTAATGTAAGGAACATCCGGATACTGACCACTCAGTTTAAAATATACAGTTGGATTTGTCTCTCCTCCCTGATCTTATTTCTTTCCCTTCAGAAATAACCATTCTCAGTATGGATGGGAGTTTATCATTCCCTTGCATGTTTTTATGCTTTTATAACATAAGTTGTATCCATAAACAACATGCAATACTGTTTTTTAAAAATTGATTGATTTTAGAGACAGAGAGAAACATAGATTCATTGTTCCAGTTATTTATGCATCCATTGTTTGATTCTTGTATGTGCCCTGACAGAGGATTGAACCCACAACCTTGGTGTATTGGAACGATGCTCTGACCAACTGAACTGCCCGGCCAGGGCCATATAATATTATCCTGCATGTTTTTAAATTTGGTATAAATGGAATCATACTATTGTTTCCTTCTGTAACTTGCTTTTTCTGTTCAATATTATGTTTTTGAGATTTTAGATCTGGTATTATTTTTGTTAAAAATGATGGCTTAGAAACAAGTGCTTGGCCCTGGTCAGGTAGCTCAGGTGGTTAGAGCGTGGTCCCAATGGATGGTTCTCACACTGATGTTTCTCTCTGTGTCTCTGAAATCAGTAAATACACAAACAAAAAGAAACAAGTGCTTGGTTGGTAACAAGAACAGGAATAAGTCATAATTTTGACTTATTATGTCATTACGATGAAAACTCCTGCTTTCATACCCGTAAAAATAGCACGCTAAAGGACAGAGGTGGTCAACTGACGGCAATAGTTTGAAGAATTTGGAAAAAATGTCCTAGGACAGGTAACTTCTTTCACTGTTATTTAAATAAATGGTAACTTACTTTACTACACTTTAAAAAATTAACAAGTTATTTTATCTTAAGTAAATCATATAGCTTTTCTGTTTTTCTTCCTCTGTACCAGCAACTGCTCAACCAGTATGCTACAAGAATTTTTAAAATATGCGATACCTGACTTGTTAGTCAGGGGCACTGACCTCTTTTCCTTCAGACTGTCGAATGAAAAAATGACAACAGCCAACACAATAGCGTCTAGTGTGAATGAATCAAAATTATACCCATTTTTTGTCAGATCAGCAAAAAATAAATTTTTTGGTGTGTCGAAGAATTTTTGTAGTTAGTTTATTTGTGCCATGAGATGAAAAAGGCTGTAAATCACTGCTCTGTATAAGGAAGGAGTTGAGTTAGATCAGGGTTCTCTAGATTTTTATTTTATTTTATTTTATTTTTAGCCCATGCCTCTTTTAATGCACACAAAAACTCTCAAGTCCTTTTCCAAGATCATTTGGAATTTAAAAGCAAACTAAACAGACTTCCAGTTATGGGCAAGTGAGGAGATTGGCAAATACACTCCCCTAAAAACTGACCATAAAGCTGGATAAAATGAACATAAACAACCATTCTGTGCTCTGGAAATTGACCAAAGGGACACAACCACCTGAGAAGCATTTATGCTTGAAGAACTGCTGAACTGGGGAAGAACAGTGGGAACCTGAGGTGCTCAGGTTTGGAGCTATTCCTATTCTATTCTCGCAGTTGCCTGCTGTGCCTGCCCCCACCAACCACTCTAGCTCCGTATGTGGGGTTTCTGCTAGGATGGGGCAGGTCGTTAGGACTGGAAGCTTTTCTGCTCTGATTGAAGGGGGATACTTTACAGCTGGGCTTTACTAGCCTGGGGCTGCAGCTGTGGTTGGGGCAGGCATATTTGTGGTTGAGGTGGCATACATGTATAGCAGAGACCAAAGAGGCCCAAGCTATTCACACCTGCTTGGCTGACCCTGGGGTTGCACATACATGCATAGGAGACTGAAAAAGGCCCTGTAGAACCCTGCCTAGTGTGGCTCAGTTGGTTGGGTGTCAATCCCTGGCCTAAAGAGTTGCTGGTTGGATTCCTGGTCAGGGCACATGCCTGGGTTGTGGGTTTGTCCCCAGTCAGGGTGCATGTGAGAAGCAACCAACAGATGTTTCTCTCTCACACATGGATGTTTCTGTCCCTCTCTTTCTCCTTCCCTTCCTCTCTCTCTAAGATCAATAAACATGTCAGGTGAGGATAAAAAAGAAAATAAAACTTGAGGCACATTTGAACACAACCTGAATACTATGTGTCCCCTTAAACATACATACATCTGTCAGCAGAGGAGGAGTGACTTACTGGTTTAAGCTGTTTGACGGTACTTGACATTCATCTAAAAGCAAGATGGATCTTTGTTGTCACAAAAGCCCTTGTACTCTTGGTTGAATCTAGGTTAAGAGGACAGTCAAACAGATTTCTTCTTTAAGAAAGGTGTCAGGGTATACACAGGACAGCATGGAACTTGAATATACAGTTGATCCTTGAACAATGAGGGTTCGAACTGCGCTGGCCCATTTATATGGGTATTTTTTTCAATTGGCCCATGCAGTTCAAACCCATGTTGTTCAACTGTAGGCAAATACCCTTCATTCTATCTGTTTTTAGTATAGATTAGTGAATTTCTATTTCATAATGTTTATAAATCACTATCATAATTATTTTGGTGCTCAAGTTG
The DNA here is from genome assembly GCA_004024845.1 of Tonatia bakeri. Taxonomy (NCBI): domain Eukaryota; kingdom Metazoa; phylum Chordata; class Mammalia; order Chiroptera; family Phyllostomidae; genus Tonatia; species Tonatia bakeri. The sequence continues at coordinate 302,270 of PVIA01000368.1, read as the reverse complement.
TCCCAGAGTTAGCCAGTGGGATCCCCTTCAAGCTGGCTTCTGTGTCCCTGTGGCGTGCGTCATCACTTTTTGGTAATACTTCCTTAATTTCTAGCAAAAAAGATGTTCCAGGATCATCTGGAATTGGGTAATTTCTCCAAGGAGCCCTAATTCTCTTTTCGTGTGCATATCAGCTATCTGTTAATGCATAACCAACTATCCGAAAATTTAGTAGCTTAAAAGAACAGGTAATTATCTGATACAGTTTCTGAAGTTCAGGAATTTGGGAGTGGTTTAGCTAGGTAGTTCTGGATCAGTTTCTCTCCTCTCCTAAGGTCACAATTAAGACACCCACTTCTTGACTTTTTGGAATGAAAACTCACTCAATCTGGGAAGAAAAAGCCCACTTGATTCAAGGCGTTCTCAGGCCCTCTAGCATCAACAGAGACAAATTTAATATTGCAACTTCTGTTCTACCCTGAAACATTGGTTCTTTTAAGATCTAGTTCTAGACTACCCTGATTTTATGCTATTATTTTTAGTCTGTTTGAGCATTTTCTTTTTCATCAGTTGGCTCAAATTACTACAACAAAGGTTATTGAAAGTCTACTTCTACAAGATTAATAAAAGAGATAAGCTCTGGCCTATAGGAATTTGCAAAGTAGTATAATCCTACTTCTTTCCTGAAACTTTCTCAAAGAAGTAAAAGTTTCAGCCCTGGCCAGGTAGCTCAGTTAGACAGATTTGTCCTGCTAAGCCTGGGTTTGGGTTTAGTCCCTGGTCTGGGCACATATAGGAATCAACCAATGAATTCACGAATGAATGGAACAAACTGATGTTTCTCTCTCTCTAAAATCAATACAAAATTTTTAAAATTTTTAAAAATTTCACAGGTGAAGCTAGGAGTTCCAGTTTGTTTAATGATTTTTACATCATCTTTCAGCTACTGAACATCGTGATTTTTTTTTTTCTGTTCTATTAGCTTTAACATGAATACAATGTAAAAAGCAACTTTTTTTCACCAGCTCTGGGGTTCAAAAGCTGTCCTAGAAATAAATAAGCCTTGCTAAACTCAGTTCAGCACAAAAGGAAGCAATTAATAATTAATGAAATTGAGAAATCCGCCCACACTGGGTAATCCCTCTTTGAGGAATTTGGGTTTGTGAAAGAAAAGACAGCCCGGCTTTAATGAAATAGTGCCCTGGCCCAGCAGTCTCGTAGAGCCGATTTTAATCACAGCACTGCCCCCAACAGCCAAAAGATGGATAGTCCAATAACATCAGCTCTCCGAGTCTGTTTCCCCAACCATAAAATGATGGGTAGGCTTGACGGCCCCTCTTTCACTACAATTTTCCAATCAAAGGCTCAGGGAGAGGTCCATAAAACGAATAAAATTACTTCAAGGACTACTAGACGTGAACTCACTGGTCAAGGCTGAATGATTTGATTTGCTCTTTGGGTACAAGCACTATGGACGGCCACAGAACAACAGTCCAGGTTAATTTACTAATACACTCCGCCCAGACATGTGACTATCAAAGTTTTGCACCTTCCCCGCCTCTCACGGAAACACGAGGATCCAGGAATCTTGCCTAACCTTCAAAATCCAGCCCCGGGAAGGACTGGGAGCAAGAAGCTAGTGCCTACTCTCACGCCTGCGTGCTGAGGTCGGACGGCTGAAGGCGCGCGGTGAGCCCCTCGCAGCCCCGCAAACCACGCGATATTTGCTCCGGGGCTCGGCGGCGGTGAGTGACGAGCGCCGGCGGTCAGTCGCGACTCTGGGACTGGGGAACCTGTAGCTGGGTGCAGCGTCCAGGTGAGGGGAGATCTAGGAGCCAGGGTGACCTCTAGGCTTCCCCTGGAGCTACAGGCGTTATACTTACGATATTAGGGAGTGCCGGAGAAGCAGAAGCTGGTGTTTTTTGTTTGTTTTTGTTTTTAGAATTGTTGAGAGTAAGCAACCTCAGGTTTGGACATATTTGTTTAAGGGGCCTCTGAAACGTTCGTTTAACACATTTTTTGAGCACTTACCGTGTGCCAGGCATAGGGGGTGGTTATAAATCTTTGAACAACGGATACGAATCCCTGTCCTCTTGGCGTTTACAATCTGGGAAGTCAGCTTGAAATTCTGGGTAGAGGCAGACTCGGTAATTTCCATATGGGTGTTGGTAATGGGAGCCGTAGATTTCCACGCTTTATAGATAGAGTCATTTGTGGCAGAATAACTGAACGAGATCAGGATAGAGAAAAGCTTTATTAAAAGGTGTTAGCTGCATACCATAGCTCATGGTATGTAAATCGTACGCGTTGTGTTTGAGTATGGGTTCCAGTGTCATTAGCGGTCGTGCAACCATGAGCAAGTTATGCCACCTCTGTGCCTCCCTTTCCTGGTCTATTAAATGTGGACGCTGACAGTACCGACCTCATAGGGTTATTGGGTGGAGCGGTTCAACGCAATAATGATATAAAGCCCCTAGTCCAGTCCCTGACACTTGGGAACAGTCAGGAAAGAGGCGGAGAGAACAAGGTCCCACCTAATTAGACCAGCACTTGCACTCTGCTCTTCCTAGTGCTGTGTCCTTTCTCTTATACTAGGCTGCAAGGTAGGCACTCAAATAACAAACTATTTATGACCGCACCAGTGATTTTTTTCAGTTGATCATTGATCTGGTATTATTTTTGAATTACTTAACACTAATTAGAAACCCAGTTAATATCATGCCAGGCGAAAACGGTTTGCTTAATGTCAGTTAATAAAGATTCTCCTCAATCCCCAAAACACACACACTTGGGGTGAATTTGACACCACCACCACCCTTTCCTATCTAGGACTTGGTGTGCCATATCTTTCACTTTAATTTTGTTATTAAATCAAGTTTTTTATATCTTACATTTGGTGTTTGTTGTGCTACTGAGGGATATTGTGTGGTTATCTGACATTAGTTAATTGTGGTATTTGACACTTGAAAACTTTCTAATTTAATACAGATGAAGGAAATTTGAATGCTGTACTTTTCATGCTGACAAGCAGTATTTGGATAAATCCACAGTGCATATTTTAAAGAAATGAAGCAGACATTTGAAAGTAATTAGCAGACAAATATGAAATTTCATTTGGAAAGACTCCTTTGATTGGAAATTTAGCCATCAAGGTGCTTTGATAACCACTTAAAGGCAGTTGTCTTTGAACCCAGCATCAATCTGGAAATTTCTGTTTTTCAATACTTCCATAATTTACACACAATATGATTCAATAGAAAGTTTCCTCTTAAAAATATATTTAGCTTTATGAGACATTGTGGACATCTTAATGTGGTGAAATACGATGCACACAGCACTATTTTTATCAGATTCTTATGTAAAAATGTAACCCACACCTAATCACAGCTCTAGGTCTAACCACCAGTCAAAGGCACTGGCGGAGATAAAAGAATGAAGTAAATGACACCATGAGGAAGCAATCCAAGGACATTTTATAGACAAAGGGATGAAGAAAATGTTTCTTCAGCAATCAATGTCATGAAGTAAAAAAGGAGTGGGAGATTCAATGTAGTATGTGGACTTTAAATTTTGGTTCAGTGAACCCACTGTAAAAGACATCCTTGAGACAATCAGGGAATTCGAATGCACACTAAGTATTAGGTAATGTTAAGGAATAACCTGTGCTAGCAATTCTGTCAGGGTAATGGCATAGCATTTATGTTGAAAACAATCTGTTATCAGAGATGCATAAATGAGGGATTTTTAGGTGAAATATGATGTCTGGGTTTTTTTTTAAGATTTTATTTATTTACTTTTAGAGAGAGAGGAAGGGAGGGAGAAAGGGAGAAAAACATCAAATGTGTGAGAGATACATTGATCGGTTGCCTCCCGCACACTCCCACCTGGGGATCCTGCCTGCAAACCAGGCATGTGCCCTGACTGGGAATTGAACTGGCAACCTGCAAGCTGACAGTCAACCCACTGAGCCACACCAGCCATGGCTAGGGTTTATTTTAAGAGGAAGTTGGGAAATCTTTTAGCTGGACAACATTGTATTCATAAGGAGAGAATGGACATTGAGGGAAACTAGCCATTAATGTCACAATCAGTAAGATTATAAATACATACATTCCAAAAAATAAGGAAGCAAGTAGGATGCTTATACATGTTCTTTCTGCCTTACAGAATGTCCCTGACATCAGATGCGTAGGTCCTAATGAGGAGCAGATTTCTCCTCTAGCAGAGGTTACCTACTGGAGAGTTGCACCTCCTTGTATGACTTTAGATGTAAAAACCCTGTTTGGGGATGATAATAATAATACTTAATAAGATTGTTAGATAAATTGAATATATTAGATATTATTAAGTGTTAAATTAATATGACCCTGGCTGGCATAGCTCAGTGGATTGAGTGCGGGCTGTGAACCAAAGCATCACAGGTTCGATTCCCAGTCAGGGCAGATGCCTGGGTTGCAGGCCAGGTCCCCAGCAACCGCACATTGAGGTTTCTCTCTCTCTGTCTTTCTCCTTCCCTTCCCTCTCTAAAATAAATAAATAAAATATTTTTAAAAAGTATTAAATTAATATATATTTTTATAGCACTCACCACAATGTAACACTGTCACACTCACTAAGGCTTGTTGTTATTTTTACTGATGGGTAAAGCAGGCAGGCCTGTTTCTCCAAAGTCGTCGGACAGTTCCAGCACCGGAACTTCATGTGGCTTCTTTCGTTAGCTCAAATTGTAAACCCAGAATAAACTGGTCCTTTATTTATTTAGCTATTCCATATTACAAATTTCATACAAGGTGAGAATTTATACATGTTTTGCATATATTTTATAATCAGCAAAACTATTAGAACATTTCCATTTTGATAAGTGAGTAAGAGAATTTTGGAAAGTTTGGTTATATCAAGCAGCTGGGTTCATACTTTGCTGCCCGGCTAACTGGACAGCTCTGGAGGCGTACATCATGCTGTGCTCGTCAGTCAGGCCGCAGTAGGAGGCTCAATGCTGATGGTAGAAGGTGGATGTGCTTCCGGTGAGGCCAGGGTGTCCTGTCCCTCACAGTCTCCAACAGGCGTGTTCCTTTAAGCAAAAATTCTAATTAGACTTAGTCCTTCATACGTTTACTTTGGGAGGTAAACTCTTTGACAGGAGACTACATCTTTTTTGGGTCTAAATATGATTTTTCTTCTCTTTGTTCATAAACACAAAGGTATTTCTTTTTAAATTTTAAATTTTTTACTATTTCCAAACTTTCTTATAATTTAAAATTTTTTCTATTAATAGGAATTGCTTTATACAGAGATCTTGTGAGGTCTGTGTGCGAACAAGGTGATGATTGTACAAAGAGTGGTACTGAATTCCCGGCCTGGTATGTATTTATGTGTGACGAACGAACAGCTGTGGTCTTTGATAATTATTAATGCACATGGAGGAACAAAAATATCCATATCCTGTCATGCGGTAAATTGAGGTAGGAAGATATTAACACAAGCAGAGATATTAGAAGAAATTCTTTAAATGATATTATACTCAGTTTTTCAAATGATGTTTTACAAGGCCATTGGTTGAAAAAATGTTTTTTAGAATTGTTACACTATTTAAAAGGTTATGTTACAAATATATGGCTTTTGTTTTTTCTTTACAGTACGTAACATCGGTTCTTAAAACTTGCTTTTTTTGTTTTATGTGAAGAACACGGACCTGTGTCTGTGCTGACCTCTAACCTGAGCCATAGAAACAGGTATAGAAGTCACCTGAGAGGTTTGGGCTCATGCTGCCTTGGTATTATTATCTGTCTAGCGTGTGGCCTGGGAAGTCACTTCACCTTTTCTGACCTCAGTTTTAGGAAAGTGAGCAGTTAGATGAAAACTTTTGCATTTTATTCCCACTTTAGAAGTGGGCTGATTCAATGAATAGAAAGTTTGCTTATGTTTAACGTAACTGCTTAAGGGTACACTTTTAGTGATGACATTTTCTGCTTACTGATTTTTCTTTTTTTAAAAACTGTTAACCTTTTTTTTCTTTTTAAAAAATTAATTAATTTTTATTTTTTTTAGAGAGAGAAACATCAATTTGTTATTCCACTAATTTATGCATTTATTGGTTGATTCTTGTATGTGCCCTAACCAGGGATCTAACCCACAACCTTGACATATCCAGAGGACACTCTAACTGTCTGAGTTACCTGGCCAGGGCTCAGGGTTTTTTTTTTTCATATTTCAAATTTCAAATTTTTAAGATTTTACTTTTTTAAAAATAGCATTTATTTAAGTTTCTTCTTAAAATGAAGAAGGAAAGTTTACCTATTTTCTTGGGCTGATGTATTTCTGCTACCTTATAAATTTTAATTTTTATGATATTTCCAAAAATCAACAGATATTGATTTCATTGTCTGTGATATTGATTTCATTGTCTGTCACTTCATTCTGGCTTTTATATTTAATTTTTTTGAAATCCTCCTAAATTATAAAACAGATGAAGTGGCTTACCTGTAGTCATCTTAGAAAAGAAATTTTAAAGTTGACAGGAATATTTCAAAGGGTCTTCTTAGAAAAAATGATGAGCAATTAAAACTATTTGAAGAACTTGTGTTGAGTTACAAAGAAATTACAAAGCAATATGGATTTATTCATGCCTAAGTTAAATGAGATTGCTTTGAATCCTAGAGTGGCCTTTTAAAGAATAATAAATGATTGTATAGGAAAGTGAGTTTTTTACTTGATATTTTTACCTAATATTTTAGGAAAAAATGGTAATCCTGTGGCAGAAAATTTCCGAGTAGAAGAAGTAAATTTACCAGATAATATCAATGAAGGACAAGTACAAGTCAGAACTCTTTATCTTTCTGTGGATCCTTACATGGTAAGAATCAGGATTTTGTGACTTGGTGAAAATTAATTTTACTTTTTATATTTTTTATGTTGCATCTAAATTTTGTTGTGCCATCTTCATGATTAATAAATATTTGATCAATTATATTTTTATACCTGTGAATTACAGGTTGCCTTTTTTATTCACTAGTGTTATTAAGGAATGTTATAGAAGCAAAGTTTTTAAAATAATTTTTTAAAAATTGACTTTAGAGAGAGGAAGGGAGAGAGAGAGAAATATTGATTTATTATTCTGCTTATTTATGCATTCAGTGGTTGATTCTTGTATGTGCCCTGACCAGGGGAGATCAAACTGTGGCGTATTGGTACGATGCTCTAACCAACTGAGCTACTTGGGGCAAGGAAAATTTTCATAATAGCACAATAGTGTATGTGATTAATTAGGTTCTTCCAAATGTCCAGATCATTTCCCAGTAGTAAGTACAGCTTGAAGATAGTGAATTAGGATTGGAAATTCTCTCAGATCCAGTTTAAAAAGTCTTATTTCTATCACTGTATCTACAGGGGCTAGCATGGTGCTTAATAAGTATTAATTAAAGGAAGGAAGGAAGAAAATCACTTCCTTTCCCACGTGGCCCTGCATGGTATGGTGTGCCACTCCACTTGGGAGTTGTAAACAATCACTTGCCTTCACTAGACAGTGTTCTTTTTTTTAAAAAAAGTGTAAGCACCTTAAAAAAGGAATCTAATGGATATTAAATCACTGAAATTTTGTATCATTCCAAATTCACAACTAAATTTAATCCCTACGTGTATACAACATTTTGCATGGTTATAGTTAGTGTGTATATGCTATTTTGATTTCTTATTTAAGTGACTTTATATACACAACTTCAAATGCAGAACTAGTGGAAATATCAGTATATTGGTGGTCATATAACATTCTATTACGTTGACATCATTCCCTTATCTATAGGGAATTACTTGTTCTGCTTTTTCTCTTATCCTTGTTGGAGTCAGATGCTTGGTCTGGCCAGTATCCAGTAGCTGCTGAGCTAGCAGAAGCGTAGCATATTCCCAAAGAAACTTCTGCTTCAGTTTCCCATTTGCGCTTTTCTTCTGCTGAGCTGAACCAAACCGCCCTTAATCAAGCAGCCTTCCATCTTCTCTGTCTCCTGGACCGCATCATAGGCCTCTGTGTCGTGGCTTCATGAGAGAGGCAAGAGTGAGGCAAGGAGAGGAAGGGAGCCTTTAACACTAGTCCCACGAGAGATTGTGGCGCCACTGCGGCATTTCGTCTTTGCAGAGTAAAAAGAACATCCACCTGAGGTGAGGGGATGACGTAATGCTCAGGCTGAAGCTTTCCCTGTCATCGTGCTGCTGTGGGAAATTGAGCATCTGGGAAGAGCTTAGAAGTGCCTTGGGAATAGGGATGAGAAATGGAAGAGGAGTCCAGCAGGGATGCTGATAAACAACTGTATAAAGTTTCCTTTTTTGTGTGTGTTATTTCCATTGGCGAAGTGGAATTGTGAGGTCAAAAGAAATAAGTACCGCCCTGGCTGGTGTAGCTCAGTGGATTGTGCTCAGGCTGCGAACCAAAGGGTTGCCAGTTTGATTCCCAGTCAGGGCACATGCCTGGGTTACACCGGCCAGGTCCCCAGTGGGGGGCCATGTGAGAAGCAACCACACATTGATGTTTCTTGCCCTCTCTTTCTCCCTCCCTTCTACTCTCTCTAAACAAATAAATAAAATCTTAAAAAAAATACAAAAAAACAAGAAATAAGTACCATTATGGTCCATGTTACTAATTTGTTTTCTACAAAAAGAGGACAGTTTTATAATATTATCAGTAACATGTAAGTATACCTAATTTGCCACAATCCATTGGAACCACTGACCCAGTAGTTTGTATTACTTTTGCTAGTGTAATATATGTAATATTACTTAAATTTCTTTAATTGTTTAAAAATTTGAACAGTTTTATTAAAATATAATATACATATAAAAAAGATGTGGTACATTTACACAGTGGAATACTATGGCTGTAAAAAAGAAGGAACTCTTACTCTTTGCGACAGATTATTATGCTAAGTGAAATAAGCCAGTCAGAGAAAGACAGATACCATATGTTTTCACTCATATGTGGAATCTAATGAACCAGATAGACTGATGAATGAAATAAAACCAGAGGTATGATCCATGGAACAGACTGACAGATTTTAGAGGGGTGGGAGGGACTGGAAGAGATTGAAGAACATATATGCATATATGCATAGCCCATGGACACAGGGACATGGGGTGGGGGGCAGCTGGGTGGAAGGGGGCGAAGAGGAGGGGAAAATGGGAACATCCGGAATAGTGTCAACAATTAAAAATTCTTTAAAAAGAAATAATACACATATCATACAATTCACACTTTCAAATGTACAATTCATGGTTTTTGGTCTACTCACAAAGTTGTGGAACTATCTCCACAATCTAATTTCAGCAAATACTTACATTCCTTTTTAATTGTCCTTCTTTACTGGTTAGAGAGGGGATACAGTTTTTTCAGAATAAAAAATAACTGAAAGGAAGATAGAAATTAAGATAAATTTTATCTGTTTGACTAACACTTTACTTAACATTGCTTATTATATATCTTTCTTTTAGTCGCTGGATAAATTAGTAAACCGGTCCAATATTATTAGACAGAATTATCCTTAATCAATGTTTTCCTTCTTTAGCGTTGTAAAATGAACGAGGACACGGGCAGTGATTATTTAGCCCCTTGGCAGCTATCTCAAGTGGTTGATGGCGGAGGTGTTGGAATTATAGAAGAAAGCAGACACACGCATTTTACTAAAGGGGATTTTGTGACTTCTTTCTATTGGCCCTGGCAAACCAAGGTTATTCTGGATGGCAATAGCCTAGAAAAGGTGATGTATTAATATAAAGTGTATGATTCCCCCCCATAGTTCTTATTTTGTGCCTTTGGCTTTCAGTTCTGTTTGTTATCAAGGAAAAAATAAGTAAATAAAAGCATGCATTTTCTTTTAGATAGCTGCAAAAATGTGGGTTTTGTTACTTTTCCACTATTGGGATAACTTATATGATATTTCTTAGATTATCAGTAACTGGTATTTTTTCCATATTTAATTTATTTTTTAAGTTTCACATATATAAAATAAAACTTGAGCTGTAAGCATCAGAAAAATATTTTATACTAAGAACCAGAGACTTGTTACAATTGTATGCTTTAAAGTTTCCTGAGAAATTGACACTTTAGAAATTCCTTTGGTTTGTGCTTGAAATTCCATCTTCTGTCAGAAATCCTGAGTTTGGTTTCTGTTATATTAACCATGTGAAATTACCAATATTTGTCTTTTTTGACCTTTAAAAACTGGCAGCTTCATGTACAGGGTGGGGCAAAAGTAAATTTACAGTTGCGACATGAAAAAAAATGCAATAATTAGTAAATAATAATCCAAGAATAAACTGTGTTTTCTGTACTCAAACTGTAAACCTATTTTGCCCCATCCTGTAATTCAACCTAATATGTGTCATCAAGGAAGTTATTGTATGTCTCTGAACCTCAGTTTCCTCATGTGCAAAATGGAAGTGATAGCTATCTTACAAGTGCAAATTAAATGCTATGACATTTGTAGAAAGATTTATAACATTTTAGTACTCTTTATTATTACAAATTCTTCTAATCGGTTAAAAGTAGCTGTTAATAAACAAATGACGTGAGGCATTGTGCAGTCACTTGTCAACTGAATGGTGCTAGTAGAATATACTTAACTAGAAATTTCGTAGCAGGAAATGAAAATGCAGCACTCAGTGTGTAGCTCCCCCTGTCGTTGTGTTCGGTGGGAACTTGAGCGGCGGAGGAACCGGGAAGTGCTGGGGAGCGAGTGTGGGACGTGAGGAGGGGTCAGGAGGGAGGGGGAGTGACGTTTGCCGGCCGCAAACTTGACTCACACAGTTTGTATCCTGGTTTTAGCAACAGGTGTCGCCCACATGAAATGTTTCTGCGCGCGGCAGACCTTTCTGTCTGTGTAATCTAGATTCAATATCTCCATTACATTTATCCACACATTGAATTTAAGTGATAGCCATTTAAAACTGCTTAATACAAACTGCCATTTTACTTCTTTGTGGCAGTTTAACTTCAATCAAACTAAGGTAGTGAATCTTGATTACTTTCAGTGATTTATTAAATTTTTACAGGAATTTTTTTTTTAATTTTTAGAGAGAGGGGAGGGAGAAAGAGATCTTGGGTGTCTCTTCCTCTGCGTATAAAAATACATACTCTGTTGAATTAGGGCCCCACCCTTGAGACCTCATTTAGCCTTAATTATCTCCTTAAAGGCCCTATCCAAATACAGGGGTGGGCAAAGGTCGGTTTACAGTTGTTCGTATGGAAAATAATATAACAATTAGTGAATCATAATACACGAATAAGTTCTCTGTCTTGTGCAATCGTAACTGTGAAGCTCCTTGGCCACCCCTGTGTAGTCACGTTAGAGGTTAGGCACCAACAAATGAATTTTAGGAGTACCGACGTAAGAAATGTCCAGACCTGTAGAGAGTTTGTGCAGGAATTTATTTGAGCCAGACTGATGACAGCCGCTGTGGAGCAGGATTTCCGGTGTTCTACAGAAGAGCAACTTTACATTTTCTTCCGTGTGTTTTGAAGTTAAGACGTGAACATAGTGAAAATTCCAAGAAGGAGGGAGAAAGCAAGGCATTGATTAGATTACAGGATGGTTAACAAGATTATGTCGTGTCTTCTGGGTTGGTTAAGCTTATTTCAAAGGAGTGTTTACCTAGATGGATAAGAACAATGAACAGGACTTGCTTAAGGCAAAGATAAACATTTCACTAAAGAAGTTCCTGCACGGGTGACTACTCACCAGACCTTCCCAGTTAGGTGTGTGTGAGCAGATCGCCCTGTGAGGTTACTTTCTGTCAGGCCGCCTTGTTTCTCTTGCCCACAGGGAGACCCCATTCAGTCTGTAACAGGTTGTCTCTGCCTTGTTGACGTAAAACGGAAGTTCCTAATATTATTTTTTAAAGGTATGTATTTACTTCACTTTAGGTAGACCCACGACTTGTGGACGGACACCTTTCGTACTTTCTTGGAGCTATCGGTTTATGTGGTTTGACGTCCTTGATTGGGATACAGGAGAAAGGTCATGTGACTGCTGGCTCTAATCAGACAATGGTTGTTAGTGGGGCTGCTGGTGCTTGTGGATCCCTGGCCGGGCAGGTAATGATTTCTGAGAATTATTGGGTTTTCTAAAAAAAAAAATGGTCATGATTAAATCTCTGGGTACCTGTATATAATTTAAAGTAGGAAATTGAAGAAATTGATAATATTTTATACATTTCTGGTAGAAATGATGTTATTACCTACTTAGATTCTCTTTATAACAATATGAAAAATGTTACAGATTTTTTATCTTTTTCTCTGTTAACCAAAAATAGACATGGGAAATGCTAGAATAATATAAGGAAGAAAATCAGAGTACCTGTGTGGAATTCATGAATTAAAAAATAAAAATCTTCAAATAAAAAATCACTTATCAGTTCTAGAAATACAGTAAATATTATGATAGAATTTTATAAAGTGATTATTTTTATGAACAATAGCCTTTAATAGTATGGAACCACTGAAATAAGACATTTTATCTTAGTAGTGATTTTAGTTATTCCCAGGCCTGAAAAATATTTTAGAAAATTTTTTAAAAATTAATTTATTGGAGTGACTTTGGTTAATAACATTATATAAACTTCAGGTGTACAACTTTATAATGTGACATCCGTGTCCTCCATTGTGTGCTCACCACCTGGTCTCGTCTGCTTCTGTCACCGTGTATTTGACCCCCTTTACCCTCTTTGTCCTCTCCTTCCCTTCCTTCCCTTCCAGGAACCGCGGTTCTGTTGTCTGTATCTATGAGTTTTTGTTTGTCCATTGGTTGCTTTTTGTTTTGTATCCCACACGTAAGTGAAAACACACGGTTCTTCTTTGCTGGAAAGTATTGAATTGCAAGTTAGTGGTGTTTGGGGTCCGACTATTCCTTTTATGAAGTCAGCTTTAAATTGTGAGACTTTAATATTCAGTCTTAATGTTTTTAAGAATGATGGTATATGTGTTCTCAGTTCTTTTGATTTCAAGTTACTTTTAGATGAAAGTCCTGAAATCTAACCTAAATGTGATGAATACTCCCGTATATGGTACTTTTAATATCTTACATGCTTTCACATTTTAAACTTTACATGTGACAATAGAAAGTTGTTTAATCTTCAAAAACTTTCCCCCTAGATCGGCCACTTGTTGGGTTGTTCCAGAGTGGTGGGAATTTGTGGAACACATGAGAAGTGCCTCCTTTTGACCTCGGAACTGGGCTTTGATGGTGCCGTTAATTATAAAAAAGAGAACGTAGCAGAACAGCTCCGTGAATTATGCCCAGCTGGCGTGGATATTTACTTTGACAATGTTGGCGGTGACATAAGTAATACAGTGATAAGTCAGGTTGTTCACTGATTTGTTATAAATTTGAATATTATATTTTATTTGATCTGATATGTCTTTATCTGATACCGAAAAACTTCATAAGATTGTAGGATTTATTGTGAAAAATAACATGATGATCAGTACTGTTAATTGATTGGTACAGAAGAATTTGTTTATATATCTCCTTCCATTTGTTTGCAGATTTGTACTGTAAGCAATTTCACTTCTTTGCTAGCAATATTATATTTCTCTTCTTTGCTAGAAATATTATATTTCTTACCTGCAGTTTACTTTTGTGAAAAATTATGGTTGTATTATTCAAGTGGTGAAAAGTTCTGACTCCTAACTCACCATGAACTAAATTCACAGCCATTGTCCCTAACTTTGGGTAGGGAATGAATTTTCAAAGATTGCAGGTATACATTTTTTTGTTGACAATCTTATTAAATATAAACACCATCTATTAACACTGCATTGTCCTTCACTACATGTAAAATTGTTTGCAGTTGAGGTTGAATTATTTAAATACAAAGAAATACTCTGCTATGACTACTACTAAAAGTAGCAATAACCACAACAAAAACAACTAATGTAATTCTTTTGCTGATTACCAAATTCTTATTTACCTCCATGTTCCTTTGGAGTAGACTTATTTTCTAGTGGATTAAAACTTTTAAATACATTTAATGGGTAAATCTTTAAAATGAAATCAATTGATTGGCACTAAAGGATTAAATACAGGGGTGAAGGAGGGTTTCTTTGAGACAGCTGTAAAATCACATATAGGAAAGGCATTTACCTTAGGGTCTAAGCACCAATTTTATCTGAACAGATGAATCAGAACAGCCACATCATCCTGTGTGGTCAAATTTCTCAATACAACAAAGATGTGCCTTATCCCCCTCCGCTCCCTCCTGCTGTGGAAGCAATCCAGAAAGAAAGAAACATCACAAGGTGTGTTCCTGCCCCTTCCCGTTAATACCAGATTCAAGGGGTTTAAAGATCATAGATGTATGTGAAACGTATTATTCTTCATGTATAATTTTTCCTTATTAAATAAAACTTGAAAATATGCAATTTAAGCTGGTTTAATGTTTAGGTTTTGGTTAACTAGTTCCTTGGCAGAAAGCTTTTTTAAAAATTGCATCTCTTTTATCAGTCTTTTGCAAGTCTTTTTTTTACAAGTGATAGAAACTCAGTCACATTGGCTTAAGTAAAAAGGAAATTTATTGGCTCACGTATCCGAGAAGTCCGATATTAGTACAGTACTGGCTGAGATTTGGCTAGATAAAGGGTTCGCATAGTGGCGTCATGGCTCAGTTTTTCTCCACCTCTGGGCTACGCATTCTTCTGGGCTGGCTGTGCTTGCTCACAGCTCTCCTCTTCCAGCAGCAAGAGGAGGACTGTTATCTCTAGTCTAATATTTTGCCAGGTTAGCAATCCAAGCAAAAAGAGAACAGCTCTCTCCTTGCAGTTTTATCAAGCCCCAGAGCTGATACCCGGTGACTCACACTGGCGTGGCTTTGCTCACATAAGGGTGGGGAAAAGATGTTACCCACAACATAAAATCACAGAGCTCTTACCAAATGGGGTTGTAGATGCTGGGCAGACAAAACAGTAGCAGTCTGTTATAGTTTTAGCTGTAACTGTACTTCTAAAACTATATCTGGCCAGACTCTGTGTGAAGTCTGAATGTTTGAAAGATTAAGAGATAGTAGAGTCCTGCAATGATGTCATTCTGAACTTTTATTCCCTCACTAGTCTCTAATCATTATCCTTTTCTTTCCCATTATAGAGAAAGATTTATGGTGTTCAACTATAAGGACAAATTTGAGTCTGGTATTCTACAGCTGAGTCAGTGGTTTAAAGAAGGAAAACTAAAGGTAGAACTTAATTCCATTCTTACTAATAGCATTCTTCCTGCTAGTTGATATGCTTTTATATTACCTGAATTTATCATAGCAAATGTACTACTTTCATAATAAAAATCCATATAAAAGGGAAGTATACTGAATATTATAAAATAACTTTACCTCCCAGGTGATATAATCTCCTGGTTGAGAAACCCATTCTTATTATTTTCTTTATCTAAAATTGTATTAATCTTTTACTTTCCTTAGATTATAAGATTAGTAGATTCCTTCCTTCAAATTTTAATATTTATTAATTTAACACACATTTATAGAATGCTACTATGTGTTAGAAGCTGTGCTTTCTCAAATCTTATAAGCACCTCCTAGTACCCCACCTCTCCACCACCGTAATTCTTTCCTGCCCTCCTGGGACATCTGATCTATCTCTTACTTGTTGGTTGGAAATCAGAAGTTATTAACCTGGAATCCTTAGCCCCTGACCTAGCATGTTCCTAAAACTTGAAAATGATAGGGAAAGTTGTATGTATCTGTGCTTATGTACGTTTTTTTTTTGAAAGGGGGTGTATTATATAGATTGTGCTATTAACACTAAAGATTAGACAAAGGGCAAGTAGGATTTTATTTTTAAAAATGAATTGATAGGAAACCTTTCTGGGCTACCTACGTGAAATAAGGAAGATGTAATTTTTGCCCTGGCCAAAATGGCTCAGTTGGTTGGAGCATCATCTCATAACCAAAAGGTGGCTGCTCTGGTTCGATTCCTGCTCAGGGCACATGCCTAGGTTTCGGATTCAGCCCATTTGAAAGTGGCAGCTGATCAATGTCTGTCTGTATGTCTGTCTCCCTCTCTCTCCTTCTCTCTCTCTCCCCCTTCCCTTCTCTTTCAAATGAGAATAAAATAAACCTTAAAAAGGAAAGAATATCTATTTTTAGACAGAAAGTGTGCCAAGTAATATTTATTGCTGCGTTTTGCAAACATGGAAACTATTAAGTGGAAACTGAAGTCTAAAGAAGAGTACTGAATATAGCTATTTTGACTTACAGATCAAAGAAACTACGATAAATGGGTTAGAAAACATGGGAGGTAAGATGAATGTAGATTTATTACATACACGTGCTCAGCACAAATAATCTCCTTTTTCTTTTAATTCTATTTCCCTGGTGTTTTTCAAAAAGTCATTTCTTTATTTCCTATAAAACTTTCTATAGTCTTCCATAAATATCTCAATCAAACTCCATGGAAGTTCAACTTAGTGAGGCACTAAGAGGCACTTTTTACATTTCAAATTATAAAGTGTTTCTCTGTTTTCATAAACAGCTTATAAAAAAATTAAGAATCATGAAAGCCATTTAGCCTCTAGGTAACTTTTGTTTTTAAATTTTTCTGATTGAATAGAAAAAAACATCCCAAGATTATATTAAGCAAATTTCAATATTTCAGCTTTTGGAGGGTTTTTTTTGGCCTAACTTACAGAGTCCAACATTCTCTTTTGTTTGTTTTAAACAAAAAGGATTAATCAAACTGATTTTCTTCTTCTTCAAAAATAATTTAATATATTTGGTTACTAAATTTATCAAACAGAAATATAAATTTCACTTATTTTTCTGGCATATCAGAGGTGTATTTCACTTAGTAAAATTTTATGATTAGATTTCTGATATTTTTAACTGTAATTTAAAAGTTTGTTTTGCTGACATTTTATCTCCATACTTATTTGTCTCTAGTCTTCAGACTCTGAACACTGGGAATGTTGATGTAGGCCCCTCAGGATGGGCGGGGTAGGACAAAGGGGAGCCGCTGCCCGAGGCCCCGCCTGAGCGGAGTTTAAGGAAACCTTGCAGGCCCCAATTAAACATTTTGAGTTTGGGTAAAAACAATTATTTAAGATGCTAATTGGGTTAGTTTGTCCTGTAGTTTTGCCACTGTTTACATGAAGTTTCCTTTCATGACAGTTTTCTTCTATGCTTAATACTAAAATCATTGAAGTGACTTTTCAATTAATTGTGTGTCTGACTTACTGATAAACATATATGATAGTGACATTTTTGTTTTCGGATAACCTAGTTTTTTTTTCTTTCCAGCTGCATTCCAGTCCATGATGACAGGGGGTAATACTGGAAAGCAGATAGTGTGCATTTCAGAAGAAGCCTCTTTGTCATCTCTATAAACCTCTTCATTAAGAAAATACAGATTTCTTTCCATTTTTCACAAAGATTTTCAAGATACATTAAAAAAAACCTTAGAGTACAGATAGCTTTTGATTTAAAAGTAGGAGATTATTTTCTTAGTTGCAGAACATAATTCTTTCCTATATCTTCAATATTATATATGTACACTATATCCAACATATTACTTATATTAATAGATTGAAGTCAGCATGATCTATTTTTCTTTTATTAAAACTATTAATATCATATTTTAATCATATTCTGAAATTACTGGAGATTTGATACAACTGTTAATGGATCATACATATTTTTCAAATTAACTTTTACTGTAAATGGAATGGTTGAGAAGGCAGTAAATATTTGTAGAACTAGAAATGTTTTACATAATTTTTGAACTGAAACTTGGCATAAGAAGAGAATTAGGATGGCCTTTCCATATTGTAGATGGAAAACAGACTTAATGGCAGGGTGTTTGGGTAGGGGTTTGGGGGAACTCAGCACTGTGGACAGTTTTTGGGCCAGGAGAGCAGAGGCTTTGTGTTGGGAGTAGTATGAGAAGATAAGGAGGGGTTGGTTAGGTTGATGGCGAGACTACATTGACTGCAGAAGATGGTCTGTCTGTGTTATGCCAAATAGTTGACTGTCTAGCCTAAAAACTGAAATATTTATTGATAAAAGCATGTTTATTTTAGGTTAGCAGGCATGTACTGTCAAATAGTTGTCAAGATTTCCATGACAAATAGATATAAACATCACTTAAAGTTTTAGGTGATTAGAAAGATTAAGACAACAAAGACAGCTTCAGAACATGTCAGGACTGAAGGGGCAAATTCACAATGGCTGTGAGCATGAATGTTCGAGACCTGCTAAGGTCCCTCTGCGTAAGCGAGTTGGGGTGAGGGAGGCGGAGGAGGGTGTGGGGGTAAATGCTGACGGAAGCAGACTTGGCTTGGGGCGGTGAACACACAATGCAGTGCGCAGATGATGTGTTGTGGAACTGTACCCCTGAAACCTGTATAATTTTGTTAACCAGTGTCAGCCCAATAAATTCAATAAAAAGGAAAAAAATAAAGTGTGGTTCTCAAAAAGAAGTTTGTTTTACTAATTGTCATCAACCCTTTAAAACAATGAAATCAAGGGTAGTTTCCTGTGTCTTGATGGTTATGGTCACCTGTTTACATGCTGCAATATACCTTTGTTGACAGCATTTGTAGAAAGTAGATTTAAAGTGTGTTAGTAATCCGTCATTCCAGTTGATCTTGGTGGCCTTCTCTTACTTGTTTTTTATACTTTTTCTGGGCCATTTCACCTCCAGAGAGGGCTTCATCTCTGTACATGGGTAATCCCCCAGGGTACATCTCTGACTTTGACCTCTTTCTTACTAGAGCTCAGGACCTTTTACCTCCGCGTAAATGTTCACTTAGCAACTGGGGTAAACTTGCTTTATCTGAAGAGGAATTATCTTCCCCTGAACCATGTTTCTCTTTTGTTTTTTAAATCAACATTGTTTATTCGTGTACTCAAACTACTACTACTCTTAAGCATTTATATGCCTGCATCAAGGCTTGTCTTCAGTCTTAAAAATGCCTCTCTTAGAGAACTTTAATTCCTATTGCCACTGTCTTCGCTGAGTTCTTCACGTTTCAGAAAGCAGCAGTATCAAAAAATGAGTAATTTCAAGAAGTTAGACTCAAAGCTCTAACAAGTGATGGCATCCAACCTGGAACTCAAGTGTTCTAGCCTCCAGGCAGGGCACCCGAGAGCTCTTTAAATCCAAACATGTGGAACCCAGATTGTAGAGAATTCATATTCCAAAAAAAGTTCTACACTGGAGTCTCAACTCTTTCCCTGTGATATACAAAACAGAACGAGATCCTGCAAGTTCCCTTCTCAGGCAGTGAAGCTTCGAGGTCCACTTCATTTGAGAACTCGAGTAAATGTTTTAAGTGCTGACCTTTTCTTTTGCACTCACCTCCGCTGTGCTAGTACTGATCTCAGCTGACAAGAAAAACTACCCCATCCATTGCTGCAGGGAAGCAGTGACGTCATGGCTAGAATTAACTGACCCCGTTTTTCCGGCTTTGCAGACCGAGGAGCCCAAAAGGCCAAGAGAGAATGAGTAGGAGGTGGGAGACCACTGTCCTTTCCATCCAAGGGGGTGGGGCCCTGCACCGCCAGCCGACAGAACCAGCAACCTGCGGCTGTACCGGCCAGGAGGCGAGAAAGTGGGTGTGTGCGTGGGGGGCGGCCAAACTTCCTGTCGCGGGTTCAGGCTGCTTCCGGCAGGAGCCGGAAGACGCTGTGTGTGGACGGAATTCGGGACCGACGGGTGGACGGCTGCCGGCGGCGGGCAGGTGAGGTCCGGAGCTGGCCAGTTCACGCTTGCTAGGCCAGGTGGACCCTGAAAGAGAGGGAGCCGGTACTGGCTCCTCGGGGGCTCGGGCTCAGTTTCCCCCGGAGAGGACAGGGAAACCGCCCCCTTTGGGCACCCTTGCGGGATCTGGCGGACCCAGGAGCGGCCAGTCTGAAGCCACAGGGTTTGGACCTTTCCCCTTGCGGGGTTTTGAGGCCAATGTTTCGGCTCCTTTGCCTGGTTTCTGGGGCCGAAGCACGGGAACAAGACCATCCTGAGAAAGCCGGTGTCATCGGATCCCCTGGGCTGGGGCTCCCGGACTGCATTCGCAGCCGAGGCCTGCCCGCGGACCTGGGGCCTTACACGAAGGCCCTTGTAATCGGGGAATAAGATGCCAAGGGGACTGTGCCCTGGACATTTCATCCCAGAGCTACTGTCTTCTTTCATATATCCCATTACTTTCTGGGTCTAGAAGAACTGAGGCTGCCCATTTGGAGTGGCTGGACTGCAGGTTCCTGCTATGCCTGCTGGAGGTCGGGGTTGGGGGGGCGGTGTGGGCTGTGAGTGTTTACCACTTGTGCGCATTTCGCAGGATGAATTTAGTCCCTGAAATTTCTTCAGATAAGAGAATCCAGTTTATTAAAGTTTATTTACCTTGCTCACGAAGCTCTGAAATGTAGTTAAGGCACTATTTGGAAATTAAATGTTACTAACTTGGGACCTAAGAATTTGCACTGCTTTCTCTTTGGCAAAAGGTCAATGCAGCATATTTGCAAAGAGGATAAAAGAAACATTTTGAAATAAAGTCAGGGGCATTTTGGTGTTAAAGGAGAAATTCCACTTTGTGTTATCTTAGTGTGGACAGAGCAAAATCAACTAAACTAGGAGTCAGGAGATTTAGGTTCTAGTTTTTAAAGTTTTGCATCTTAAGTAGATGCCTAATTTTTTGGTAAGTTACTTAATCTCTAGGTTTTGGCTTTTTTTTTTTCCCCTCTGTAAATTAAGAGTTTTACCTATTTATTCAGCAAATATTTTCCTGAGTGTCTACTTTGTACACAGCATTGTCCTGGGTTAATGGAAGAAGGGTGAATAAACTGAACAGCCCTAACCAGTGAGAAAAATTTCCATGCTGTGAAAACACCAAGGGAAGGACAGATTTGTTCTGCCCAGAGGGAAAGAGTCAGAGAGTCTTCATGGAGGAGATGGCATTTGGGATTTTAAGGGCTGGAAAGGATTTCACAAGATCAGGACTAGATTGGGGGTGTGTGCTACTGGTTGAAGAACTATCCCAAGCAAAATCCCTTGAGCACTGACAAAGGTGAGTGTGTCCATTTAATAGCCAGTCCACTGTGGGCTGGAGTAACATATGTGTTAAGGAATGCAGTGGATGCTGGACCGGGAACAGTGTTTGCGGACAGGTGGAAATGCCATGCTCGGGAATTTGACTGCCATGCTGAGGCACTGAACTTTGAGTAAGCAGACCGATACAAGCATTTCTGTGTTTTGGAAGGGTAACTGGAGTGGCTGCATAAAAGACGGATTGGCAAGGGGAATTTGAAGGGCTGGGTGACCAGTTAGAAGCCTATTTTAATAGTGTAGTTGAAAGATAATGAGAAACCTAAATAGGACATTACAATAGGAATAAATTTGGGGGAATTACAACCACTGGGATTATTTAAATAGGGAAGATGAGAGAGATTGTTGAAGACCTAGAATTTGCAGCTGAGTGGGAGAAAGATTGGGCAACAGAAAGAACAGGTTTGGTGGGGAGGGGGGTCATCCAGATTTTGGAAATTGTTACATTTGAGTTGCTGTTGGATGTCCATGTGGAGATAGTAGTTGGCAGTTAGAAATGCAAATCTGAAGTTCAGAGGAGAGGTCAGAAATACAGACAAAAAATTGACTAAGTGTCATTTACAATGTCACTCATTTATTATACAGGTATTTATTCGGTGCCTACTAGGTGCTTACAGGGAAGTGTGCATGGAAGCCCCTTAAGCTCGTAGTAAAGACAACCTTAGAGCTTTGCAGTATCAGAAATGACTCTGGGAGACCTAAGGTCCTTAAAAATTGCATAAAGTACTGTGCCGGGCAGTGTGCCGGGTGCTGGGAGATACAGCAGGAACAAGACTAGTTTCCCTAGTTTATAGAGCCCACAACTTAGGGGGTAGCCAGGCAGAAAAAGAATACTGTATGGAACCAAATGAAAGAATAAGAAGTTGTGATGCGTGGAGGCAGTAGATACAGAAAATAAAGGTGGGCGTGTGGAGAACCTTCTTTGGATGAGGTGTCAGGAAAGCCTTTCTAAAGGAGTTAACAGTTAAACTGAACTCAGAAGGATTAAAACAAACAAAAGAGCTAACTAGCTGAAGGGGAGGATAACCTCCCCTTTCCTGGGAGAGGAAGTATCATTTACAAATGCCTAATATAAGAAACAGCTTAATGTGTTCAAGGAGCTAAGGGAGATTTCATCAGGCTGGAGTTTGGGGAGCAAGTAAGGGAGGGTGACTGCAAAGTGTGCTTGGAGAGACAGGAGTGGCTCACATAGGTTCTTACGGGCCAGAATAAGGAGTTTGGATTTTGTCTAGACACATTGGAAAGCCTAGAGAAGAGTTTCAAGCAGGGAAGTATGTATGATAAGATTGACATTTGAAGATATTTATTGCTGTGAAGAGACTAGGATGGACGGTGGCAGGAGTAGAAGCAGGGGGTGGCTAGGAGGCAGTAACAGTGCTTTAGGGCAAGAGGTGATGGTGGGCTGGAGCAGGGTGGTGGCAGCAGAAAAAGAAGTAGGTGGATTTGCTATATTTTCTCCTATGGAGATAGAATCAACAGGGCCTGCAAATGAATTGGGTATTGGGAGCAAAGGAAAGAAAGTAATAAAAACTACTCGTAAATGAGGTAAATGGAGGTCCTTGAGTAGAGGTTTGTGGTGAGAGGGGCTGGCAGGAAATGATGGGAGACAGGCTTGGAGACACTTTGGTTTGGATATGATAAAACTGGGGTACCGAGTTGAAGTGTTAGAGATGCCAAGTAAGCAGTCGTATGTACCAGCCTGCAGCGCAGGGAGATACCTGGGCTGCAGACTAACGTTTGGAGACCATATTTAAAGCCCAGGTACTGGATGAATTCACAAGAGGGAGAGAGTAGAGAAAGAACAGCGGGCCTGAACACTGTCCCGAGAAATAGGAACGTTTAGGGGCGGAGTGGAGGAGAGTATCGGAGTTTTCAAAGGGGACTGGAGAAGTGGCCAAGAAGGTGGTAGTGAAATAAGGAACACATATTTTGGAAGCAAAAAAAGTAGTGCTTGAGGAAGAAGGCCGTGCTTCTGAGAGACACTGCCAGTTATGCACTTGGTTGCAAGTGACTAATTTGATTCAGAAGAGGAATTTACAGCAAGGATGTGGGCAGTTCACAGGACCAGAGAAAATGCCGGAGGCCCTGGCTTAACAAAGGACAGGAGTATGAGCAGCCCCCGGGGAGGCTGCTGACTGCTTGCCGGAATGGATGGGCTGCTGCCGCATTTTCAGTCCTTAGTTACTTCCGTGAGGACTCACGTTCAGGAGAAGTGTGGTTTGTTCATCACAGGTCACGTGTTCCGTAGTTGGCCAGGGTAGAAAAGCACACCCGGGTCTACAGTTCCGCCAAGGATGTAATCAGTGGGTGCGGGTAGATCCCCAAACAAAATGTAGATCCTGTCACCCAGGCAGGGGAAATGAACGTGGGACCGTCAAAAACAGCAGCTGTCCAGTACAAAGGCCAAGAAAGATGAGAGCACAGTGTCCGTTGGATGTGGTAGCGTGAAGATCGTGGTAATCTTTACAAGAGAGGTTTCGGTGAATTGATGGGGTGGCCTGCGATTGGAGGTGAGAAAGTGGGGACAATTCTCTCATGAATTTGGCTTGTAGAGAATTAGGCTCATAGAGGATTAGGTGACTGGAATAAAATTCACGGCTGTGAGAATAGAGCACCCAGAAGATCTTAGGAGGAGAAGGGGGAAGGCCCAGGGTGAGTCCTACAGTTTCTAAGACTCATTCTGGCTTCACAATTCTTCATTCCAAATTTCTTTCGTTAGTACCTGTTACTACTTCATCATTAGAGTTTATGTGATAATTCCCATAAATGCTGGGTTTGCTATGGAAAGTTACCTGATTTTTCTGTTCCTAGCACCACCAAATTGTACACCAAAATTTAAACTGTTCCTTTAAAATGAGTTAATTTTTGGTCTTTGTAATTCACTACTATTAGAATTTTTGTTTTAATTTTTAACCGTTACTGACTAGCTTGGGTTTACATCTGTGGTCAGCCACAGGGAGAGATGGAGGGAGCTGAGTAGCAGATTGGTCCCTGATAAGGGAGACTGATCCTTTTGGTTGGTATCTCGTGCTTTATTTTCACCTTTGTGATGGTGACCAGTTGAGGGGAGCACAGTGTTTCTCAGTTTCTTTCCTCTTTTTTTCTCTACCCACTCACCTTGACCTCCTTTCTAAAACTGGGCCAAGGTGAAGGCATTGCTGACCTCCCTTAAGTTACAGCAGTACTGATAGTCTGAGCTTTGTGTTGTGGGGTGGAGTCACTTTGCTTTTTAGAGGTTGTACAATGGTGTTCTGTTTCTTTTATGAAGCAAAGTAGTTAAAGCCCCTGGTCACCTTTCCCTTTGGAACACACTCCCTTCTGCGGAGCAGTTAGGACCGAGGCAAGAGACCTGTGTCCTCTCGGTTCCCCTGTTGCTTGCTTAGCTTACTGTGGATTGGTTTTCCTCCCCAGTGTTTCCCTGTGTAGCCTGCATTGATTTCAGGCCGTCTGTACCATGGGGAAATGGCGTGAGTATTGATTCCTGTCTGGGATGTGAGTTCTGCGTTGGGGTTTGGGACGTAAGACTTCTT
Source organism: Tonatia bakeri (assembly GCA_004024845.1). NCBI lineage: Eukaryota > Metazoa > Chordata > Mammalia > Chiroptera > Phyllostomidae > Tonatia > Tonatia bakeri. The sequence continues at coordinate 277,685 of PVIA01000368.1, read as the reverse complement.
TCCTTTGCTGGTCATGGCCTAGTGTGTAGTGTTCTCCTTTGCAGATCTCACAGGGCGGGGTGGGGGTTGGGGGGGTGGGCGGCTGGAGGACAAGATTCAAGCAATCTTAACTTCACTGAAACTCCAGTGGTAATTGCTGGCTGTTTGTAATATATATTGAAAGCAGGTTTATGTCTATGGCTTTTACACTTTATGGCTGATTCTGTGCTTAACATCTGTATTTTAGACATGTTGAAGGTACTTTTATAGTGTTTTTCAGTCTGTGGAACATAACCTGTTAATAGCTTGTGAGATCAGTTTATTGGGTCTTATCATTTATAAAAAGACAGTGCATGAGAGTAGTAGAGGTTAGTATTGCTGTATGAAAATAAGTTATTTGTGTGCGCTTCTGTGTGTGTTTTATTTGCTGGGTTATGATGGAAGGTGTATCTTACTGTAGGTTACAGTCAGAAGTTTGAAAACCACTGCTCTTTGGAAATTTGGACTCAGTCATAAAAGGCAGAGTTCCTAACCTTTCATAGTATACTAAGCATTTGATAGGCTTGCCTGTTCTTGAGCACCTGTGCAGAACTTTATTTCTGAAGACTTTTATAATTATTTCTACTGACTAATATAAAAACAATCCTGGGGTAGATTTGCCTCGTTTCTGTGTTTCAGATGACTTTCCTAGGGCCAAGAAGTTGGGTAGCTTGCCCAGGTCTCAAGTTAGCCAGAGGCAGAATTTAGGTTCCTCCCTTAGAGACCTTGTCCTTTTGTTTTTAAAAAACATATCTCAGCTTCTTTAACTTGTTTAGCAACTTAGTATTTTAATGCATGATTTGCTGGGTGATGTTGGGTGTGCTGTAGAAAAAGAATGCAGTTTCTCAAACTTGACTTCTCCGGATTTGTTTATTTGGCTAAAAACAGAAGGAGAGTTGTTCTCAGGATGGTCCTGATAATAGAGATGCTATTGTTCTAAATCCACTTTGCTTTTGTTGAATTCTCTAATTATCTCCAAAACTTTTCAGGGCTCCTTGTCCTTTGCTTTGGTCATTGCAAAGGCTTTATTGCCTGCATTCTTTTTAACCTCTCGGTTGACAGTGGGCTGACATTCAGTAATAGCAGTGGCAGGGTCGTGGATTTCTAAATAATGTATGCTGGACCAAGATTTTTTTTAAAGCAGATTAATATACTTTGGTGGTTGGGGAGCCAGGCACACGGTAAAATTTAGTTGTTAGCAAGGGGAGAGGGAGGTAGGGTCTGGACAGTACCGCTTAGACCAGTCCCTGGCTTTCTGAGACCAGCTGGTTTTATAGTGACTCTTCATCTAGAGCCAAGACGCCTTATTTATGCTTTGTGGAGAACATGATTTGATGGGTCCGACCTTGGCTGCTGCTGATTAAATGTCATTGTCTCTTTTCTGTTATTTATGGAGCTAAATTAGTACATTTTCTATTTAAAAGAAAATAGGGATAAACATTTTGCCTGTCCACCAGCTACAGATACGCAATAAAAATGAATAGCCTTGGCTGGATACCTCAGTTGGTTAGAGCATTGCCCCGTTTTGCCAAGGTTCTGGGTTGGGTCTCTGGTCAGAGCACATACAAGAATCAACCAGTGAATGCCTAAGTAAGCGGAGCAACAAACCGATGTTTCTCTCTCTTGCCTCCCCAACTCTTCTCTCTCTCTCTCAAAACCAATACATTTTAAAAAAGAACATATATTAACTGTCCACCTCAAACACCTTTGGGTGCTATAGGTGACTACTCTGTACACTGCAGTTCTGATCTCTTATCTTACCAGCATGAGAAAGCCTGGGAAGAAATGTCCTGAGACCCATAATTTTATTGAAAATAGCTTCCCTTCTAGTAAGAGCAGTGCCTTTCACTCCGCTGTCATGTAAATTGCATTTAAAGGAACAACATTGCATTGGGACCCCTCCCCCCATACTAGCAAATTATTTTTATTATAAATACTCTAAATAAATATAAAACTAGGTAATACTTACACCTTCTGTGCTGAACTTCTATAGCTCTTAACTGTAACATCAAAACAAACTTTCAAATCAGTAATGCAGTGTGAGGGTCGGTGGATTTCTAAAATATATATGCTAAACAAAGACTGTTTAAGCAGTCTGACTTGTTTGGCTGGTCATAGGGAACCATGTGTGTCATAAAATTTAGGTTATCAGGATATAGCAGTTGTCTCCATGGATTTACAGCTTTTTGAGTAAGTATACAGATGTAGACAACATCATAAAATGAAAATTCAAATTAGCATTCATATTATGTGGTAGAGTTGTTTTGCTAAAATGAAATACATACTTAATGTTGAGTTTAACAGTGGAAAGATTTAGCCTTGGATTCAGTAATATTTCATCTGTTTCTACATTTTAACTTAAGTAATACTAATGCAGAGGATACCATAGAAGGTAGGATTTATAATGTTAGGGCATTATTACACAGTTTATGATGATCAGATCTTATATTTAACCAGAGATGACTGAGAAGTCCTCAGATGTCAATCTTAATGTGGTATTTATGGTAACTTTGTAGAGTTAGAGTTGCCTTCTTCAGTTGAAGATAAGATTTGCTTTGTGCCCTGACTGGTATGGTTCAGTGGGTTGGGTGTCATATTGCAGACTGAAAGGTCACTGGTTTGATTCCTGGTCAGGGCACAGGCCTGGGCTGTGGGCCAGGTCCCCAGTCGGGGGCGTGCAAGAAGCAACTGATCGATGTTTCTCTCCCTCTCTTTCTCCCTCCTTTCCCCCTCCCTCTAAAAATAAATAAAATTGTTCTAAAAAGATATGCTTTGCAGGTGAAAAGATAACACAGAATGGAAGAAAGTTTGTGAAATCATCTATCTGATAGGGGACTTATATCTAGAATTTATAAAGAACTCTTAGAATGCAATAATAAAAAGATGAATCATTTAAAAGTGAGCCACCAACCTGTTTTAAGCATTTCACCAAAAAAAGTTGTACAAATGCCCAATAAGCACAGGAAAAGATGTTCAGCATCATTAGCCATCAGGTGATGCAACTCAAAACCACAGTGAGTCACCACTCCACACCCACCAAGATGGGTATGATGAAAAAGGCAGACACTAACAAGAGCTGGTGAGGGTGTGGAGAAATTGGATCCCCTTCATACACTACTGGTGGGACTGAAGGTGACACAGCCACTTTGGAAAACAGCCTGGTATTCCTCGAGAGATTGAACATAGTTACTGTGTGACCTGGCAGTTTCACCCCTAGACATGTACAGAAAAGAATGAAAATATATGTCCACGCAAAAACTTGTACTTGAATGTTCATAGTGGCATTATGCATTGTGGAGACAGCTGAAATGTGGAAATATCCCAAATAATTATCAACTGATAATTCGATAGATAAAATATATATCCATATAGTGGAGTATTACTTGGCAACAAAAAGAAATGAAGTACCAATGCATGCTACAACTAGGACAAACCTTGGAGACATCATGCTAAGCATCGTGCAAGCAGCCAGGCGTGAAAGATCACACACATAATGCTCTTTATAAGAAATGTTCAGGGTAGGTAAATCCACGTGGCTGAAAAGTATATTAATAATTGCCCAGGCCTGGTCAGTGGAGGGTTTGGGAGAAAGTGGGTATGGGCTTTCTTTATTGGGATGATGAAAATTTTCTAAATTGTGGTTTTGGTTGCACACCTTGTACTCTTTAAATGAGTGAATTGTGTGGTATGTGAATTGTATCTCAGTGAAGCTGTTATTTAAAGCAGATTTGCATTGCACTTTTTAAAATGTGTTAAATGGGTAACCAGAACTGGGAATAGAATTGAATTGGATTTGCCACCACACTTAGCTAGTGCTGGGTTAAAGATGAGATCCACACAGTGCGTTTGCCATGGTTCCGAGTGCTCTGATACAGATTCTTTTGAGGGCAGCCTTCCTACTCTACTGCATCTTACTGTTCTCTATTGCTTATGTGGCACACATACAGACCTCGGGTTTGGACACCAAAATCGCATGGCTGCACTCAGTTATAGTATGGGTACCCATTTGTCCAGAAAGTGCTTTTGCTAATTTTTAAGATTATAATTGAAACGAAAACAGTCTTAAGGTGTCCAACCTTTTGGCATCTCTGGGCCACACTGGAAGAAGAAGAGTTGTCTTGGGCCACACATTAAATACATTGTGACACATAATCTCTCTCTCTCACACACACACACACACACACACACACACACACCTCATAGTGTTTTAAGTAAATTTATGATTTTGTGTTGGGCTGAATTCGTACCCACCCTGAGCCGCATGCAGCCTGTGGGCCACGGTTGGACAGCCCTAAAGGGTGTTAGAGAGAACCGTGGATCCTTGGGAGAGGGTAATCTAGAGGTGGCTCTTCAACTATGAGGGTGGTGCAGCTCCTTTCTCTAATTGTTATCACAGCTTTGCAGAAATGTCTAAGATCTGCTCTACCTGATTTTCCCCTTGTTCAGGGCACGTATTCATATCCTTCAATTCTTTCCCACTAGGTAAGAAAACAAACCATTCCTGGAGCCAGCATCATTAGTTTCTAAAAAACCTGACAAATATAAAGACAATAAATAGTTGTCTAGTTTCTTAGAGATTTTACAATCCTAGAATCTCAAAATTGGAGGAAGCTTAAGGATAACCTAAATAAACATTTGGTCATTTCTTGTCTTCTTGAGACGACCTGGAATCGGGGGAAAGGAATTCTGAAACTCTGATTCAAGATCAGACTTAGAGAGATGTAGTCACTGTTCACGCCAGCTACTCATGCCAGTCTGCCCTGCGGGTGGGAGTCGGGCTGTGTAGTGGAGTGGCTTGGGCAAGTGATATAGTGCGGGGCCTGAGTCCCTCCTCTGTAAGGAGAGGGGTGGACACACCACACTGAGCTGTTTGTAGTGCTTGACTAAGAAAAATGTATGTGAAAGGAAAAGTTGGGGATTTATGGTACTTTATGTGGGAACCCTAATTTTTTTTTTTTTTTTTTACAAAATCTTGTGATTTTTTTGTGATGGAAAATACAGATTTCTGGCAGCTGACAAGAGGGAGAGGGAGGAACTATTAGGGCGGTAACATTTACTCAGGTATTTCTCAGTGCTCTCTGTAGAATAAGCCTGTCTTATTCTAACTTTTCGCTTTACCTTGGTGTTAATTGAAAATTCACAACCTGGATACATTTTACACTGTATGACCATTTTGTGTTTAATAGTGCTTACAATTTTAGCAACAACTGTACAAAATAAAATTAAATCATTTTGCCAAGATCCTGAAAAAAAAAAAAAAGCTATAAGAAAGTAAGAATTTAAATTATGGAGAGAAAACAGTTCCATCAGGGTCCAAAGAGTACTACTTTTAGGAAACATTGTTCAAATTTTGACTGACTGTACAACTATTTCTAGAAAAATTGGGAAATTGAGAAAAGAAAAATAAGTCATATCAGCCTGCCACCCAAACCATCACAGCTGTGTGAATTTTCTTTCTTTTTCCTTTGTGTAATTTAACTAGTTTTAATATTGGCAAATGCATGATTTGTATTTTGTTTTTGTAATTTGTCATTGGCATTTTTCTTTGTTGTTAATTATTTTCATAAACATTTTTGACATAATTTAATGAACATATCTAATTGCTGGTTATAATTTAATCAGTTGTCTCTGGTTGTTGGATATATATGCATATTTACATGTTGCTTATTATCACAAATGATAAAATGAAATTCTTCAGACATATAAATTTTCCCATGTTTGAGACCTTTTCTTTGGACAGATTAGAAGTAGAAATTCTACATCAAAGTATAACTTTTTATGGGTTTTAATACCCAGTGGGTTTTCAAACAAGTGTTTTAGGCCAAATTCTTTCTTTGCTTGCTTACTGTGGATATACAGCTGTGGGCAAAAGTAGGTGTACAGTCGTTTGTGTACAAAAAGACATGCAGGTTATGATGATTAAAACAGCTTTATTAATGCAAAAGAGGGTTGCAACTATAAACCTACTTTTGCCACACCTGTATAAAGAAAGCTTTGTTTATTTAGCTACATTTTTCCTCTACTCTTAATTCTGTCTCTCTCCCTTTTTTCCCCTATTTTAGGCTACGTTGATTACCCACCCACCCAGCCCAGCATCTCACAGGAAAAGCGCAGCATTTCCTGGAGGAATATGAGCATGAACAGGAAGGTGTCGCTGACTCTGAGTTAAAAGTCGAACCTGTGCCCTGAACAGCTGCAGGATCCGGAAGCTGAATCAATGTTATCGGATGAGTTAGAGCCCAAACCAGAGGTGAGCCCCTGGCCTGAGTCTTCCCTTTGGCGGCCGCGCTCCGGGGTCTGTCCTCCCTGGTCTGGGGTCTGCAGACTTTTCTGTGACGGGCCGGAGAGTCAGGTTTACTCCTTGTGGGATATATTATTTTGAATTTAACTACTGGTTTATTATTTTTATATTTCTAAGTACTTCTTTTTTAAAACTGTAATCAGCACATCAAATCATGATTTTTTTTTTTAAGATTTTATTTATTTATTTTTAGAGAGGGAAGGGAGGGATGGAGGGAGAGAGAGAGAGAAACATCAATGTGCGGTTGCTGGGGGCCACGGCCTGCAACCTAGGCATGTGCCCTGACTGGGAATCGAATATTTCTAAGTACTTTTTCAAAGATTTAACAAATCCATGTTTACCTCTTATGACTTTTAACACATGTTATTTAAATAAATGTAAAATTATACATCTAAATAGTTATATGACAAACTTTTATCTGTGGTATATATGTGTAATGAATGTATATGTATGTAAGTATTTACTACCACAAACCATTCTTTTATTAATTTTGCAGATATCTGAAAGTAATTTTTAATGTAATTAGAGGACTGAACCTTTTTAAATTTTTTTATTTTAATTAAAGTATATCTGTGTTACATAATCGAAAGGTCACTGAGTTTGTAATCAGATTACTTAAATTTGAAGGCTGACACTGCTTCTAACTAGTCTTGTGACTAGAAAAACCATTCAGTGTCTTCAGCTTGATTCCTTCTTTAAAACGCGTGTCCGAGATTGCCGAGTTACCTCGAGGGTTAGAGGGGCCGGCACGTAGGAAGTGCTTTTCAAAAATGTAGTCGGTACAGTGTGGTTGAATTGTTAATAGCCGTCATTTAAAAATAATTATTTTTATCATTTCTTTGTTTGGTGGAAGATAACAGAGGTTAAATTAATTATATATAATTCAGCCTTTCTCTAGAGCAGATGACTTGACAAAAATAACTTTAAATTTTTTGTCATTAATCTAGTTTTTAAATGAATATGGCTGAGACTAGTGAATGATCAAGACTTAATGACATCATCAACTTTTGGTAAATTCAGAGGTTTATACCCACTTCTAACAACTTGTGTTTCTCAATGTTGTTTCCCCTCCCTCCACCCCCTAGCTCCTGGTACAGTTTGTTCAGAATACGTCCATCCCGCTGGGACAGGGGCTAGTAGAATCAGAAGCTAAAGATATCACTTGCTTGTCCCTCCTTCCGGTGACTGAGGCCTCAGAATGCAGTCAGCTAATATTACCAGGTAACACTTAAGATCACTACAGGTAAAGTAAATGAGTCATAAGAACTCAGCCTATTTTATGGTACCGGGGGAATGGGAGAACGGATTTGATAACTGACTGGTGGGAACTAGACATTTGGAGTCATGGAGGGAAAGGAGCCATAGGAGTCCTAAGTGCGTTGGTGGTTTATGCCGTAGGAGTGGGTATGATAACCGGTGGAGTATGAGCCTGAGGAGAAAAGAAGGCTAAGGTGGAATGCCCTGGAACTCCCTGTCCAAGGTGCCGGGTAAGGCAGGAGAGCCTGTGCAGGAGGGGGACGGGAAGGCTAGGGGAGTGTGAGGAATGCTGGGGAGAGTGCAGACGTGGGACCCGAGGCAGTAGTCAGCGTGTCAGAGGTCCTAAGGGGCCCGCTGAGAGGGTCAACAGGGCCGCTGTCGCCCTTAGTGGGGCCGCTCCACGGGAAGGGGGTGGAAGGCCAGGCAGCAGTGCGTTGAGATACTAGTGTAAGGTAAGTCTAGTTAAGTATCTGCATTTTGTAAAGACTCTCCTGCTATGGGAAGGAAAAAGAGAAGGATGTAAGACCGATGAAGAATTCTTTTCTCAGATGGGAAATATTTAAGGGTGGCTTTATGCTGAAAGGAGAGCCAGTCAGAGGAGCTGCAGGTCTGCAGTGTGGGTAATTGCGAGGAGGCTTCGGGAGACGCAGGGTGACGTCGAGCGCTTTGAATGGGAAGAGCGTAGCCCTGTCACTCGACTGCCGTCAAAGACGACATTGTTTTAGGTGCAGTGCTTTTCTTTCTGATCCTTGTTTTAAAATTTGGAGTACTAATGTTAAATCAGGGGAGGATGAACATCAGCCTGTTGGTGACGAATTATTTGTTATAAAGTCTTCTGGGTACTGTCTTCTAGTGGTCTTTTTTCTTTGAGTTTTCAGTGGCTTTAAAATCTATTTAAATGTGAAAAGATTCAAGAAGGGCAGGTGTTATGAGCCAACCAATGTTGACTTAAGGCTTCCCTGAGTAGCTTCTTGTTTTTCCACACTTTCCCCTCTCAATTCCCATTTTTCTACTAGAGTACTGGGAGTCTTTCCAGGTACTTAGGATTTTCAGTATGAGAAAATTTCCATGTGCCAATAAATTTTCATCTTCATTATGCTTTTTCCATGACTTTTCACTCCCAATTTTAATGTATTGAATAAATATTTAACAATAGTGAAGGAAATGAAAACAAACAAAAGCATCTATCTTCTTTTTCACATTACCTTCTTTTAGTTTTAATTTTGATTTAAAACATTTCAAGAACCAATAGATGATAACTCATGTGTTCACCTCCCAGCTCATAAAATACAGTATTACAATGGAAATGTGTCTGCACACACCTCCCAATCTCATTCCCCTCCCGCCTAAGTGCGTGTGTACCGTCCCGTGCACAGCCTGCGCGCTTGCTTTCCCTGGGGCGTGTGGCAGATGCAGAGAAGTACAGAACCGTGTGGGTGCACATTTGGAAGAGTTGCTGTAAAGGGGCCCCGCCCCTCACTTCATCCAGAGGTGGAGCATTGCCGGCTCCTCCCTGATAACGACCAGCTCTGTGGTTCCCTAGGTTCCCCTCTTCCTTAACTTTTGAGGTGATTTTTTGTTTGCAAGTTCCCAGTAACTGCCCAAGTCTAAGTGATACAGTTTACTTTTAGCTGTTTTTGGACTTTAAGTTAGTGGAATTGTGTGCACGTGTGTTGCGGTACCTTCTTCTACTTTGTTTTCCTGAGGTTCATCCTTGTGGGCAGCTGTGGTTTGTTGGGTTGCATGAGTGCGCCACAGTTTCGTGCTGCTGTTGATGGATATTTGGTTATTTTTCCAGTGTTCTTCTGTGATAAACTGTGTCTCTGTGAACTTCATTTAAAAAAAATTTTTGCAGTAAAATGTACATAACAAAATTCATCATTTTAATGAGTTAAAATTTAACCAGTTCTATAGCATTAAGTACATTTACATTGTTGCGTAACTTCATTGGGCTCTGAAATGGCCATACTGTCCCTAGGCTTCCACTTCTATTGCTGTGATCTCATCTGTTATCTCCTTAAAACAGGAAAGAAAGGCTGTCTCTGTTCGATAAAGATGAGCCCCTGAAAACACTGGGTGTAGGCACCGCACCTCCCGTAAAACACGAGGGTGCAGCTCCTCGTCAGGTTGCAGCCCAGACCTTTGTAAACTGGTGTCCTCCCTTACAGCAGAACTGGAGAGAGCGTATCTGATTGTTTCTCTGCCTCCTGTGTAAGCCCAGACTGCAATGAAATGGATCGATGATCCCATAAAATTTCAGTTTTTTCCCAGGCTGTTTTTCTTTTCCCCTAATGACTCACCAGAACTGTCGCACACATGATGTAAAAATTAAAGGAAGTGATCTCTCCCCAAGAAACAAGTAAAATTTAGATCATGTTCTTAAGTTCGTATTCATGGTGTAACCATATTTTTCAATCAGAAAGTGCTGACCTCTGGCCTCACCAGGACAAAGGTCCGTAAGTGCAAATGCGGATTTGGGCCTGCTTCCCCTTAGAACTTGAAGCCGCCTCTGTGTTCTTTTCTGAGGCAAATTTTGTGTTTGTGAAATGAAAATGCTGTCTGGTCCTGTAAGGATGTTAGGTTCCGAGGGATGTTTTAAGGGCGCCAGGGGAGATCTGCGGAGGTGGGTGCTTCATAAGTCTGTGGTGTTTTCTGTTTACTAGATGACACTCCAAATCATACTAACTCCTCCAAGGAGGTCCCGTCCTCGGCTGTGCTGAGAAGCCTGCAGGTGAATGTGGGCCCGGACGGAGAGGAGACGCGGGCCCAGACTGTGCAGAAGTCCCCGGAGTTTTTGTCCGCGCCAGAGTCCCCCAGCCTGTTGCAGGATCTGCAGCCAAGCGATAGCACTTCCTTTATTCTTCTTAACCTAACAAGAGCAGGTAATTGTTACCCTTTTCTGAACTCTGCTCATGCTTCAAACGGAATGAAGCTTCATTATTTTATTATTTTGGAGAATGGATGTAGTCTAGTGACCAGTTCAGCGTGGAGAGAGAGGGTGGACTCAGGATGACTCAAAAGTCTCTGGTTCGGGAAGTGAGGTGGTGCTGGCCGCCGAGATAGTGAACACAGAAACGACGGTGCCGGGGGGATGATTCGTTCCCCTTTGTGCCTGTTGATGTTGAAATGTGGGAGGGACATGCAAGAGGAGGTGTCCTTCAGAGATAGAGACAGAAGTCCAGGGTTCTAGAGCAGTCTGGCGGGAAATAAGTAGTTTCGGTGCTTATCAGCATTCCGGAAATATACGGAACAGTGAGTAGGATTCTTTGATTCAGGAATGGTTGAGAACAGCAGTCCCCACCTTTTTGGCACCAGGGTTTGGTTTCATGGAAGACAGTTCTTCCACGGACTGGAGCTGGGGGATGGTTTCGGGATGATTCAAGTGCATTACACTCGAGCTCACGCCTGCTGTGCAGTGGGCTCCTGACAGGCCTGAAGGGTACCAGTCTGTGGCCTGGAGGTTGGGGGACCCTGGTCTAGAACATAAACAGAAAAGTAGGCAAATCTGGGACCCTGAAAAAAAAGCCAAACATGTATGAGAGTAACAGAAAAACAGGAAGGAGTTGCCAGAGGGATGAAGAAACCAGAATGAGGGTGGTGGTTACCGGAGGGAGGGGGCGGAGAGGAGGTAGTAAAGGGTAGAGGAGGTCAAATGCATAGTGACGGAAGGACTCGGTGAACACACAGTGCAGCATACAGATGATGCCTTCCAGAACTGTGTGCTAGAAACCTTTGTAATCTTAGTAACCAGTGCCACCCTCATGAATTAAATAAGAAAACAATGTGAGTGACGTGGGGCAAGCCAAGGGAGAAAAACATTTTAAAGAAGAAAAGGTCCTAAGTCATGCCAAATGCTTCAGAACGGGCTTGTGAGGTGAGGACTGGAAAGTGCATGTCTGGTGACCTTGGCAAGCTCCGCGGTCCTGTAGCAGTCGAGGTGGAGGCCGGGGTTAAAGAGACGGGGAGTAGATGGCAGGGGAGAAAGTGGGCATGCAAGGTGGAAGTTCCGCTTGTTCAAGAAAGTTGACTTTGAAGGCACAGGTGAAGGTGACAGCTAGAGAAGTACTTGGGACTTTCTGTTCTTTAAAAAAATAAAAATAGCCCTGGCTGGTGTAGCTCAGTAGATTGAGTGCGGGCTGTGAACCAAAGCCTCGCAGGTTCGATTCCCAGTCAAGGCACATGCCTGGGTTGCAGGCCATGGCCCCCAGTAACTGCACATTGATGTTTCTCTGTCGCTCTCTCTCTTTCTCCTTCCCTTCCCTCTCTAAAAATAAATAAATAAAAATTAAAAAAAATAAAAATAAAGATGGGAGAGACTTGAGCACGACAGACTTAAAGGCCGTAAGGGAGGCTGTAAGCTGGCCAGTGGAGAGGAGACAGCTGAAGGAGACAAGCGGGGCTAATGGAAGGGTAGGATGGGGTGAGGGCCCACCTGGTTGCCAGGAAGGAGGCTGTGCCTGTGAAAAAGGAGGAGGTAAGATAAAGACAAGCCTGTGGCTGGGCGTGGAAAGGTGACAACCTAATCTTGTGTGAGAACTGAGACTTGAGGTGAGAGGTGGAGGTCTGGGATGGCTGGAGCCAGACACACGGGTTTCTGCGCCAGGGCCCATAGAAGGGTTACTTGATGGCTAACTTTCACATGTCCTCTTGTTCTTCCAGGCCTGAGCTCTTCAGCCGAGCACCTAGTGTTTGTACAAGATGAGGCCGAGGATTCAGGGAATGATTTCCTCTCCGGGGAGAGCACGGACAGTAGCATTCCCTGGTTCCTCCGGGTTCAGGAGCTGGCCCATGACAGTTTGATCGCTGCTACTCGTGCACAGCTGGCAAAGAATGCAAAAACCAGCAGCAATGGTGAGAGCCCTGTGGTGTTTTCCAGTATTCTGTGCAGGGATTTTGGTAATGCAGTGGTTATATTTTGATGCTGTTTTTCTGAAACTGAATTGCTCCTCATGACAGTTTAGCAGTTAGCCTTGAGGTCTGTAATATTGTTTCTTTTGAGTTCAGCATGTCTGTACTACTTCCTCTCCTACTTTCCCTCTGCTGGGGGATTTTCACACTGTGGTCCTGGATTGTTGCATCACCAAGGAACTTAGCACTGCTGGTGCTCAGGCCCTATCCTGAACCAGACACTTGCCATCTTTTAGGAAGAAGGCCTTTTGGTGGTTGTGATGGATATTAGAGCTTGAGGGCTGTGGCTTTGTGTAGCCACTCAGACCTTTGCAGAGCCTTTGCCCTGTAGCATGCCTGTAACTTTCTTTTGTAAATAAGATAAAGTTTAAAAGTTACAGAGGCAAAAAGAAGGGCCCTTGGAGCTTAGGAGAGAGAAAGGGAAAGGTAGGGTGCACCTGGGGAGAGGAGAAGCGGGGGAGAAAGGCACGGGCATGCCCCCAGGAGGAGAGTGCCTGCCATAGTACTTTTGCTTTAGATTCACCACTGTATTTTCTCTTTAACCTGTAAGGATTAAGGTTATTGTGTTGGCCAAAAAGTTAGTTTTTTTCTGTACTGTGGCTCTAGCAGTGCTTAGTTGTCTTTAACTTCATTCGAAACAATTTTGTTAGATTGTATTGTGAGAGCTGTCATTTCAGCATGCATTTAAAAAAAACTTACCAAAATTGGTGGATTTTTGTGCAACCATTTTAATGTTAAAGATGGAATAAGATACACAACATTTCAATGTATTATGTTTTATTATTTCAAGAAAGGCAACTGAAATGCAAAGTAAAGAATTGTGCAGTGGGTGGAGAAGGTGCTGTGACAGATCGAATGCGTCAGAAGTGGTTTGCAAAGTTTCCTGGTACTATTCACATTTTGACCAAATCACTCTTTGCTGTGGGGCTGTCTTACACATTGGAGGATGCTTAGCAGCACCCTGGCCTCTACCCACTAGAAGCCAGTGGCAGGAGATAGCTGATGTACTCAGCATATCCAAATCAATAAAGTTACTGATGAAAGGAAAAAATGTGTCTTTTATTTTATGGAAAAAACTGAACAGACTTTTTGGCCAGTCCAATAGTACTATATTTGCCCATGAGAAGTAGTGTAGTAAGGGACCTGGCATTTGGACTGTAGGGGCCTGAGATCTGTCTCTGGTGCCATCCTTTACTAGCTCCTTGCCTGGGGAATATAACCTCCCTTAGCTTCAGTTTTCTCATGTTCAGAGCAAAGAGATCAGGGAGCTTACCTGATTGGATTGTTACAGATTAAATAAGATCCTATCTGTGAAATGTCTTATAATCAGCAAAGCATTGTATGGGTGTTTTTGTTACTCTTAAAATGTTTCTTTGCTACCTAACAACTACCCTGAGGCACTTGAGTATAAGGTGAGTCCAAATATATGATAATCTTCCATTTCTCAGTGAAATGTTTCCCTAAAAGCCTTTTGGGGGGCTGTGATTTATAAACTTTTAGGCATGTAGATAAAATTGAACATTGTAAATTGCTATGTGAGAATTTTATTCTGGTTATACACACATTTTAAATTATACAGAACATATTAATTTGATGTTGCTTTTTACATACTAACATGTAATGAAATGATTTTACTCAATATTTTAATACATTTAAACAAATACCTTTATCATTACTAAAGCCACTTTGTGAGTCCTGTAGCACAGTTCATTAAAGCAAGTCATCTTTCCCTGGCTGGGTGGCTCAGTCGGTTGGAGTGTTGTCCCGTACCCCAAAAGATTGTGGGTTCACTTCCCAGTTAGGGCACACACCTAGGTTGCAAGTTCGATCCCCAGTCAGGGCATGTGCAGATGTGCAGGTTGCAAACCCATCAATGTTTCTCTCTCACATTGATATCTCTCTCTCTCTCTCTCTCCCTCTCTCCCCCTCTCCCCACCCCAAACCTCTCTAAAATCAATAAGCATATCCTTGTGGAGGATTTAAATTTTTTTAAAAAAGCAGATCATCTTCATATTCATCTAAATGTATTGATATAAAAATGTTTTAATTTTGCATTTGATGCTTGCACCAAGGGTCAGCAAAGGTCCATGGACCAAATACACACCTGTTTTTGTAAATAAAGTTTTACTAGAATACTAGTATGCCAATTTGTTTTATAAACTGTCTATTACGGCAACTACCATGGCAAAGTTCAGTAGTTGTGGCAGACCATATAGCCCTCAGAGTAAAAAATAATCACTGTGTGGCCTTCACAGAAAGAGTTCACTGATCCCTGCTCTGTGTGATATCCAGAGGCAAAAGGTTCTCCCGTAACTGTAAGACCTTTGACGTGTTTACAGTTGTTAACTCAACCTCTGCAGTATTTCAGCTTCTGCAGTTTCTTTGTCTCTGGTTTTTTACTGTTTGGACCAGTTGATTCGGTGACCTCTGAATATCCCAAACTATCAGTGGTTGAAGTCATTTTAAAGCTAATCTGTCTTCTGCAAACAATACTTTTTTTCCCAAAAGCAGAGTAGTTGAGGGAACACTCCTTTAGTGAGTGGTTTTATAAGGACTCAAACACAAGACCACTCGCCCTTTTCTGAGGGATTTCCTTTTGCTCAGATTTATCAGTGTTCTCGTTGTATCTACGGAATTGAATGCACAAAGCCCCACTGTCACTGGTTAAATTTTGGATTAGCGAGGGGCTTCTACAGACCTTTCAGTGGAAATTAATTCGGTGGAACTTTAGAGTTTGGAAATTTCCTTTACAGTATATGGTGTTTAAATTTTACCTATGTACAGATACTACTTTTTCAATTAAACAAAAGAACTGGGACAATTATTTAAAAAGAAACATGTCAAGTAACAGAAGGCATCTCAGATTTTACTTGGACCTTGGAGCAGTTAGTTTTATGACTAGCATTTGACCAAGTACAAGGAGGACGTAGGGCCGGCAGGGGGAGAGTTGGATCAATAGATGGGGCAGGCACCGCTCAACTTTTGGGTTCCGGGGAGTATGGCAGCTACAACTTGTATGCCTGAATCTTGGCTTTTGAGGGAAAGTTGGAAATTAAATTGTATTCCCAAGGTATAAGTGGAAAGTAAACGATGCATGTCTATAGCAGAATTAAATGAATGCTTTTCTGTATTGATGTGCAACTGTTGTCGGAAATGAAAAGGAGCACCATCTGCTACTTTGGAATTTATATAAAATTTTAATTAACTGGTTTATTTAAATTTAAGGGAGGTACTGCATTGTATGCCTCTCTCCTCCCCTCCTTTTATTCTATTGGACAGAAAACTTCAGTAGGTATTATCTCATGTTTTACCTGCACTGGTTAGAAGTTTAAGATCTGCTGAGTTTTTGCATTCCTTATTGTATAACTGAAGGGGGGTGGTACAGGACACTGGAAGGTGGTTTGCACTCTGGAATGACAGGCACACTCACATTGACCTCAGGAGATAGAAATCTTAGAATCCCATCTATAGAAGAAATGAACTGCCGTGAGTCCAGAACTAACCCAGAGTGACGGTTCCTGCTCTAAGTACACGACTTTGTTGCCGGGAACCCTGCCATCTTCTGCAGCGCCCTGCTCTGGGGTCGGTCTGCCTGCCCCCCCCAACCTGTGTGATGCAAAACAGGCTTAACTCTGCTTTGGGCATGAAACCAAAGGGTGCACATTGTGTACTTTGCCAAAGAGGCCTAGTCTTGTGCACCAAAGCACGATGGCTTTGGGGGCTCTCTGGAGGAAAGGGGTGGCATATAGAGCACTCTCACTTTTGTTAAGTGGGTACAAAGAGATTTGGGGAAGACGGAGATGGAAATATGATCATTGATCACTGGGAATAAAATAGAGGAGCATTTATTATTTGAACCCAAGTACCTGAGCAGGGTCCTTTCCTGGATTACAAATATGTGACTGTCTTGTAGGAGAAAACGTCCACCTTGGTTCTGGTGACGGGCAGCCCAGAGACTCTGGGCCCCTCCCTCCAGCGGGAAAGAAGCTCAAGTGCACGGTGGAAGGCTGCGGGCGGACGTTCGCGTGGCCGGCGCACTTTAAGTACCACCTCAAAACCCACCGGTGAGCAAACCCGAGGTTCCGTCCTCCGAGCCACGGCCCACTGACGCTTCCAGAGGAGCTCGTACCCACAGTCTGACAAACTGAAGGCCAACAGGGGCTGCTGCTCTTTCGTGGTTAAGATGTCCTTTGTTCTCTAGTAGAAAGATCTTCGTTGTCTCATCTCATTCTTGACATACATTTAATAAGACATTTGCACCTGAGTGAGCTGCAGCAAGGTTCCCAAATCGCGTTATAAGCATAATTTCTTGAAGAACTTAAAAGAATAATTCATAAACTTGGGCCCCACCTTAAACCTATGGAATCCATACTGGATTTTGAGAAGAAGGGCCCGGGCATCTGTAGTTTAACAGACTTCAGGTAATTTCAATATATACAGGTTGGGGATTTACTAACTGCCTCGGAAATCAATAGGAGCTTTGCCTTGTCCTCTGTAGCAGTAAACATGTTCAAGCATCGTTGCTCATGCAGTTGTTTTTTTTCCAGGAATGACCGCTCCTTCATATGCCCCGCGGAAGGCTGTGGGAAAAGTTTCTATGTGCTGCAGAGGCTGAAGGTGCACATGAGGACTCACAATGGAGAGAAGCCCTTCATGTGCCCCGAGGCCAGCTGTGGTAAGCAGTTCACCACGGCTGGGAATCTGAAGAACCACCTGCGGATCCACACAGGTGCGTGCGACCCCAGCATTGCCACGATGAGACACTGACCGCATAGGCCTCTCCGGGTATCTTCGAACACTGCACGGTTTGGGGCAGTACCACTGAGTCACAGAAGCCTTACAGAGCCCATGCTAGGCACTGAATGGGGTAAAATGGGGGGAGTTACAAAAGCTGAGATATAATCCCCAACTTTGAGGAGTTTGCTTTCTTGTTAAAATTTCACAACATGAAAAACAGTAGAAAAGTGACTTGTTCTGGGTCAAACAGCATGTTAATAGCAGCAGCAGAACAAAAACACCCTGACTTGTAGTGTGAGAAGGAGACATGAGGGGACCACTGAAGGGAGGGCCACCTTCTGAGCCACCTGGCCCAGCACATGCTTAGTCTTGCTGGAGCTTAATCACTGAGCTCAGACCCCTGCCTCGGGATATGTAACTGTTCTTCTCTGCTTTCTCGCCACATCCTTTGTCTCTGCCTTGTTCATTCTTGCATAGCTAAAATGACAGCAGGTACAATTCAAGGGCATTTAAAAAGTAAAATCCAAGCCGAAGCCACGTTTGTTCCAGGCGTGATTTCCCAGGTTGGCGTCACCACTGGCTGTGTTTGAGGACAGAGTAGCTCTGTTCTCACCTCCTCCTTTTAGTTACCTTGTTTATTGACTGATGGGTTATTTAGAGAGAGAATCACTGAGTTACCGTTGCACTTATTTGTGTATTCAGTTTGTTTCGTACGCGTGCCTTGGCCAGATAGCGAGCCTGCAGCGTTGGCGTTTCAGGGCAGCGCTCCGACTGGACTACCCAGCCAAGGGGCTCAGCTCTGTCTTGAAAGAGTAAACTATACTTGCTTCAAGAAAGCAGTCTGAATAAAAGAACAAGTAAAACATCTAACTGAACAGATTAAGAAAGAAGTAGAACTCAGCATGCCTTACTGTCAAATGCTGTGATCTTTTCACTCTTACACTGCTCATCACCTTTGCAGCATTTCATAATACGAACATCTTAAAATGCTTACTTTTACTTCAGAGGATGACCTGAGTTTCTCTCTTCATTCTAACTCTTACTAGTTGTCCCTTGTTAATCTTCTGAGTGTTCATCAGTTTCACCTGGCTGGTGTGGCTCAGTGGATTGAGCCCTGGCCTGCAAACCGAAGAGTGCCCAGTTTGATTCCCAGTTAGGGCACATGCCTGGGTTGTGGACTAGGTACCCAGTAGGGGGCGCACAAGAGGCAAGCACACTTGTTTCTCTCCCTCTTTCTCCCTCCCTTCCCTTCTCTCTAAAAATAAAATAAAATAAATAAAATCTTTGAAAAAATAAAAATGTTAAGACAAAAGATTCTACTGCCATCCCTATTCACAAGGATCTTAGGAGCTCTCTGTCAAGAACCAGGACCAGAGACACATCTCTTATTGTTTCACTCCCGCCGTTTCTAACCTGGCCCCAGGCACGCTGAAGTTGCAAGACTCTGCCTGTGCCTGAAATTTCCTTCCATCCTTATCATCTTTTAAGACCAGCCTAAATTCAGTTTCTTTAAAAAAAAAAGGTCATAGAGTCCCCCCACCTTTTTAAATGCTAAAACTCCTTTTTGTACAAGACTTTATATTAAAGTTATTTACGTTTATCTCCCTCACACTAGTCTGTGACTCTTAGAGGACAGACACTGCGTCTGATTATTTTCACTTTCTATTTTGAAATAATTACAGACTTACAGGAAGTTGCAAAAATAGTACAAGGAGTTCTGTGTGTGCTTCACCCAGCCTCCCCAGAGAGCGCCGTCTGATGCAGTCATAGTACGGTGTCCAACCCAGGCGTTAACAATGCTGTCAGTTAGTCTGCAGGCCTTCCTCGGTTTTTACCGTGCATGTTTGAGTTTTAAAATAACAGTAATATTGTAGAAGAAAATTACAGAAAAGCAAAAAAAGAGGAAAATAAATCCTCTATAGTACTACTCTTGGTATATCTACTTTTAACATACCATTACATATTTTTTTGTGTATCTCTGACTAAACATGTTACTTGTTTTATAAAATGAGAATATATATAATACCTACTTTATAACCTTTAAAAACATATATTTTTAAATGGATCTAGAAACTGCTTCTTAAAGAGAATTGATATAAGGTAAAAACCCTGGCAGCATAAATTACACCATTAATCTTGATACCCCAGAGGGCTGGGGTCACTGGAGAAGGTAGGCCAGTGTAGTTGGCGGTCAGCTCTGGAGCCAGGAGGGAGGCGGAAGTATGATCCCTAGAGGCAGCCACTGTTAGAGGAAAGGGCAGGGTTCTCCACCTGGTGGGTGTGTACTGGGAGGTCGTGGAGAGGTGACATTGGGCAGATAGCCCAGGTGTGAAATTCTATAGTGTGAATTTATAAAATCAGAGTAAGTCACTAGAAACAGAAAATGATTGATGGGAAGAGAAAGAGACAGTTCCTCATAAGTCTTTATCTCATGTTCTCTTTGTAGGGGAGAAGCCTTTCCTTTGTGAAGCACAGGGATGTGGCCGCTCCTTTGCCGAGTATTCCAGCCTCCGAAAGCATTTGGTGGTTCACTCAGGTATTCAGACCAGGGTGCAGAAGAACCTCAAGTGAGAATGTGGAAGACTGTGAGAATGGTAGCAGGAAATAGGATGAGGGGATATTATGAACTTGGGGTTGGAATCCCTGAGTATGGTATGGATCTTAGAGGTCCAGGGAAGGCTGATCTGAATGCAGAAGCAAATGTTCTGTGTGGCTGCCATGGTCTTACACCAAAGATGCTGTTTTGTGAGGGCAGCAGTGCGGTGGGTCTGGAACGGATGGGGGACTGGGAACAGTGAGCGTGCTGAGCCTTCCTGGTGACTTTTCTGGCTTCTTCCGTGTACTGAAGGTTGAAAGGCAGGGGGAAGGAGGTCAGCAGGAGAAGGAGCAGCCTCTTATGATTAATTTAACATTCCGTGGGCTTCTCCATCTAGGTCTCGAGTCCATTTTCTTGTTGTCAGAAATGTACCTTGTCTTTTTGGCTCTCCTGTCTTAACGTGGCCTGTTTCAGGAGAGAAGCCTCATCAGTGTCAAGTCTGTGGGAAGACCTTCTCTCAGAGTGGGAGCAGGAACGTGCACATGAGAAAGCATCACCTGCAGCTGGGCGCAGCTGGGAGTCAAGAGCAGGAGCAGACTGGTGAGGGGAGAGGGACGGCGGAGGGTGGGTCTTCCTACCAGATAACTGGCTGCCTGGTTGTCTGGAACTTTTCTGATTCTATTTTGGGTAGAGACCTGGTCTCATTTGATGGGCTAGTGGTTTCCAAACGTAGCTGTACAGTAAAATCCTGTGCAAGCTTTTCAAACATGGATATTCATACTGCTTATCCACTATTCCCCCCAAATAAAACAAAACAAAACCTGGTAAATTAGATTATTTGGAAGCGAGATCCCAGAACCTTTTGTTTTAAAAACTCCCTCAGGGAGCTGGGTGGTGACTAGTGCCGGTCCATGCGCCAGCATCTGAGTGTCACTGTGACAGAGCCTTCTGCGTGGCAGGAGTTTCAGCATTTTTATTTCAGTCCTGCCTCCCTTTTTACCCTAACTTAAATTCAATAGCAGTTTTTATTATTATTCCTTTTTCGTGTCTTTCCTTAACCAATTATTTCATTCCAAATTATTATTTCTCAGGAACCATCCACCTCATTTCATATGCTAATTATCCAGATGCTGATCACAAGCAAGGATGTTTATCCGTGAGGCTCAGCCCTCCCCTTCTAGGCTTACTCTTCTTTCCAAAAGTAGGTGACATAGGAGGTGGTATCCAAGATACAGGTTAATTTTTAGTTCTGAAAGAAAAGGCCAGCTTCCTGTGAAAGAAAACGAGGACCAGGCGCAGCCTGGACTGCCGTGTGTCTCTCACACCCTGTTCTCCGTGCAGCCGAGCCGCTCATGGGCAGTAGTTTGCTGGAAGAGGCTTCGGGACCCAGTAAAGGCCTGGTGTCCGTGAGTTCCCAGCCCAGCCTTGGTGGAG
Source organism: Tonatia bakeri (assembly GCA_004024845.1). Classification (NCBI taxonomy): domain Eukaryota; kingdom Metazoa; phylum Chordata; class Mammalia; order Chiroptera; family Phyllostomidae; genus Tonatia; species Tonatia bakeri. Next base: position 256,494 of record PVIA01000368.1, on the reverse strand, counting down.
AGTCCCTGAACCTACCAAATACCAATTCTATCCTAGGAGTGGATGATGGTAAGAGTTCTAACTGTCCTTTATTTGGGGAAAATGGGCTGCAACTAGAGACTAAGGAATGGGGTTGTCTCCAGAATGGAGGTTTTCATTTCATTTCTTGTGAGCAGCTGTGGTGTGATTTAGCAGCATTGGTATTCTTTGTCTCTGGGGTGGGAATTTGTTAAAAAAAATCATTGAAAAGATGGTGTAGCAATAAAATAGAGATTTTTTTAAGAAAAAAATTATGCATAATCCTAGCATCCTAGCCCAACTGTTTCTATCTTTCCTGTTGCAGTTATGGAAGAACTTAACTTTTAAAACATTTAAACAGAACATAACCAGGTTTTACAGAGGAGATATAAAGCAATTTCTCCATACCTTCAAAAGCCATATCTTCTGGAGAAAAGAAAGGGCTCTCTAGGAAACAGTTGCTCCTCTCTGGTATAGAAATTTCACCCAAGTTACACAGGCCAGGCCCTCTCCTCTGAAAAACTTAACAGGTGAGGTCAGCATGCATTTATTCAGTGCCTACTCTGTGCCTGGCACCGTGGGAACGACGGAAGTAGAAGACAGGGCCCTTAGAGTCTCATGGAGAAGTTAAAATTTACAAACGGGTAACAACATTGAGTGAACAGAAGATAGTGTATGAGCAAACATTAAATTAGCTGGTATAGTTTGGAAGAGCAGTTTAAGCTAGAGGCCCTAAAAGAAATTTACATTTATTTGAGGGCTAAGTGGTTTATATAGAAACTACTTCCAAAAAGTCTTTGTGGTGATCCCACCAATGAACATTTAGTAAGTATGAGGTCTACATTTTAGTTACTCCCGTCCTACTCAGTAGTCGGTTTGGGGCGTAAGGGACCACATCTGCGTGCCTTCTGCGTGGAGCCGGCAGAGCCAGGCTCCGCAACCTGAGGCTCCTCCGTCCTGTGAGTGACACTAGCGGTCCGCTGGAGCGCGAGGCACAGAAATTGCCCGGAGGCCCTTTGCCAGCCTGAAGGAAGAAAGTCTTATGGAAGGAGGGGCACTGAGTAGGGGCTTTGTAGCCAGGGTTAGTTCCTGACCTGCACAGAGCGTGCTGCTTGTGTCGGGGGCGCTGCTCCCAGGGTCGGCGCTGGTTTCCTGATGCGCCTGTCCGAGCAGCTTGCGCCGTTTCAGCCCAGTTAACAGCGATGAAGCCATGTTACTCTCAATCGGTGTATCGAAAAGTGGTCAGCTCCTATATCAAGATTTTTTGCCAGTTTTTCCCACCCCCTTTTTGTAATACTTTCCAAATTCACTGATAATGATTATCAGATAAGAATTAATTTGGAAGAAATATAGGAACATGGGATTCAGTTTTTCAGAGAACAGTTTTTAAATTGTTAATAAGAGGCTTGATAATTCAAGTAGGTATAGGTGTGGATTGACTTTTCATTGAAACGTTTTTCTGTTGCTTCACAGAGGTGCTTGCTGAAGGATCCCCACGCCCCCTGTCCGCAGTGCCTGATGTGACACATCACTTGGTGACCATGCAGTCAGGGAGGCAGTCGTACGAGGTTTCTGTCCTGACGGCCGTGAATCCACAGGAGGTAAAACTGCCTCTGGCCCTTGCTTTATTCCTGTGGACACTAATGCGGAGAGTGATTGGGAATCTTGTTTAGAGGGTTTGCAAAATTCTCCTATTCCAGTTTCCTGGAAATTTGGAATAATCTTCTTTTAAGCTCAGTACGAGTCCAGCTTTGAAAGGAGCTTGAGTGGTGGGGTTTCCTGAATTGTGGGCCTGGTCAGTTACAGGTGAGACTCTCAGCTTCAGTTTTCTGTATCCACATGTCTTAATGAATTTCTGCTCCTACTGTTTCCTGCCTTGCCATGAGATGAGTTTGCTTTCATTTTTATGAAGAAAATAACATCCTGGGAATGAGTGGTCCTTAAGTAAAAAGGTAGTAACAAAATCATTTTGAAAACTTTTTTTTTTTATTTTGAAAAATTATTGTTCATTTTCATAGGGTTATATGTCTAGGAGATATCAGGCTGAATCAACTGGGCATATAGAAATGTGTTCATTGACTTACTAAATGAGAACCATCATCTAAATTAAAGAGGGGTTTTAAGATTGTTAAGAGTAAAGATGTGTTACTAGAGAGCAAAGCTGAGATCACCCCACTCTTGTACTTCCAGTTACTGTGAGCAGGTGCAAAAGTGGGGTAGTGAAGAAGGCTCATGGGAAAAATGATTCATTTGAAACACACTGTTGGAGAAACGCTCTTACCAATACCCTGGACCACCAGAAAGATGAGCAGGAGGGTCCTAGAGCAAGTTAAGCCTGAAACACAGACAAAACTGAAGCTGTCCTACCTCACCCACATTGTGGGAAGGCAGGGCTCTTTGGGAAAGACATTAATGCTGGGGAAACAGAAGACAGGAGGAAAATAGGACACGGATTGACTCCATGACAGAAGCCATGGGCATGAGGCCACGGGAGCTGAGCAGGGCTGGTGAGGACAGGACGTCGTGGACCTTGCTCATTCGTAGGAGTCAGAGATGACTCGCTGGCATGTGACACACGTCCTTTGGTTCCTTCCAAAGTTACTTTCTCCTGATTACTGCTTTGGAGCGTGTCCATTTCTCTTGAACCTAGGCACATAGGTCATGGGTTTGACTTCAGAGTGTCCTCGTCTAGATGATGCCTGCTCACTCCCTCAGACAGACAACAGCATGGGCCACTGAAACACCAAAACTCGGCCTTCACCGCAGGGGGACACCAGGGGCCTCTAGGGCCCGGAGTAACTATTTCCTAATGGGAGCCCCAGACACTTAACAGAAGAATATTATCAACACAAAGTAGAAGGTGCTGCCCTCAGATGTAGCTAAAAATCTTGTCATTTTTTCCTCATGGGTCCTTGTATATTTATAAACACACCTTTGTCTTTCCTTTACTATTACCATTATTATCTTCCTCTTGTAACAGGCATTTCCACTGCCTACCCCCTCCTTTCCTTGTTAAGGTAGGCTAATCACATTCTGTGATACTGGGTTGGCCAAAACATTTGTCTCATTTTTTCCGTCAGCTGGCTCTGGTAGCGCTTTGTGTTTAACTTCATATGAGACAGTTTTGTTAGATTGCACTGTGGCAGCGTCATATCGGTGTGCATTTTTAAAAAAATCAAAATTAGTGAATTTTGGGGTAGCCATTTTAATATTGAAGGTAGGAGAAAATAAGCAACATTTTCAGCATATTATGCTTTATTATTCCTGGAAAGGTAAAAATGCAGCTGAAATGCAGAAAGAGATGTGTGCAGTGTGTCGAGAGGCGCCAAAGTTGACTGAACGTGTCATGGTGGTTTTCGAAGCTTTGTGCTGGAGATTTCTCGATGCTGGATGATGCTTCATCTGGTTGGGAAGACCATTTTAAGTTGATAGCAGTCAAATTGAGACATTAATCAAAACATTCAACATTATACTATGTGGAGATAGCCAATATACTCATAATATCCAAATCAATAAGGTTGTTGGTAAAAATGAAAACTGTGTCCTTTTATTTTAGGGAAAAAACCACACAAACTCTTTAGCCAATCCAGTACCTTCATTGTTTTCAAGCTGTAAGCCCCTCAAAACTCCAGCCTTAGTCCTCTTCCTCATCTAAGGTCTAGGTGCCAACTGATCTTTCCTCCAGCGAATGAGGAATGTTGATTCCCTGGGGATTCTCAGATGCTGGAGGGGGATCAGGGAATTTGCGGCCCTTAATACGACACATGCCCATTCCAAATTCCGGTTTTGAGGGTTGCCACGCATTACATATTGACCTATAAGAATCTACTGATGCACTGATTGGACTCCTGTAAATTTGCTCTAAAATAAAAATAACATGAAGACTATCAACAGAATAACCACATCAGGTATAAGACATTTTCATGGAAAATATCAAAACTACATCTTACTCAGATGGTTCAAACTGGACAATTTCCATTTCCCCCATGTTGCTAGGTCTCCCAGGAATCAGAGGACCCGCGTTGTGCAGGCCTCCTGGGGCCCCAGGGCTCTGGGTCTCCTGCCGACTGAGGGTCATCCCAGGTGGGGTCCCATGTCACCTTGAGTTCACCTTCGAGAATTCAAGAAGCAGTATAAGTGATTGCCAGCTAACTCGACTATATCTTAGAGTGTTTCCCGGATAAAACAAAGAGAAACACAAATTACAAGTTCTATACCATTTCTCATAAAGTGCCATTGCTAAGTTTGAGTTCAAACATCTGGATCTTGGCCTAGATTAAAAATACCATTCTTTTTTTTTAAAAAGATTTTATTTATTTATTTTTAGAGAGGGAAGGTAAAGGGAGAGAGAGAGAGAAACATCAATGTGCGGTTGCTGGGGGACATGGCCTGCAACCTAGGCTTGTGCCCTGACTGGGAATCGAACCTGCGATGCCTGGTTCGCAGCCCGCGCTCAATCCACTGAGCTACGCCAGCCAGGGAATACCACTCTTTTTTAAAAAATATATTTTATTGATTATGCTATTACAGTTGTCCCATTTTCCCCCTTCACTCCCCTCTGCCCTGCACACCCCCTCCCACCCACATTCCCCCCCTTTTAGTTCATGTCCATGGATCGTACATATAAGTTCTTTGGCTTCTACATTTCCTATTCTATTCTTAACCTCCCCTTTCTATTTTCTACCTACCATCTATGCTACTTACTCTCTGTACCTTTTCCCCTTCTCTCCCCCTCCCACTCCCCTGTTGCTAAACCTCCATGTGGTCTCCATTTCTGTGGTTCTGTTCCTATTCTAGTTGGTTGCTTAGTTTGCTTTTGTTTTTATTTTAGGTGTGGTTGTTAATGATTGTGTTTGCCCTCATTTTACTGTTCTAAAAACACCATTCTTATATCCCTAGCACACAGCATCAAATGAAATCTGTGGGTTCTTTAAATTTTGTTTAAATGTCTTTAAATTCTATACTATTAAATTCTACCTAAATTACCTTCATCCAAGTTGAGATCACCAAGTATATACATCTCCAGCTCAAGAATTTATCTGATTAGATTTTAATAAGCCCAATTTGTATTCTGAATTCACTGTATTATTCCTATCTCATTCTCTTTTCATAATAAAATGGAAGCCAGTTTCATTTATTATTGTACAAAACCACCTTTTAGCATACCACCTAAGTGTAGAGGAGATCGCCCGTCTTAGCCGCCACCCTGTAGCAGTCCCTCAGGCTTGTCTGCCTTCGTCACAGGAAGGGCATTCCCTTAAGCCAGGGAGGGGAGTCAAACTCATTGTCACCACATCAGTCCGTGGTTGCCTTCAAAGGGCTGAATGTAATTTTAGGACTGTAACTACCCCTTCACAGTTAGCTGAGAGCTCAGCACTCCTACCGTGTAGAAACAAGGTGCCAGGCTGGATAAAACAGGTATAGGGCCGAGTTCGGCCCTCAGGCCTTGTGTCTGCCACCTGTGCTCTAAGCCCAGGGACTCCCTGAATTTCTTCTGAGTGGGGTCTAGTTCTCCTGTAGAACTCTTTGGGAATAGCCTCGTAAGTCCTTTCATTTCTTCTTGAACTTGCAGTCTGTGCTTGGGCTAACACTGACTGACAAGATTCTTGGTTTTACCATTTCTGATTACCCTGTAAGTTAAAGAGTCCCCCACCACTGACCAGTGAGTATATGACTGCACACATCATCATTTAGCTTATAGACTCAGGGCATTCCATGCGGAGTGGAAATGACAGCATCGGGAAGTGCCCACAGGGCTGTCTCAAGGCCAGTGTACGCATGTCTCTCACTTTGGAGCAAGATGTCCTTGACTTAACTCTGCAGTGTGTCCCCTACTCCCACTCATAAACCTTTTACTTAGTATGAGTTATTTTTCTTTTATTCAGTGGTGGCCTATTCCAGATTTGTCTTGCTCTTTTACAGTTACTAAACCAAGGAGATTTAACTGAAAGGCGGACATGAGCCTGGGTACTGAATCCTGGAAGAGCAGCTGTACCTGATCCCAGGGTTCACACCGTGGGAGTGGCTGCTTCCGGCTCCCAGTCTGCCAGAACCCGAGTGAATCTGCGAACGACGAGACCCCGCTTCCTCCTCTGGCTTCCTCCCGGGCGTGGAGGGTGAACGCAGGAGAGCTGCTCCTCAGACTCGTCTGGTCCCGGGAAGGAAGAGAGCAGAGGATGTGGGCTGGGTAACTGTACCTGCCTGTCTGCCCCCTGCAAAATTCTGGGAAGGACTTCTCCCAGAAATGAACTTGATTACATGTTGGCTGACGTTTCTCTGTGTAACTGTTGAGAGGTTTTCCGAGGAAGAGCTTTCATCCCAGACTAAGCTGTGTTTTCACGTGGATGAACTGTGAGTCCTGCCACCAACCGTAAAACTTCACCAAGAAGTTGAGCTTTCCAGATGCCTTGTTGCTTTGGAGAAGGGAGTGGTGTCGGCTCTGTCGTGACACTCTCCCTTTAGCAACCTGAGTAAGAGACTCTCGCCACTGGGCTGCAAAAAATAAATAAATTACTTGAATCCCTGCCTGGCCCAGCTGAGGTCCTGTCGTGTCCCGTACCCCTCCACGTGGTCACTTTCCTTTCTTTGTTATAGCCCATACACTAGCATGTTTGAAGGTTTTTTTGTTTTGTTCTTAGTTAAAAAATCACGATTCAGAGCTTCAGTTGTTTTCCCTTTAATAAACAAAACAGCTCAGTCAGTTCCTTGGCTTCTTGTTTCAGACGACGTTTGTTTTGTTAGTGAGGAGATTAAGAAATGGTTCTGTCTCCCCTTTAGGGTGAGGTCGTGATGTGCCTTTGGGATCCCATGCAGGTAACCCTGGGCTCAGGAGTCTTAGGGAGCATGACACAAATATCTTCATCTCTAACTAGCAGACCCAGAGCACAGTCAACAGAGAATCACTCTGTCATCACAGGAAGGACCGTGTCTGAGTCTGGAAAATTGGCAATAACAGGTACTTTTGAATTTTCCCAGAAAGTTAAAAAGAGAGAAACTTGCTCCCATTAGAGTGTGCATTCTTGCTATTATCCTGTCTCTTCAGCTGCTGAGAGTATCTAATTACAGTTGGTGAGAACAAAAGTATTCCAAGGACCAATTACTAGTAGCAAGTCACGGCTTCAGAGGAGTTTCAGGTTTATTTAAGATGAGCCTCGTGCTGACACACACACACATGCGCACAGATCACATTCCCAATAGAAAACAGGAAAGAACCGTTTTAAATGACGTGTAATCATCCTGGGGTAATGTAGATTAAGTTCATGTCCATCACTTGCAGTCTTAAAATGCCAGTTTCTACTTGTTACGGCCTTTCATACTAGAGCAGTTGTTCTCAACTACATTTTGCTCCCCCTCACCGCCCTGGGACCTTCGGCGATATCTAGAGAGACTTTTGGTTGTCACAACTGGAGGAGTGTCACTGGCATCTAGCGAGTAGAGGCCAGGGACGCTGCTAAACTTCCACCAGTGTGCAAGACAGCTCCCCTCCCTGCACCCGGCAAAGACTCATCGGGCCCCAATGTCAACAGTACTGAGGCTGACAAGCCCTGAACTAGACGTTGCAAACCTGTCAACCCCCGGGTGTTTCATTTTGCCCATACAATAGTTCCAGGTAATTATTATTTTCAAATTTTATTTACTTCTAAAGGGGAAGGGAGGGAGGGAGAAACACCAGTATGTGAGATAGGCATCGATCAGCTGCCTCACCCCTAACTGGGGCCCTGGCCCACAACCCAGGCGTGTGCCCTGGCCAGGAAGCAAACTGGTAACTTTTCCATTTGCAGGCCAGCACCCAGTCCACTGAGCCACACCAGCCAGGGCATTTTGAAATTAGTTGCCAGTGTGTGGGTATCTGGCTTCTGTTGAAAGTGCAGTTGATCTGGCAATTCTAGGTCTGTATTCCAGCAGAGGCTCCTACTGTTGTCTCCCAGCCAGCCCATCTGACCCACTTATTTTCTGAATAGCCCCAGGAGGCGTTGAAGCTTGCACCCTTTCTTCTGTCCTCACATTTAGGTGCGAGGCACACAGTAAGGACACTTAATTCAGCTCTGCTCCTTCCACCCTGGGCTGCTCCACTGTGACTAACTTGAACGCAGTTGTTGCCTGCCTGATTCAACCCCACGTTGGCTGCTTAATATTGAAAAGCAGCAATTTTAAGAGTACTGATTAAGCAAGTGATTTCAGATTATCTAGCAATTCATAAGACAGCTCCTGGTCTGTCTTGGGGCTTGTAGGCTGTTCCAGAGATTCTTCCAAATCCTGCTGTGGGTTTCCGATGCCGCATTTTGTAGTTTCATGGGTGCTGCAGAATAAATCAAAACATTATGAAAGTTTTTTCAATTAAAGCATTATGTAAAGCTTATGGATGGTCTCAACATTTTCATTATATATGATGTAAAAGGACATTTCTAGGTGGAAAATGGGGATAGGAAGTAGGGAAAGGGCCAGTGGGCCTTAAGAAATGAAACTGAGAACACTGGAGACACTGTGCCTCCTCCCTTTGACCTCCACGGTCTCAGGGGTGGAGGTGATGCCGACGACTGATTTTCAGAGTGCTAGAAGGACAGCTTTACTGCTTTGTGGGAAGTAAAAAGTACACATGGTTTTTCTTTTTTAAAAAAATATGTTTAGTCCTGGCTGGTGTGGCTCAGTAGAGTGAGTGCCAGCCTGTGAACGAAAGGGTCACCAGTTCAATTCCCAGTCAGGGCACATGCTTAGGTTGCAGGCCAGGTTCCCAGCAGGGGGCGTGCAAGAGGCAACCACACACTGATGTTTCTCTCCTTCCCTTTCTCCCTTCCCCTCTCTAAAAAAATAAGTAAAATCTTTTTTAAAAAAATGTTTATTGATTTTAGAGAGGAAGCAGGAGAGAGAGAGAAACATTGATCGGTTGCCTTTGGTAATCACCCTGACCAGGGATTAAACCTGCAGCCTAGGTTTGTGACCTGATCAGGAATCGAACACCCAACCTTTTGGTGTACAGGACACACTCGAACCCACTGAGCTACACTGTCCAGGGCTACGTGACTCAAAAATGGAGTGGAAACACTTTTGACTGATGGTATTGGAACTGGAATGGAAAAAAGATGTTTCAAATTTTAGGAATCTAGATCTCATATACAATGATGACACTTTATTCACAGCTGCACTAATCTCCAAATTCAAATGTGTTACTTGGAGATCTCCAGAGGGTATTCTATAGTTACAGGACAGTGATCTCAAAATGAATGGCTCTTCTAAAGGCTCCTGCCAGGGGCATTACCAGGACTGGCACCTTAGCGAGCTGCAGAGTGACAGTAGCACACTGGATTACAGCACCTGCGGTGACCGTGGACTTCGGACCGCTCCTTCCAGTGCACAGCCCCGGTGCCCCGCACCTGGTTCCTCACAAAGTCTTCGTCCAGCCCAGCCTGCTTCAGGGTGTCTTGGTACCGTCGTTCTGCTTCTTTCCTGGCAAGGTCCTGTGGAATGGGAACCAACCTGTTGGAGCTGTCTTGTGAATTGCTTGATAATTCTAAATTACTAGCTTAACCCGTATCCTTACAATACTGCTCACAGCCTCCTCCCGATGAGTGGGCGCATATCTGCATAGAAACTTCCTGAACATTTTGTTAAAAGAGTAGACTCTTACTTGGTAGGTCTCAGATGGGGCCCACAATTCTGTTTTTATAACAGTCCCAGGAGATGCCAGATATTTATTAGAGAGCCACACCTTTGAGAAGCAAGACTTCGATTTTTGGAAGACCAAGTGAGACCGAGATGGAAATGACGGACTGAAAACTGAAGATTTATAAGGAACCAAACATCACCAGGAACATTAAAATACAACAAAATAAGCCGCACTAACAGGATAGGGGGTCTGCATGTGGACCAGAAAAGATTTTCCACTTGTGTTAAGTGTTTGAGAGCAAAATCCTGTCAAGCACTTTGCATTTTTCCTAGAGTTGTAAAAAACCTGCTAAGCTCTGAGCGTGAGCTTGCTGAAAAAACTAACATGAAGAGAAGGTCAGCATGAGAGTTTTTGAACGACGCAAGCTGCGAAGTACATCCGAGACAGTCCACTGTGTGACAGGCACGTGGGTGGGAAGGAGTGGACCCAAGAAAGGCCCAGATAATGCACTGGCTGTAAGACGGAGACAATACCCAGCATTTGGAGCCAGGTCACTAGGGAACCCCAACTTTTGTCAAACTCTGGAGAGGAGAGTGATCCTCAGAATCTGATGTAGCCCAAAGCTGCTGAGAAGGTGCCCTTTCTAAGGCTGTTCAGGTAGCTCCAGAGCTTCCTTAGGGAGATCTCAACTGAGCTCGACTTCCCTCGAGGTCTGGAGAACGTGTTAAAATGATTATTCCAGCCTGAAAGGCACTTACTCTGGAAAGGGCCTTGCAGGGTGCCTGTGAGCACCCAGTCCTTGGAGACCTAGAAATGTGCCAGATCTCGAGGCCGCGGATGCCCGGGGCACCAGCACCGCAGCAGGAGAGCCGTCTTCCCAGCACCATGAGCAGTGGCTCCAGACAGCAGAAAAGACTGGGTTTTCAGTCACATGAGTAAGTGGGAGGTGCACTTACTAGCACAGCCAAACTGTCCCCGGGCGTCTGGGATGCAGCCCCTGCTCTGAGTCAGACTGAAAGCCAGACGCCAGTGAAAACTCCAGGAAGTGAAACGCCCCATTGCAGACGCCGTGGAGTCCAGTCCCGGGGGAAATCAGCCCGGCAACATTCACTATCACACTACTTACTTTGGGGAAAGACGGTAGTCATAAAATGGGCCCAATTTAGAATCTTTCTGAGCCTCAAGGAAATGTTTAATGCTCAGAGAGTGAATTTCATAATTTCTAAGAGCCCTTTCATCAAAGACAGAAGGAAAACGAACAGTGGTTTGGTCTTACCTTGGTGACTTGTTCGAAGAGATAGGGCCTCGTTTGTACTCTCTTCTTCATTTCCTCCAGTTCCTTCTTATACTCTCTTGCTCTTTTACGGTCACTGTTCCTGGGGTTAACAAGATGTTTAAAATCGGTGTTTTTCCAATCCAGAATGCCCTTCACCCCAACTAAGCAGAGTGAGACCCACGGACACTGTAAATTCCTCACTGTGCCCGGCAAAACCCCCGACTGTGCAATTAGCGGAGCCCACCCTAATAGCCCCATTGTGCCGACTTCAAGGCCAGTGATCTGTCGGATCCCCAGACAGTGCACCCTGGACACACAGAGGACACTGACCGGTTTTCCCTCAGCTTTGCTTTGAACACCTCCTCCAGGCTCTTGTGGGGGTCCATGGCTTTCGCGCGCAAGGTCACAGACTGAGACATGGCTTGACGCTTCTTTTTGTGCGCCTCCAGCCACTGAGCGCTCTCATCCGCTCTGTCCCTCTTTTCAAGTGAGCTTCTAAAGGGAGGAGGCAGACGAAGAACACAGATGGCCAACTTGGGTATATTTAAACGCAGGCTTAGTAACCTCTCTGGAGAGTCGGTGTTTTCTGTGAATGGGGTGGGTAATTTACTTCCCTGGCATTTCAGAAGATGAAGATTCTGGCATTAAATGCTGGGGCACATGACACCTTCGCAGCACTCGATACAGTGATATTCTATCCCAGGAGAAGTTCGCTCACTGAACTGAAAAAGCTGAGTTAAAACATCCTTACTTAAATAGCCAAACATCCCGGCTTGTTGCCTATCCTGAAGCAAAATGCAAACAGCTACCTACCACCTGCTGAGCCATCCGCCCTGACCTAGTGCAGACAACCCGCATGTGCTTTATATCCGTCACCTTGTGTGACCCTAACTGCCCTAGGAACTAAGAGTATGATACTCTTTTTACAGGCAAGGAGACGCAGCCTCAGCGAAGGTAAGCCGCTTGCTCGAAGCTACCCCGAGTACCAGTGAAAAGCCAAGATCAGAACCAGGATATGACTCATGCGCCTCTGCCCCCAGTGCATAAGCTGTGCTGTGACCAGGGGGCTAGACGGTGCTCGGATGCATGGTCCCTTGGGAATACAAATCAGCATCTCTACAGGAAACTAGAAATGGACCTCTTTTGATGCACGGTTTGGGGTCAACTTGTAGCACTTGGTTTCTGTGAATATTCGACGGGGTACTGTGGAGAGTTCTACCAAAAGAAAAAGTCAGGACTCCTGCATTTGGGTGTTTACACTCAAATGGACAGATTAGGAAGGAGACAGTGAAGTTTAATCTGGTAACATGTCAAACTCCCTGCTTCGAGGGTGTCTATAAACTGGCCAGCCTCTGGCTCCGGACGCCGATCTTACCGGGACCTCAGGCTATTGAGGCATTTAGACTTGATTCAGTAGCTCTATGAAACTTAAGGGGGAATATCCCTTGGATTCTAAGTACATTTCTACAATCCCTCGTGGGTCTTAAAGGGCCAAGCTGGCTCCGTGTGCTCCTGTGAGCCGCACGGGGAAGCCCCGAGATGCTCACTCGTCCTCTGCTCACCTCGGTCAGAGGCCTAGTGGGGAGCTCTTGCGGGCTCCATGAGAAACCACCCTGACAGAGTGCGGTCAGTTAGGGTTCAAAATAAGGAGGTGCCCGATTCCCAACTGACTTCTGCTGGTTCTCCAAGATGAGTCTCAGAGAACCTCAAATACGTGCAACGGATGCCTCATCCTCTCTGTCTGTGGCAGGGTCAGCCACCGTCCTCACGTTTCTCTGAACTCCTGATCCTAAGGCTTCCTTCCTCTTCCGTCTGTGGGTCTTTACCTGTGTTGTTCTCTCCGTCTGGAACCTTCTTTCTTTCCAGGCTTGGGCCTATGCCTCTTTCTTCAGCTTTCACCTTAAACATCTATTACGAGAGAACCCGCCTCAGGTTTCCCATTGCCCCCCCAACCCCCTCTGTTCCCCCATCACTGTACTATCACCAAATAAGGTGGTTGCTTCTTTGCTTTGCTGTATTTCAGACTAGGTATTAAACTACAGATTTCACAAGCCATCTCCAGCCCTAACATTATGCCTGGCACAGAGTAAGCCCCTGTGAGTCTTTTTGAATGACAGTGAGGTGTTTTCCAGCACTAAGTGTGAGGGACCATGTGTATTTCTGTCCTGACCAGAGAATTCCCTTCCACCCCTCTGGGCCCTGCTGATGACAGGAGAGGAGGCCCAGCAGCAGGGTGATTTCCATCACGTGGGCCAGGATCTGAGCATTATGGGTCTTCTGCAGCCTGACCGCTCACCTGACTGCAGACTCCCTCTTCCTGGTGGCATCTGTGATGTGCACGGGCAGGGTGTTGGGAGAGAGGGAAGCGAGGCCACTCAGGGAATGACTCCTTGGCCGGGGTGTGGCAGGTAGCTGTGGAGAGTCCTAGAGAGAGGGAACGAAGGCTGGTGTTGGTGGGAGAGCATGTGTGATTAGTTTCTACCTGAACTGGAATCAACTTCAGTGAAGGACTGGTCAGACAAGAATCTTTTTTCTTGGGATTAAAGCAAAGGGTAATGACAGCTCAAGTTTAGTGACTGGGACAGACCTGAATATCAATCCTGAAATTTTTAATCAAATGAGAAGAGTTCTTTGGAATGGGTATAGGGGCATAAAAATTGATCCCAGCTCCTTGCCTTCCAGATCTGCTCGAACTTATTTCTCCAACTTCTCTAGAGAGAGGGAAGCAAAAGAAGTATTCTTGTGGTCTTAAGTTTATAGGAATTGTAGGTCTGTGGATCTGGTTACCCTTGAACTGGTATTTTAAAAAAAATTTAGAAAAATTCCTTGAGATGTGGTCCTCCTTGGATTTTGGGCCTCAGAACCCAGCCCCCACTCCACCCCTCTGCAACTGCCTGGGCTCTTACCTCCCTCCCTCCGGTGGCGGCAGCATCACAGGACCGCCGAGTGTGACACAGGCTGGCAGTCCTCAGCAAGAAGGGCTTGTTTCGAGTCACTTCTCGGGTGTCCCTTCCCTTGGCAGCTCTTCTCTGGAAGGCCTTGTAAAGGGCCTCATAGTCAGGGACGGCAGGATTCACCCGAGGCTGGAATCCAAAGTCAGTGTGCAGAAACCCAAGCTTTTTTTCCTGTGTTTGGGTGGCCGTGCGGGGCCGAGGGTCTGCTCTGCCACTGCGGGAGGTGAGGGGGGAGGAGGCCATCTGGAGCATGTCTAGGGCTCTCATCTGGATGCGAATTTTCCTGAGGAGCTCAGCTTCTGTGGGGAGAAAGAAACCACGCTGGTGATGAGTGAGAAGGGAATGAGAATCATACCAAAAGGTTTGGAGAATGTTCTCTCTTTCAAACACTAGCAGTGATGTGCCGGAGCTGATGGTTAACTTCTCAGAAATTTCGTGAGCCAGTTGACATCATGTGGGAAGCCTGAAATTGGCCATGATAGGCACATTTATGCCACGGAAAATGGCAATCGCTACAAATAGGCTTGCTTTTTTTTCCTGGAGAGATTGTTAATAATCGTTGACTAGAACACCACTGCCAGGGGCCAATCAGGTGGCAGAATCAGCCGCCATCACATCGGCACATCACAGAAAGCTGAGTGCTTTCTATGGTTCCTTCTCCAGAGACGAGCAGGAAGAACGGTCCATTGCCTGCCCCTCTCCCGGGACTCCTGATCTTGGAGAAAGCCCCCCCACCCACCCAGTTGCCCAAGGCCATTGCCCCAGTCATTCTTGACTCCTCCCTCCCTCATCTCGCCACCGGTTCTGCCGTCTCATACGTCTTTACCCTGCCTTCAGTCCCGTCTCTTTTCATCGTCCCTGCTCTTGATTTCATAACTTCTTAACTGAACTGTTGGAACAGCCTCCTGTTAGAGCAGCGTCCCTCCGGTCCTGCGCCTCTCCCTCTCCACCCCTCTACAGCAGCCAGAGCACGCTTCCCGAGCTGCAGATCTGGTCGTGCCCACCTACGGAAACCCTCCAGTGGCTCCTGGTGTCCTCATGCGGAGTCCCAACTCCCTCCCACAGCCCGCAAGGCCCCAGGTCTGGCCTGAGCCTGCTGCTCCCCTGCCCACGCTCCCTCTTCTCCCTCCCCTCTACTTCCCGTCCCCCAGAGGGGCTCGGCTTTCTCTTACCCCCGCACTATAGCTGTGCCTGGGGCACTCTTCCTCCCTCTTCTCAAACTCACACAGCTCACCTGCACGGTCTGCCTCAGTGTTTGTTCTCCCTGGGGACCCTCACCAGGGTAATGAGGGTGGGGGCTGGCTGTCCTCGGGGCAGCTGGCTAGTGGTGGCACTGGTCTAAGCCGGTCGCTGGCTCTCTGCTCTCCATGTGTGCTGCTGCAAAGGCCCTGCATCCGCTCACTGAGGGAGAGGTCCGCAGGACAAAGCTGGGGGGCCCTGCAGGACCTCTCCTCGTTCCTTGCTCTGTGCAGGGCTCCCCCGTAGACAGACCCAACCCTATGGCCTGGCCTGCACTGAGCGTGGGCTCTAGCAGGTCCGCCTGAACAGTTCCTCTCCGAGTCAGGCTGACCCCCGAGCCTGACTAAATCCTCAGGGCACCCCCAGGCCGGCGGCAGCAAGCGGGCAAGGATGTCTTTACCCTGGAGTTTTTCCCCAAGGGCTGGCTCCAGAATGGACTTGGGGATCCTTCTGGTGGCTTTCTGCTTGGAGACCTTGGCCTTAGCAGTGGCGGCCAATTCCTTCTGTTGAGCGGCTTTTCGTTGCTCCTCCTTCTCCAGGAAGCTGAAGGGTTTCAAAGAAGAGAGGAGCAGTTCCTTCCTCTTCTGGATCCCTTCCTGCCTTCGGGCCTCGTTGCGCTCCATGATTTCCTGGTAAAGGGGCAGGTAGACATGCGCAGGCACCGGCTGTGCCCGGAACTGCCGGTGGCACTCAGCCTCCTCCTGGCCCTGCCTCTGGGCCTGCTGCCTCTCGGGCTCAAAGGAGGCCGGTGAGGCCAGCCACTGGGCCTTTCTCCGGGCCTCGCGCACCGTCATACGGAACGGCTGAGGGACGGTGATGGAAGACGCCCAGGAGCTGATGCTTCTGTGCTGGGAAGGAGGCCTGGAGCCTGCAGGTGGCTGGGACTGAAACTTGGGAATGTCAGAGGGTACGTTGCTCAGGGAGCTGCAGCGTCGTGTGGAGCCACACCTGGAGGGAGAAAGCAGCTGCCCTGTGCTCGGAGGACAGGGCAGCCAGGAGGCCTGGCTCCTCCCACATCCTCCTGCCTGCTCCGCCCTAGTCCTCCCTTCCAGCAGGCTGCATCTAGCTCCTCAGCCTAACATCACAGACCCACAGGCCTCTAAGCCTTTCCCTTTGTCAACCTGTCCGTCCTCCTTCCCACAGGGCATCTAGCAGCCTTAGTTAGTAGTCTCTGCTCAAAAGTGGTCCAAGAATTGCCACTTTGCACTCAAATTTATTTTCACATGGGGGACAGTGCAATGGTGCAGAGCAGGGCTTAAGAGTCGGACGGAGCCAGGTTCAAATCTTGCTTCAGAACATTACTAGCTGTGTGACCTTGAGCAAGGTTCTTATGGAACCTCAATTCCTCATTTGCAGAATGACAAAAATAACAGCTACTTAAAGGGTTATTGGGAGGAGAAAATAAATATTCAATGAGATAAAGTGCACATACATTTAGCAAATGGGGGTTGGCCAAGGTCAATGTACCTTGTTGTCACTCTCAGGGAGGTAGTGTGTTTGAGAAAGGCATCGCTTAAGCAATTCCAATGCTTCAGGTAACTAAGTGTTACCCAAAGTAATTGAGAACTGCTGGGTAGGAATCAGAACACATGTTTGGACCCGAAAGCTGATTCTGCTGGAGCCTGGGTACGTGGAAACCTGTGGAAGTGGCCTTTGCTTTGCTGAGGAAGAGGAACGTGACTGGGGCAGAGCTGGATAGTGCCGCAGCGGTTGAACCGCAGCGCCTTACCTTGGAGCCGGGGGGTCCCGGGCTTGTGGCTTCTTCCCCCTGCCTTTGTCTCGGAAGAAGCTCTCCAGGTCTTCATCATCTTCAGAGAAGCTCTCATCACTGTCTGGCTCAGACTCATGAGGGGATTCTGACAGGCACCACCTGCCTTTCTGCTTCAGCGCTTGCAGGGTCTCGTAAAAGCTCCCAGTTGAGTCAGGAGAAGTAGAATCTGTCTCCTCCAGGCTGAGGAACTCATCAAGTTTGCCAGCCCTCAGTAAAACCAGCCCATTCCCAGACAGCTCCTCTTCTGCCTCTGTGTCTGAAGAGGATTTGGGGGGAAATATCTAAAATGAAATAGAACAGATTGGGGTCGAACTATAATTTCAAATGTATTCAAAACAGAACCGTTAATTTCACCTTGAATACGCCTGTGTATTAGGGACTTGGGAGGAACACAGTAAAATAAGACGTGTTCGTTGCTCCAAAGAAATTTCTCAGATTGGTGTATGGAGTATGCTTGGTTGGAGGTATCAACCCCAAGAAAGAATGTAACAGCCAAGGAGGGCTCCTTGTGGTGAACTGGGCTCAAATTCACAACCAGAGTGTAGCAGCCACTGTTTACAGAGATGCACACTGAGTATCAGGGAAAGGCTGCAGGCTGAGCTGCCTGCACTGTTTCTGCCATCTGAGCTGACCCTTACAATAGTGCTTCTAGGACTGTAATTCAACCAATGGGCTGAAGATCTGCCCCGTCCAATTGGAGCTGTGCAACTATTCCCTTATTTGCATATTTACTGACCCATCATAACATGTGAAATCTATGGACTAATCAAACCGTACACATCTGGATTCCTTATTTGCATGAAATTTGATCAGGGACCAGGTGGAAGACCCTCCTCTACATAAGCCAGCATTGTGCCGTGGCTGTGTCACCCAGGTTTGCAAACTGAGCTGCAACATTTGAGCTGTTTTACTGAATGAAATCTCTCCCATACTGTACCCCAAATTGGGAACTTCTGTTGGCATTGAATTGTGGTAGCGACCTTCGGTTGACAAAGGACAGGAAAGAGAGAAGCAAAGAGCTAAAGTTGGGTCCCTGCTTCATGCAGTATGATGAGCGTTTACAGAGCACCTACCTACTCTGTACCATGCATTCTGCCCCCTGCACTCCCGGAGTCCTACCCATGACACTGGCCACACTTTGGGCCCTGCCCAACGTGGGTTTTACCAACTTTTGCCATCCTTCTTTTCCTGTTTCCCCCATCTACACCTCTGCTTTCCTCATATTCTAGCTGATTTCCACTGTGTCACTAGGAGTGGATTATTAACAGGAGAGACCATGTGACACAGCTGCATGAGCATTGTCCTAGAATGTGTGAAACCCAACTGGGTTTAAATACTCCATTCATTCAGAAAATATGTATCAGATGACTACTATGTACTAGGCATTACACTGAGAACAAGACAAGGTACCTACTCTCAAGAAGCCTACATTTTAGTGAAAGGAGGCAGATACTATAAGTGAAAGCCATAAAACTGAGATTACAGAGAGACAGAGTGGCTATGGGAAGCTCTGTTTATATGATGGGCTATAAAAGCCCATCAGATAAAGACTATATATCTATGTAGACACAGAGATATATTGTAATACATGTGTACACTTGTACTATAATCAGAGTTGGGTTTATTAATTTGCTGCAGTAAACCAACGTGGGAGGGGGTAGCTCTCAGTAAGAGGGTGGGAGAGGGGCTTCTCCTAGGGTTAGACTGTCCTGGATAATTCTGATGAGAGTTAGGGGAAGCAGGGATCAAGGCTGGATGAATGCTGCCATGAAGAGGGCATAGTTTAGTAAGTGGACTATTGAGCAATTTTTATTCGAAAGGTGACAAGAACAAAGTGGGGCTGGTTAAACAACTGATAAGGGGTCTTGGGCATCTTACAGGTCCCTTGTGGTCCGATGAGAAACACCATTTTCTGCTGATCTTGCCGCTGGCCTCATCTGTGTCTGTTACAGTCTGAGCCGTCCTTTCTCAGCCCCAGGAAGATTTTTACTTTCTCACTGTGGAGGAGTTTTGGACTGACACCTGACTCATGAGAAGGAGCCATCCTTGCTCATTTTTGGTGTGAGTGCTTTCTGGGGTCAAGGAACCTCAGAGGCCTCGAGGCAGGGACCTGAGGCAGGAACAAACTTGACTCTTGAAAGAGGGCCAGGGAGGCTGGAGGATGTGGCACCAGACATCCTCAGTCCGCTGGTGCGGTGGTGCCAGGGCGGGACTAGAGGTTGACTGACTGCAGGTGGAAACCAGCTGGAGCAGGCTGCTGCAGGCTTCCAGGTGACCTTGGCCATGATTTTCTAAGGTCCAGCTCTAATGGCAAAAAGAGCGCTGGACTCTGAGTCAAAGGTATGTGTGTGCTCTAGCCCTCACTCCACTACTGAAGAGAGTGTGATCTTAGGAAAACTTCCTTTAAATGACATTATTGAGATATAATTCACATCGCATGAAATTCATGTAATTCACTTAAAATGTGCAAGGGGTTTTAGTATATTCACAGAGCTGTGCAGCCATCACCACAACTTCAGAACATTTTAATCACCCCCAAAAGAAACCCAGCACCACGTCCCTGTTTTCCCAACCCTCCCGCACCTCGCCTTCTTCCTCACCCCGACACTCCCTGGCCAGCCCTAAACAATCATCGCTCTACTTTCTGTTTCTATGGATTTGGAGGCAAACTTCTTAATTTCTCTGAGCCAGTTTTCTCTTCTACAAAATGGAGACAACAATCGTACTTAGTCCTAGAGTAGTTGAGAGGAATAAGCGAAAACTGTGAGGGCCCCTGATTGCTATGGTTCTACAAAGAACCTTACGTGAGGCTCAAACGGTTCGGGTCTGGAGTTCCTAAGCGCTGCCAAAACTAATCCCACGCCCCTCGGGGGCACGCCCCTGCCGTCTGTCTCCAAGGCAACATCAAACAGTCTCCTCTCAGGGATCACTTTCGGGGCGCATACCTGATTCCTCCCCTTCTCTTTCCTCACCTGAAGGCTCCGAGCGCCGCCGGAGACTCCCGCAGGCCTCCCCACGGTCATCTTCTCCGTGGGGTACAGACACAGACAAAAGCATAGGTAATAGCAGTAACTGCGGTAGCTGCAGTGGCTGTGCTACGCGTTAAGCCCCGCCCCTTTCTTACTTTTGGGTTATGATTGGCTCCCAGGCGAATGCATTAACCAGTCCCCTGCCCAGGGAGCCTCCAACCCATCCCGCCCAAGAAGGCAAGGATCGCTTTCCGATTGGCCTATTCTCTTTGCTTGTTCTGTTTCCGGTCTGAGACCCCAGGGGCTGAAGCGGCCAGTGATTGGAGGGCTTTGCTCTGGAAGTGCTACTGAAGGCGGACCAGTGGGGTGCCAAGTGCAGCGCGAGTCAGCACCATGGCGGCTCTCTTGGCCATTAGCCGGTCGGGGGCTGCACCTGCAGCTACCTGGAGAGGCCCTCTAGTCTCCTGTCGGAGGGGGGCTGGCGCCCTGGCAGACACCGTGTACGATGTGGTGGTGTCGGGTGGAGGCCTGGTGGGCGCCGCCATGGCCTGTGCCTTGGGTAAGCGCACCCAAGGCCAGGGGGAGCGGGGCCGTGGAGGAGCGGTGAGGAGCGTGGGAATCCTGGCTCTGTTCCCAAAGTCTGAGCGTTGTGGATTTGGTGCCCCATTCCCTCCAGAGAAGCTCCAGGCCCCAGGGCAAGCTTTTGGTTCTTAGGCGTTCTGAAGGGTCAATAGTGGGAGGGGCCTTAGGAGTCCTTCCACCTTGTAAAGAAACAGACCTGCTCAGGGTTATTTAGTTATGGGCACTGTTGAAGCAATGAGGCATTGTTGCATTGGGTTAGGTGCTTTTTGTTTTTTAACAGCTTCTTTGAAATATAATTTGCATACCATAAAGTTCACCCACTTACCACTATTTTTTTAATGTATTGATTTTTAGAGAGGGACATGGGAAGAGGGAGAGAAACATCGATTTGTTGTCACTTATTGATGCATTTATTTGTTGATTCTTCTGTGCCCTGACTGGGGATAAAACCTGCAACCTTTTTGGTGTGCAGGGCACTCTAAATCAACTGAGCCACCTGGACAGGGCCAGGTGGGGCCTATTACTAACAAACATCTCCTGGGATGGGGATCTGAAGACCACACTTTGAGAATGAGAACCACTGGGAAGAGTTTGTCTTGTAATGACTTTACCTACTAACTTTTTATAGCATCTTATACACCTTTCATAGGCAGCCGTGGTGCGCGCGTGTGTGTGTGTGTGTGTGTGGTGGGGAGTGGAATCTGGTAATCCTATCACATCTTTTCCTTTTTTGGCAGCAGCAACTTATTGCTTATTTTTTCACCTCCGTCCTCTGAGACACTGTGAGGGACTCACTGTGATGCGCTGCAGACATCAGTAATGGACTCCCGGAGTCTCCTTTTTCCTTCTGTGTACAATGTTTTAGGATGGGACTTGTGGGCACAATTGTCCTATTTTTGCCCCCTCTTTCTTTTATAGACTCTAGTTCTTTATCCTTGATTCAATCTTGAGGCCACAGCGAATTTTGCTTTTTAACTACATTGTTCTGTTGAACAGGATTTGCAACTTTCATTGATGTAATACTTTGGCCATACATGATGTCTAAATACTACAGTTTTACTTTTTTTTTTTACTTCATTCTTCCTTTCTAAGCAATTCTGTCGGCTCATTATGGGTTTTGCCATAATTTGCTTCTTTGCAGACGACAGATGTTGGACTCTGCAGAAGCCTTATGTTGGTTGCCAGCGTGATTTGTGTGTTGAAGTGGTGGTACAGTGTGTGTTATTGCTTAGGGCTCTGCACAGTGTTTCCTTTTTGTGTGCCCTGTAAGAAATTTGTATCCAGTTTCTTGCTTCTCTTGGAAATGAAAAAAGTTAAAATTTTGATTTTCCTAAAATGATACAAAATTTTTCTTCTTTTTTTAGGATATGATATTCACTTTCGTGATAAGAAAATCTTGTTGCTAGAAGCTGGTCCTAAGAAAGTATTGGAGAAATTGCCAGAAACATACAGCAATAGGGTCAGCTCCATTTCCCCTGGCTCGGCAACCCTTCTCAGTAGTGAGTAGAACCTCCTCTCTCATAAAACCAATCTCCTGTCTCTCTTGACTTTCCAGTGTGCCCCTTAGGGCGGAGTCACCAGAGCACCTGGTGAGGAGGGAGCCCACTGAGATGGGTGGGAGAGAGGGCTGGGGGTTTGTAGTCTGGTGCATAGCTGAAGGAATTGTTCATGTGCCAACTCCCAGTCTGAGGAAGACATCTCTGGGATGTGTGGGTCCATCATGGTGACTTCATTTGTAATGTTGGGTCATTATGAATTGGTGGAACTAAAGCCGTATGGACTAATTACGACCATTCACTTCCAGTAGCAGCGCTCTCTTCATTCCCGGAGTTGACCCTCTAGGGCTCCAGAGAGCCTGTGTAGTAAATGCTTTTGGCGTGGGGGTGTCCAGCCTTTCGTAGTCTCTGGGCCACACATTAAATACACTGCGACACATAATCACAAAAAAACTCATAATGTTTTAAGTAAGTTTACAATTTTGTGCTGGGCTGCACTCACAGCCACCCCGGGCCACAGCCAGCCCGAGGGCCGTGGGGTGGACGCCCCTGGAGATGGAGGTGCACATGCGCACGCAGACCAGTTGTTAGCTCATTGTCTTAGGTCTCTGCCGGTTTCCTGCTCCGGGGCGTCCAGTCTAGAGCCACCCCATCTAAAACGTGGACTCTTGTATCACCCTAGCCCCTTACACTGCTTTATTTTTCTTCATAACACTTACTGCTACCTGACGTTGTATTATGTACTTGTCTCTTAGTACAAATAATAAACTACATTTTCAGCTACAGAAGGGTGGGGACTTTGTCCATTTGGTTTCCGGCTTTTTGCTCAGTACCTAGAATTGTACTGGCACATTGAAGGGGCTCTACAAACACTTCCTCAATGAATGAATCTCCTCAGTGCCATGGAGTTCAACAAAAAATAGTCTTTGTCCATAGAGTTTGTAACTGCAATAGGGTGATAAAGAAAAAAAGAACAATATGGCTTTAGTTTTTCTGTTTATTTCCCCTACTTTATTTATTTTTAAAGATTTTATTTATTTTTAGAGAGAGGGGAAGGGAGGGAGACAGAGAGGAAGGTAAACATCAATGTGTGGTTGCTCTCACATGGCCCCTGCTGGGGACCTGGCACACAACCCAGGCATGTGCCCTGACTGGGAATCCAACCGGTGACCCTTTGGTTCCCAGGCTGGCACTCAATCCACTGAGCCACACCAGCCAGGCCTACTTCCCCCACTTCAGTGTGATTTGGCCTATTGGTCACGAAAGCTGAGTCTTTTTTCATCCTGTATAACCTGAACGGGGGACAGAGTAGCTTAGCGCCGACCATCAAACAGGGCAGAAGTGGGGAGAATTTCTCTGTCATGGAGAACCCTGGAAACAACCTCTAACTTAACAAGGTGGGGGGACAAAGGGGAGCCCAGGCAGGATGCTGTGGCCTCTATACAGATCCTTTCTCTCGTAGGTTTTGGTGCCTGGGACCACGTCTGCAACATGAGATACAGAGCGTTCCGGCGAATGCAGGTGCTCCCATGTCCCTATTGGCGAGATATCTTGGTCTGTCTTGTGTTAACATGCTGGAGTCCACATTCTCCAGGTTTTCTGCGAATGTGGGAAGAGTCAGATAAAGTTCACACTCGGTCTAAGGAAGTGCAGGGGAGCACTCCCAAGAGAATTTTCCTCTCACCGTATGTCCTGACTGATGGACTGACAGACTGTGATTTCCCCGCTTCTGTCCCTTGGGGAGGCAGTCCTGTGTTTCTCGTTGGAGTACTGTGTCCTTTTCTGTGGGCTGTGACACAGACCTCCCCTTCGTGTTTGCAGGTGTGGGATGCCTGCTCAGAGGCCCTGATCATGTTCGATAAGGATGACTTAGATGACATGGGCTACATCGTGGAGAATGACGTCATCATGCACGCTCTCACTAAGCAGCTGGAGGTCGCATCAGGTGAGGCGCCCACCCCTCCCATCTCCCTTTCATTCTCTGGAGGGTGAACCGCTTTGGGATATTCGAGGACTTACTGGGAGAAAGGATCCCTGTTACAGGTACTGAATGTCCACCACAAGGAAACGTTCTGGTACTTCTGTCAGGGTGGTTCTTTTTCTTTTTTCTTATTTTTCTTTCACAGAATTTACATACCATAAAATTTACCCATTTTAAGTGTTAGACAGTGTTTATTACATGTATAGTGTGGCGCCACCATCACCACCATATTATTTTAGAACCCTTTGGTTACCTGGAAAGGAAACCTTGAGCCCATTTCTCATGCGCCCCACCCGTCCACCCTCTGCCTGTTAGGGTTTGCCTGCTCTGGTCGTTCACAGAGACAGACCCGTACCGTTCGTGTTCCTCTGTGTCTGACTTCTCCACGGACCGTGTCTGTGCGATTTACTTATGTCGTAGCATGTGTCGGTGCTCCGTTCTGTGTCATCCATTGATACAGACGTGTCACCACATCTGTTTATCCATTCAACGACAGGTGGACATGCGGGTTGCTGCTACTCTTTGGTGATCGTGAATAATGCTGTGAACATCTGTGTACAAGTTTTCGTGTGGACACAAGCTTTTGTTTCTTCTGGGTGGATACTCAGGAGTGGAATTGCTGGTTATAGAATAATGCTGTTTAACATTTTCATAAACTATGAAACTGTTTCAAAGAGGCTGCACCATTTCACTTTCTCAACCACCAGTACAGGGTGGGCAGAAGTAGGTTTACAGTTGTATATGAAACAGTTTATTCTTATATTACTAATTATTGTGTTATTTTCCATATGAACAACTGTATACCTACTTTTGCCCCACTCTGTATATAAGGGTTCCAGTTTCTTCACATACTCACCAATACTCACTTTCCTCGCTCTTAAAATGTTGTTTAAAAATTGATTTTATAGAGAGGGAGAGGGAGAAGCAGAGACATCGATTTGTTGTTCCACTTATCCATGCATTCATTGGTTGATTCCTGTATCGGTCGAGCCCTGAACGGGGATCAGACCCACAATCCTGGCCTATCCGGTTGATGCTCTAACAATGGAACTACCTGGCCCGGGGCCTCCCCCTTTAAAAAAAAACATCATGGCCATGCTGGTGGCTGTGGACTGGTATCTCGTTGTAGTTTGATTGTATTTCCCTTGTGACTAATAATGTTGAGCATCTTTCATGTGCTTATCAGCCTTTTGTCCAAGTATGTCCTTGGAGAAAGGTGTATTAAGAATCTTTTGCCCATTTTAAAACAGGATTATGTGTCTTTATTTTTGAGTTGTAGGAGTTTTTTATATATTCTGGGTATAAATCCTTTTTTTGATACATGCTTTGCAATATTTCAGGGTTCTAGAGGGAAAAGTATCGCAAGCAACTGGAACGCTTCTTGCTGAGGCAGCAGTTCTCACCTCTGTGACGAACTTCCATGTGGGTGTTCAGAATACTTTAGATCTAATATTCAGTCATTTAGAAACGTGCCCCACAATATATTGGTGAAAAATAGCACATGTCGCATGCTCCCGTTTGTGTGTGAGGGTGTGTGCGCGCATACATGCCCATGGGAAATTGCTTGGAAAGCTGTATCCGCAAAGCTTTAACTGGAGTTGTCTCCGAGTGGTACGATTGGGGGTGATTCCCCAGCCCCCGTTTGAAACCTTTCTGTGTGCAGACTTTCACAGTGAGCGCGTCTTTTTTATGATCAGATAAGTGGGAAGAGAAATCTCATGAAACTCACTGAGCCTGTGGGTTTCCCTGCTGTTTTCTCCAAGAGCGGGAGCACACGTGGGCTCCCTGGGGGGAGAGTGAGCCGGCGGAGCTGGAGCGGACGGAGCCGGAGCGGGCGGTGCCGGAGCGGGGCTGGTGATGTCTGAGAGCTTGCTTTCTGCTGGACACCGGTTCGTCCGTCTGGGTTTTGTCATTTGTCAGCCCTCAGATGGTAGCGCCCATCACGAGGGGATTATTTTTGGTTTGGTTTGGTTTTACATCTTACTTTCTTGTTTAGGAGTAAATGACAAGAGAGAGCCGTCCTGGGACCATGCTTCAATTTGGTTAAGGTTTTTCCCAAGCCTGTGTGGGCCGCCTCTCTAATGCTTTGTTCTCTCTCTTCTGACCTCCCCAGACCGAGTGACTGTTCTCTACAGGAGCAGAGCCGCCAGCTACGCCTGGCCTGACCCCTTGTCCACGGCAGACTCCAGCCCTTGGGTCCATGTTACCCTAGGTGATGGCAGCACCCTCCAGACCAAATTGTTGGTAGTTGAAGATTCTTACTTTGCCAGGGGTCTTGCATGTCCACACATCTTATCCTCAATTCTGGGACCTCTAGTTTTATACCTAAACCAAAGTTGATGTTACTTTTAGGCAAAGCCTTTGGTTATAAGGACCAGTACCCACTAAGGCAGCTCAAGTTAAGATGGTCTTGTTGTAAATCCTGTACAGGATGCATTCTCCTGGACCATCTTAGGTCATGAAATAGAGGACAGCTGGCCTCACAGGGACAGGAGCCAGAGTGTCAGAAATTGAGGCTGTTCTCCCTCTCGGGAGCCCTGTAAGTTCCTCATCTCCTTGCATCTCCCATGTTCTCCTCTCTCCTCGCCAGCTTCCCCCTGCCCCTGGAGCCATTCCTCGCCTCTCAGCAGGACTGTTCAGCTCTAGGCCTGCCTGTTGCTTCCTAGCTCAAATGGCAAGAGGACTTGGCTGAGTTTCTTTAACCTGTGGCTGGCACCCCACAGATCAGATGCCCAGCTGCGGTCCATTGGCGGAGGCTGGGTCCTGTGTGTAGGGCGCCCCTTCAGGGGCTGTCCCTGAGGCAGGTGTGGTAACAAGTGGCTGCCACAGATGGGCTTGCCCGCTGGAACTGGAGAAATCTTTAGGAGGCAGAGGCAAACTTCTGGAACAGGTACATGTATTCAAAGATTGTCAGACTTAGCAGGCTCTTGTCTTCACACAGATTGGTGCAGATGGTCACAACTCAGCGGTGCGGCAAGCCGCTGGAATCCAGAACGTTAGCTGGAACTATGACCAGTCTGCCGTGGTGGCTACTCTGCATCTGTCAGAGGTAAGGTCCTGAGCCCACCGTCTGCGGCCCTGCAGGTGTTGAACGTGTGTACTTCTCACCACACCTGTCCTCTCCACGACAGGCCACAGAGAACAATGTAGCCTGGCAGAGGTTTCTTCCCTCTGGGCCCATCGCTCTGCTCCCGGTAAGAAGTCCTTTCGGCTAGTCTGCTTAAACACCTCCAGCCTTCCTCTTTGTAAGACTTCATTTTCTCGAAGTCTTGCTCAGGTTTCAAGCCAATTGCCCCAGGCTAGCTTTATTTTCCCCTTCATACCTTTAGGCCTGAGAGTGCGCACGAACAAAATTTTAGCCCTTAGTGTTGGTGTTATTCTCTTGAGACAGCTCACAGACACCTTGAGTTCCTTGGTTTGGTCCACGTCCCATGAACACGCAGCAGAGCTGGTCAGCATGGATGAGGAGACCTTCGTGGATGCCATCAACTCCGCCTTTGTGAGTGTCAGCTTGTCGCCTGGTGATGTGTTGCAGGGGTAGGCGCAGGAAGGTGGTCTTGGGCAGGAAGAAGAAACAGCCAGCCAGCTGCCCTCTGTCATTGGGAGGCTGGGTCTGGATTCCACGGAGAATCAGTGCCTCGTGTGCTCTTCTGAGGGTCGTGCATTGCTGTTACGCCAGCTGAAACGGCCACCCTGGTGGTAGTTAGCACTGGCCTCTTTTGAAGCTGTAATACTTGGATAATCTTGATCAGCTCTTTGGTCCCAGGTACCTGAACCTTTGAAGCCGAATTCATCAGAAGGGTTTTGGAGACAGGCTGAGCACATTTCACTAGGGAGCTTAAGAGTAAGCTTTAGATAGACATGGCTTTAGTACTAACAGTAATATGAATGATGGAAATACTCTCATCAACCTCTCAGGAGTCAGTAATAATAAAAGTCTACTAAAGACTTGAGATGAGACACTTTATGTACAATGCTTGCAATGCACCTTGTACATTATAGGTACTCAACAAACAGTAGTGATTATTCTCTGGTAATATAGTTTTTACATAATATGGCACAGTAATTTTGGAGTTTGTTGTATTTATCTAAATTCACTAATAATAAATTGGTAACATTTATTGAGCACTTAATATGTGTCAGGCACCGGTGAAGAGTTTTACTTGTGTTTTTGTATTTAAATCTGTGACCCTTTGAGGTTGGTACTATTAACGTCGCTCATTGAGAGAGAGGTAACTGGCCCCCAGTCACACATCCAGTGCAAAGCTGGGTTCTGAGATGAGGCTGGCCCTCAAGCCTGTGGTCCGGAGCAGTGACCTCGGCTGCCTCACTCATGACTTCACACTAAGCTCTGCTGCTCCGTAGCGGCAGTGATGAAAGGGACTGCACATGCTGCAGTGACTTCCAAGAGAAACGGCACTCTCCTGTGGGTCACTTAGCATATATCCTGGCACAGGCCTTGGCAGTGCATTCATTCGGCAGTAATTATGAGTGCCTTCTGTGCAGACGGGTCCTGAGATAGACAAACGAGACACAGCCCCACTTTTAGGAAGCTCATGGCCACGTGAGGGGAAAAGTACCTAAATGACAATTTCAGTACAGTGGTAGAAGTGTGAGGCGAACACTCACAGGGGTTCAGAGGGGGTTTATAAAAAGAGCTGACAGCCTCTGGTGAGATGCTGGTGAACTGGAAGTGGGAGGACATTCTAAGCAGAGGGGTGTGTCGGAGCCTAGAGGATGTCGTAGGATGAGCTATGTACACTGTGGCCAGTGCAGGCTGGGGGTGGGGACTAGTGAAAGGTCAAGCTCAGAGACTGGCAGGGGCAGCTCAGGAACAGTTTGACGTGATCCTAAAACCCATGGGGAGTGGTGGGAAACTGTGCTTTGCATGTATCTGAAGCATTTGTCACTTGTGGTGCAGATCATTTTAGGCACATTAGATACCATTACCCTTGTAGAATCTTCAGTTCCCTGCCAGTCACTGATACAGTTTTCCATTGTTTTGTGGCTGACACTACTCAGTGGAGCGATGCTAACCACACAGACCTCGTTGACTCGGCCAGCACCGTGCTGCAGTATGCTGTTGCCTTTCTGAAGCCCACCAAGGTCTCAGCTCGCCAGCTGCCTCCTAGTGTAGCCAGGGTGGATGCCAAAAGCCGAGCACAGTTTCCTCTTGGGTTGGGACATGCTGCTGAGTACGTCCGGCCTCGGCTGGCACTCATCGGGTAAGGTCACAGCAGAGCAGAGCTAGTCCCCCTCATTTGGCTGCTGGAAGCCACACCTAAACTCTGATTTGTTCTTAGGGATGCAGCCCACAGAGTCCATCCACTTGCAGGACAAGGTGTCAACATGGGCTTTGGGGATGTCTCCAGCTTGGTCCATCACCTCAGTATTGCCGCCTTCAATGGGAAGGACTTAGGTGAGGATTCCAGAACCTCAGAGAAGTATCCAGAGGCCATGCAGTTAGGGAAGATCAGGGCCCTAAAGTGCCCCTCAGTAGCCAGATGTGGTGGACGTAAGTGTACGTGGTTTTCTAGAAGAAAAACACTTCACTACTGGATTAGGGGTGTAACCTTCCTCTTTCCTCCAGGCTCCATGAGCCACCTCACAGGCTATGAGACGGACAGACAGCGCCACAACACCGCTCTTCTAGCTGCCACTGACCTGCTGAAGAGGCTCTACTCCACCAGTGCCACTCCGCTGGTGCTGCTCCGGACATGGGGCCTGCAGGCCACAGATGCAGTAGCGCCACTCAAGGTAAGAGGTCGCTTATGGCTTGCTGAGAGGCTGAGTCACTCACTGCAGGATGACTTTGCCAAGACTTGATTTCGTTTCTTGGCTACAAAGTTATTTTATCTTCCCCATTGGTTATGAGCAAAGTCCCTGGTGGGCTTGTCGGTGCTAGGGCCCATCTAAGTAGTAACTTCATATAGTATAAGGAAGGGCTTGAAATAGTACCTAGACGCTTTCAGAGATAAAGATGTTTCAACGCCTTTGGCAGCTTGGTCTGCCTTTTTCCTTGGAGAAATACCCATTTAAAGGCGTTTTGGAGGGACTCTTGGGAGACGTGTCTATCTGGGACTTTTGCTGAGTTTTTGCTTTAATCACTGTGGACACTTGCAAGTGTTTTCTCCACCTGCCCTCGCACCTTACAGTGCCAGGGGACCACTCACTTCGTTTCGTTTCTCTTTAGGAACAGATTATGGCCTTTGCAAGCAGATGAGCGCTCCTCTTCTGGAGATGATATTGAAGAGAAATGAACACTTCCCAAAAGCATCACACAGTCTCAAGATTTAATTTAATAAATTTACTTTTTGTTAGCATTCTCTAGTCTCTTTTTCTACCTTGTTTCATGGGCCTGTGGAGTCCAAATAATGAGTGATAGTTTGCTGTGAGGAGGGCATATAAAATCAAGTCAAGAAAAACCCCGAAGAAAGACTATTGTGATTTTTGTTGAAAAGAGCTTTTTATTACTAAAACAAATTGCTATGGTGCTGTATAGTTCATTTTTATTTGTTAACAATCTAAAGAAAAGATTTATACAGTTTTTTTTGAAAACGCTGGTCACAAATTTATACAGTTCTTTTCATAAAGATAAGAACTAGAAATACTCAATTTATGTGTTTTTGTTAGAGTTACTGTTTTAAAATTAACAAATTGCTTAACCTTTATTATAGGTGCACTGGACTTTCTGAAAAGAAAACCAAACCTTATTAATGGTAGTTATTACTTCCTTATCCCAGCATCAGATCTGTTTTATTTGTGGTTCCTCTCTGGGACTCCATCTGTCGAGTAATAAAACAGTAATTTCATTGCACAGGTTTGAAGACCAGAGTCGGGAACCATGTCAAAGGGAAAATCTAATTAGCAGCAGAATTTGTTCATTTGCCTGCAGACTGGTGGCAGCTGGGGGCCGGGGGCTGGGGGCCCCGGGGTGTTTGAGAAGCACGCTTCACAGTGCCAGAGAGGCCTCTTGAAGAGACGTTTGGATCCACTGGCTTTGTATACAGTAAAGAACATTTTGCCCAAAAGTCTGCTTTGATGATGAAATGAGAAGAAACAACCTGCAGGGGATTTTTTCAGACAAATGTAGAAAATTCATAAGATACTAGAGTAAAAAAGTGACAATGTCACAAACATTCCTGGAATCTCAGGAAAGACGTGCCTAGAATCCAAGATGGCAGCTACAGTGAAAGTCACATGACTACTAGCAGAGTCTAGAAAGGTCATCTATAGGGGGAAAAACGGTCATCTTCCAAAAAAACTGAAAGGTAACCCAGGTAAGGAGAACATGAACTCTCCAAAAGTATGCAAATAAGATCAGGCAAGATAGGAAGAACTGTAAGGCACACCTTGCAAGGACCTCCATAACCCACAGAGGATGTCCTTCATATGATGACGACGAAAACACACACCTATGTGCCAGGCCGTGTCCTAAGGACTTGAAATACATAAATACACTTACAGAAAAGAAACTTTACCAGCAATATCAGACGCTACGGGGTTACTTGGTAAAAGGCCCGAAAGGTACACTAAGGGACAGAAAGGACATTATAGAGAAGTCATTTTCTCTAAGAAATAAAAATTCTCATTCTAAATTGGACAAACTGGTTAATTCTCCAAGTGTTCTACTCAAGGTTTTCAGAATATATGTAGATACATTTCTGAAGTTAATGCATCTATCCAAGAATTCTGAAAGTGCTTGGAATGACCAAAGAAATCTAAACAGCCTCTGTTTATGAGAAAAACTTCAGAGGAAAAAAATATGAGGAAGACCAGGGACTCATCAAGCTGGAGGAGTTTTCAATGAACGCAGCTGACCTCTTGGGAAAACAACTTGGTTTCTGTTAGAGAAACTGGTCTCTCCCTAACCATGGGAACAGCATCGAGCGCACAACTGGTTCTAGCACTCTGCCTTTGTGACAAAGGTAAGGGGTCTAGAAACCATGGGTCACATTAAAGAAGCGGCCACAAAGTACTTGGAGGAATTTTCTTCGAAAGACTCAACAGCTATGAAAGGAGGGATTCGAGAAGACCACCGAGAAGGCAGAGTCCAGCCCAGTGTAAGGGGGGTTTGCTCCGCCGGTGCAGTCCCATGTGGAGTGAGCTGCCTGAAAACACGCCTGACTGGAAGCTGAACCAGCGAGAGATGTTACGGGAATTCTGTGATGCTTAGAAGATTGGATTACATCTTGAGGTGGAATCTTTCTACCTCGAAAGATTCTGTTTCATTACGTATTAGCATTTTTTGAGGAAGACAATAGGTATAAAGGTGACCTTGGTGTAATGAAAGTATGAAGAGTGAAGAAATTCCACACTGAATTTAAAAAACAACTAAAATTTGGGGGAGGAGGATACAGAAATTTTTGTAGTTACTTGCACATCAGATGTTAAATATTTGTTGGCTCAGTGGAAAAAACTTAAAAAAATAAGATTCCCAGGAACTAGTGTGAGGGCCTGGTATTCAGCATCTTGTGAGAGGAAAGAAGTGTGCTGGGGAGGCCCCGAGTCTGGGAGATGCATTCTCCGCTGGAAAGCAGCCGGGGGTAAAGGGCCGCCGTAAACGGGCCGGTCCACGGGAGGGTCTTTAAAGCCCAAGAGCACTCGAGTGGGTAGACAAGCAGGTGATCGTCACGGAGGGAAGTACAAGATAATGAATTTTAGGGAAAACAATTCACAAAATGAAGAGCTCAGAGCATTCAAGCTGAAATGGCCAACCAAATCAAATGTTAGGTTATCATCGAGAAAGGGTATCAGAAACCCTGGAACTAGCCAAATAATTTAGATGTTAGCTAAAATGACCCAGGGCCAGGCTGGGGGAGATACTGCTGTGAACAGAATAAAAACACAAACTGAAAGGAGCTGTGACCAAAATACAGACCCTTGAATGACACAGCCAGAGGCCTCTGGCCACAGACCAAAGCTAGGGTATAGAGGTATTTCTTAGAAATACAAAGAAAAAACTTTAGCATGACATTACTATAGACACAGCCTGGAAGGAGGTACTGGCACTGAATGAATAAATACATACTCCCGTAAGGTTGGACATGTTCATTAATCCCACAGTTAACTTATAAAAATTGATTAAAAGAAGGTGGCCTATGCACGGCAGCCACACCCTCCAAAATCATGTCCTTAGAGACTGGACGGCCTCCTTAAGGCTGGAGTCTGAGCAGGTAGAAGCTGCTTTCCGCCCTTCCGAGTCAGGACGGCTCTCGGCCGGCTGACTGGAGCTGGCACAAAGCAAGGCCACACAACTTCAGAGGTGGTTCTTTCCCTCCTCTTGAATTAGCATGAAAAGCCAAGCCAGACTTTTCTCCTCTTTTGTAGGAAGAGGGTGTGACAAGGGTGGGACAGGGCAACGTGCAGGGAGGGAGAACACACCGGTGTTGACAGGCCACGGGAATGCCGTCTGTCAGCCGAGTTTAGCGTGTAAGAGGAAAATTTAAACGTTCAAAGAAATGAGGCACTCAAAGGGTTGGAATGAGTCCCTGGCTCCTCCAAGGTTAAGTTCCAAAGCTACTCATTTGGCTCTCTGGGAAACACAAGCACGCTCAAAGATTCAGACTCTGTGCCAGCTGTGCAAGCAGAATGGTTACACGACAGTTCACAGTAGATGTGTAAAATTAAATCTCTAGACTAAAGGGCAAGACCTGTCTACAAAAGCTCCCTCCTCCTAGAAGCCAGCCGCTGGGTTTCAGTCCAGGGGGTTTCCAGATTCCCTCAGAACACAACGGCGTCCTCTTCTCCCTTTGAAAAGGTTGCTGGCACAGGCCTGGCCTCAGTGGGAAACACCCAGAGACTGCAGCAAGTGGAAGGTGGCGCCCAAGGCCCAGCCGGTCTCTATGTTGTTCACTTTCTTTGTGAGCTGTCAGGAGAAGAAAACAAAGCCTTCACATTTTCATTCAAGTTCACCTCTAGCAAGCACAACACGGGCAGAGAATTCCTGCAAAGATCATCCACATGGCCAAACCAAGGCAAAATTGGGAGCAGCCTGTCTTTGGAGGCTTCCCCACTACCCACCTCCGCAGGTGTCCCCCTGCCACGGCCTACTGCCCCACACCTGCCAAGCTGGCCCCTGAATCTCATGGCCCAGGCAAGTGGTCTCACCCAGGCCTTCCAGACAGGACCTTCTGAACTCGCTCCCTGGTCCTGAAACTAAATGTAACAGGAGTTGGGAATAGATTTAGGGGGAGGAAGGAACATACTAAACTCCTCAATTCATACCCTGTAAGTAACGGCATCTTCCTAAGCACTAATTTGTTTTTATTGTTGTTCAAGTAGATTTCTGTTTAAGCACTAATTAAGCGAACAAGGTACTTAAGGCATTCTAGGCCATGATGAGCCTCAGTTCAGTGACCCATTTGAGACTCCATTTCCTAAACTGCATAAGAAGGGGATTCAATCAGTGTTTATTAAATCGTTTTCTTCAGAATCCTGGGGGTTCCTTGGAAGTGCTTCAAAGAGAGGGGGTGCCAATGGCAAAGGA
This sequence comes from Tonatia bakeri, assembly GCA_004024845.1. Classification (NCBI taxonomy): domain Eukaryota; kingdom Metazoa; phylum Chordata; class Mammalia; order Chiroptera; family Phyllostomidae; genus Tonatia; species Tonatia bakeri. The sequence goes on along the minus strand of PVIA01000368.1, from coordinate 222,136 downwards.
ATTCCAGACCCCCGCCTCTGCTTCAACCAGACAGCTACGCTTCCAGCAGTTTCACCAGCATTCTGCACAAGCTTTTGCAGCTTAAGGATGCAGCCCCCCCCCCCCCACACACACAGAAACCAATGAACTGGTTTTCGTCTGTGTTTCTAGTACCAAGTTTTTATAACATAATACTTTGTGGGCCCAAGGAAATCCAGTATAGTCTCTGCCAAAACCTGGGGAGAATGGCGCCATGAGGTTTGTCTGAGACACCCTGAGTCAGACTGGGAGCATTCCCCATCAAATGCTCTCTGAGGCTGGGCTGACAGCCTAGAGCTGAAGACCACAGTGAAGCTATCTCTGGGACAGGGGAGTGTCCGCCCCAGATTTAAATTTTGCTGCCACTGAAATCATAAAGAACAAAAGGATGCCAGCACTGGAAATGGCAGAAACTTGTTCTTAAATGACTTGGTTATAGGTGATGCTTAAGTAGAGAATGGTGTTGATACTATGCACTGAAGACTCAGGAAAACCTCTCGAATCCACAAATCTACCCCCAATTCATGTGAAATGCCTACTCCGCTAACAACAACAATGTTAACGACTTACACTACTGCCAGGTGTGTGCTTTACAGGCATCGTGTCAGTCCGCAACAACGCCACACAGCAGGCGCTCTGAGAATGGCTGTGTTTGCATGAGGAACCCGAAAGTCCGAGAGGGGCAGTAAACCACCTAGGGCCACAGAGCCAGCAAGCTCGCAGAATCAGAACCTGAACCCAGGCCTGATGGGCAACGAAGCCCATGCCCTAAATACTGCTGTGCTAGTGTGCTGGCACGCAACTCTCTGTCCGAGCCTTCAATGTGATGTTCTTGGCAGGTAAAACACATTAAGTCCAAATACAAATGAGTCTATGGAATCTGTAGAACACAAGAAATTGGGTAATGTAAGCTCATCCGGAACTGAGGAAACAGGAAGGGGAAGTGGCACCAAGAAAGGTGGGAGTTGGGGCTCAAAAACAGTATAGTTTACTTACTTGACCGCAAAGTCAACATTGCCTTGTGCCATCTCCTCTAATAGACTACGTGATGTTTGAGGACAAATATTACATCTTACTCAGCTCGGTAACGGGGGGGTGAAAAAAGGTCACATACTAAAACCTGACAAGCTCAGAGGAGGCCTGCATGGTGGGCCCAGAGGCTGACAGCAGCCCCACAGGGAAGTCTGAACATAAACACTCTAACTAAAGTGGGTCACGGTGGGTAGTCATATCCTGGGCCTAAAGCTTCCTTGACAAAGGTCAGTCTTTACTTTTGAAATTGTCTGTGTGCATCTAAGATAACATATCTTTGAAATGTCAGGGTAACTTCCTTTCCCAGACCCCTCCAAGAAACCACTGCCGGCAGCAGAACACAGACCGCACGGCTGTCCTGTTGCCCACGTGTCACTTTGGTGTGCTGTAAATGTTCACTGCTCTGTACCCGCCGCTGGAAAAGATGTGTCTGTTTTCCTTTGTATCCAGTCTCAGAGGTGCCCCCACTGTGCTTTCTCCTGCCTCTCTAATCTTCCACCAATGGCTCTCGTGTAACCTTCATGTCCCCTCCTTTTATTCTAATGAATAGAGTAAGCTGTGAAGTGCCACCCTCCGGAGCATTTTCTCAGTCTGTTCAGATTTTGCTTCCCGGTAATCATCAGTTTGCCTCAAATAAACTCTTGTAAGACTTTTTCTAATGCCAGACGTCCTTTCATTGACAACCGTAATGTACAATTATTCAATTATGGCACTGAAGACAAGATAAATGAGATGGATGAAATAGATGTGTTCAGAATAGAAAAATAAGTTACTACAGATAAGGTTGAGGCTTTATGTTCTAGAACAGATGGGCGGAGACAGACAAGATTCAAGAGACTATATGTGAAGCACATAAAAAATATATGACACTCTACATATGCAAAAGGCACTCAACATTCATGACGTCCTAAATAAGCCACTCATTGGTAACACCCATGTGGTCCCTCATGTCCTCTGCCAAGTAAAACCATCTAGCGGGCAGAGTGGGCTAACACTACCAGACAATGTACCTGCCCCTGTGTCTCTCCAAACAGAGGAAATTTGTGTGGCGACTGCAGGCACCTCCTGCCCTTGTGCCCCCTGATTAAACTCCAGTTCTAGGACTTGAGACCACACTGCCCGCAGCAGCAGAGGGAGGCAGGACATAGAAGCCCAGGGTTCGGGAAGTGTGCACTTCCAGCTTGCTTGCGCCTTATCCTGTGTGTTCACCTATTCCGTGTCTTCCTCATGGCTTCATGCCCCGAGTTTCAAAATTGATTTAATAATCCATGGGACCTGGGCGTCTGAATTGGGGCTGCAAGCCTTCAGCTCTATGACCTCTAGGACAGCATGCCTGATAGTATACTTAGAAGCTCCCAGTGTCAAGGTAATTCCCCACATTCATAGTGCCTTGCATAGTGCTTGTCCGTAGCCCAACTAAAAATACTCCTAACTCTACCAAAGCCACTCTGATTACCCAACAAGTTCTTAACTCTTTCTTCCCAACTCCCAAATGAGAAGTCTGTTATGAGACTCTGCTGTACTCTCTTGCCTGCAATACGGTGCTGCCTGCAAAGCCGAAGCCGTCCTTCAGCAAGGCTGTGATGTAACTGAGATCCATACACAGGAAAGGACTGCCTGAGGTGAAGTTTTCCAAGTTGTCGCACACTGAAGGGGAGAGAGAGTGAAGAGTGAATTTAAGTTTGCAGCCAACTGAGAGGTGCATAATTTTCTCTAAATACAGACTTAGAATAAGCAAAGCAGAATGCTCCATTTGTTTGATGCCTAGGAGTCTTGCAGGCTGGAACAGTGCACTGATGGCCTCTACGAGACCACAGCTTCTCAAGAACTGGCACATTTCTGATGTTGTATCTTATAGACTCAAATTTACATGGGCCCTAGTTTATGTGCTAAATTTCTATGACCTGTTGTTCAGGTGTAATTCAACCATGTCCCTTGTATATTATTAATGCTGAGGCCCAGGGGACAGGGAAATACCAGTTAGCATCACTCTGGAGCCACTGGATAAGGTCATTCATTTATATTTTCAATGGGCTTTCTCCAGGAAGCCTCTGTGGCTATTTCCCATATATTTTGGTGCTTGGTATTTCATTAACATTGATAACACTATTTCAATTAAAAAAAAACCACAAATGTACAAAACATAGGTTTTCACCATTTTCCTAAAGCCTCTTCTCTTCTATTTCTCTATGCCACTTAATGCTTTCAGCTCCTGGCAAAGACAGGAAACCAGCCTTCTGAGAGGCTTCCTACTGGCTGTTGCACGCTAGGTCATACTTAAGGTCACTGGACTTGGCAGGCACAGCCTTGCAGACTCTCCTTCAAGGCCTGCCACTGACATTTACCTTCCTTTGCTTTCCTTTCGAAATCTTCAACTTTTAAAACACCCCCCTTTTCATAATCTGCAATGAAACAGAAGAGCAGCTGATGTCAAAAAGCATTAAAGAAACATGAGGAAATTAATCCTAGTGATATCTGTAATAAAGAAAAACAGGAAATGAATGTCCAGCCTTAAAGACTGGGATAAGTAAACATGATATTCATATAATATAATCTATACAGTCTATTTATTTATTTGCATTCTATTTTATTTATTTAACCACAGTAAATTATTTGACCCATTAAAAAATACATGAGAAAAGAGAAAATAAATTCATATCTCAGGCCATGACAGAGCACAGACATACATTTTTACAGCTCAACAAAAGCATTACTATTGCAAAAAAAAGTTATAAAGGAGGAGGAGGAAACTTTGGGGTGAAATATATGGTTTTAAATATTGAATTTGGTAATGGTTCCACAGGTGTATACTTAATATCAAACTTAGCAAGTTGTACACTTTAAATATGTGCATTTTTATGCTAAATGAAATAAGTCAGAGGACAAATACTATATGAATTCACTTGTATGTGGAATCTAAAAAACAAAACAAAATAGAAACAGACTCACAGATATAAGAAATAAGCTGACAGTTACGAGAGAGGGAGATGGAAGGATGGGCAGTACAGGTGAAGGGGCACAGAGGCACAAACGTCAGGTTATAAAATAAACGGGTGTAGGGACGGAATGCACAACACAGGGAACAGAGTCAACGATACTGTGAGAACTTTGTATGGGGACAGGTGGCTCCTAGACTCACGGTGGAGATCACTTTGTAAGGTATACAAATGTTGAATTAGTATTCTGTACACCTGAAACTAACATAATATTGCATGCCAACTATACTTTAATAAAAAATAAAGTATGTGCATTTTATTTTATGTTAATTATACCTCAATAAACAAAGGAAAAAAAGGTACGTAAACTTTTCGGCCATTTTCTAGCTTTGAAAGGTTCCCAATCACATGTGCCCTTCCATTTGAGTAACTAGTGTCACTCGACACCCAGGACTGAAAGAGGATCACCTCTAACGAAGCATTTCAGATAATCCCTCTCCCTTTCCCAACAGAGCCTTGCCCAGTGTCCCCCCTGAACTGACACCTGGAATGAACTTACCAATCATGTGTGTGTCAACAGCTCGATCGTAGTAGTAAGAGAAAGCATAGAAGGCGCTTCTCCGGATCTCGTCTGGCTGGTGAAGTTTTCCTTGGACCACCCTCAGCACTTCCGAGTAGCAGGGCTCAAAGCCCACCTCGCCTGCCAGGGCAAAGGTGCACAGGGACACAGTGAGAAAAATAACGGGAGAGACTGACCCCTCTCTGAGGCAAGCTCCTGGAGCCAATGAGGAAGGAGCAGGAGATCAAGGAGAGCTGAGGCTGAGACTCAGGACAAAGGGTTTACAGAGCTGAGCAAGCTCCCCGGCCTGGCCGTACTGGAGGAGAGGGACCTGCTTCTCCGCAGCGGCCCCCTCCCTACTCTGGGCCCACCAAAAATGGCCACAGTCCACCTCAAGGTGCTGCCTCACATTATGTTTCACAGTACTCATGAGAAGTAGCTAGAAGGTTTGCCTGCTTCCTTTACTGGAAAAATCAAGTTTCTTCCTTGATTTTAAGGTTTGTGACTTCTATAAAACTTAAGTGAATTAGTCTTCCTATCACCTCAATTTTAGGTTTTACTATAATTTAAATAGCTAAACATTTACCGGTAACTGAGCCTGAAAGGTTCACCCTGCCGAGGATGCAGCGTCGAATGCGTTAGACCCAGGGTAAGAACGGGCCCGCAACACCCGGCCAGGGAAAGGGCAGGACACAGAGTGACGGCTGCCGGGTTCTCTGTCGCTTCGTACTGTTTCTTGGAGGCATACCGAGGTCTATTTGTGATGAGTCCCAGCAATATGAGAAGTTTCTCTTGAGCTCTGGAGAAAGTTTCCCATGGAACTTTTAGAGACTCCAACTGTGAAAATAATCTCGACCAGTAAAAAAAAATATCACTTGCCTTCTTGGTTGCCACCATACTGATATTTCACGCCCCCAAAAATCCAGTCTGCTTCTAACCATCTTGGTAGGCAGGCACTTCGGAAAGTGTGTCCTTCAGTCCCTGAAAAACAAACAGGCCACAAAGTATGAGACAAGGGTTCAGGAGAGGCGAGCAAGGAGCCAGTAGGGCTGCAAAGAAGCACCAAGGTGGCTGGGCCTTAAAATCACATGAAGTTAGTTCCACGACGATCCTATCAAGACTTCTGAACAGGGTTCCCAGACGGACTCTGAGGGGCTGGCGAAGCCCTGAAATATGAGCTAATTTTTGTGCATGTGTGCATTGGGTGGAGGGGTCCGTGGCTTTCGTTACATCCCAAAGAAATCCAAACTGTGGAATAAGTTCCCTCCTTTCTAAAAAAGTGGGAAAAGTAGTGTTCTACTTTTCTCATGGTTATTGTGAGGCTTCAGTGAAACACATTTGAAGATGTTTTATAAACTCAGAAATGCTACACAATCATCATCACAATAATAGTTTACTGTAAGCTAGGCGCCATACAAAGTGACTCAAATGCAAAAAAAATCTTAAATTTAAGGTGAGGAAAGGGGTATAGCTAACTGTCCCCAAATCACGGAACTGAAACTGAACCCAGTTCTGCCTGACCTCAAAAGCTGAACTCGTGACCCTACCACCTGTGAAGAGATGGATGGAGTTGCTCAGCTATTCCACTTGCGAGAGGGCTTCGCTACACCTTGCCGAGGGCCTGAGCAGTCTGCCAAATTCACTCTGAGCCCTGAATGTCTGCAGGCTCTTCAGCCTCCTGGCCACAGGCTGTTCCCCCACGCAAATGAACCTCACTCTGGAAATGGCTTATCATGCACACCGAAACATCTGAACTCATAAAGGGGAAAAGGAATTTGCTCCTTCCATGCCCACTGTACAACACGTGCTTCCTAGTTCGTGTAACTCTTCGCTCCCAAGAAGCGCTGCCAAGGAAGGGGAAAGGCCAGCTGAGTACTGGTTGCACTCTCACCACACCCCAACCTGCACAGGTCCCCAGACGAACCTTCCGTCTCCAGGGCTCCCAGAGTTGCTAGTCTTGCAGCTTTCAATCCAAATCCCAGGTAACTGTAAAATACAGGATTGACTAATTTTATGCTGGTCCTGAAATTCTCCAACCTCCAGCTACCTCTTTCAAAAGTAACATGGTTTCTCTCTCTCCTTCTAGAGGGAGGAAAACTTTGTTCTCTGTGACATACTCATCTAGTGGGGACAGTAAGTGGTAACTTCTGCATGGTTTAGATCAAGGCCATGCAGTAAGAACTTCTCACAGCTATGATGTAAAGGCCAGCAGAGATAGCCCTGACTGGTTGTGGCTCAGTGGGCTGGGCACAGTACCTCGGACCAAAAGGTCATGGGTTAGATTCCTGGTCAGGGCACAGGCCTGGGTTGTGGGCCAGGTCCCCAGTTAGGGTGCGTGAGAGAGGCAATCAATGGATGTTTCTCTCACACAGCAATGTTTCTTTCCCTTTCTCCCTCCCCTCCTCTCTCTCTAAAAATAAATAAATAAAAACTTTAAAGACCAGAGATAGTGAAGGGTCCCCAGAAAAGCTCTCATTATCTTACCTCCCAACCTCACTGCAATCAAATTCTAGGCTGGATTTGAACATCTGAAGGCAAGCTCAATGGAGTTGGCACAGAGTTTGGCTGAAATTTTTTTGAGTGTCCTTTTTATAGAGAAAATTTTTGACTCTTTAAGTCATATATTTGGAGGCCAGGAGTGGAGAAATCCTTGAGTCCCTCGACATTTAGTGAGTGATGTGGGTTTCAGATAATAGGCTTTTGGGGACTGGCAGACTATGCGAGGCTTGTCAGATGCAAAAACAGACGTGAAAATGCTTTAAACAGTTAAGTGACACATATTACACGAAATATTATTCTTCCTTGTCCCCTCCTCACCTGTGTGTGTACAGCTCATAAGTTCTGTTAAACATCTCAAAGGAAGTGAGATAGTCCCTAGGAGTTTGTTCCAGGGTTTTCTGCAAATCAGAAAAAGCAAAAAGGCTATTTAGGATCTGTGATTATCTAAGGATGTTATCACTATCATCCCTGCCCCTCCTCCCAAAAACCAGAGATGAAGGACACAGATTAAACTGCTAATCTCATATGGCTTGGGGAATCAAAGGGACTCTGAACCATGGGAAAGAGAAGTTCATACTGTTATTAACTGACTCTACTCAGCCTCTTTGTGCTGTAGCTGCTGTTTAAAAGTAGAGCGCCATTTTCTTACCAGCATGCCTGCCGAGTGAGTTGCTAACCAAATCTCGTTAATGACTCACCTGAAACTGGGGTAGGAACGTGATTTGGGTGGAGGCCCCCCCCAGGTCCAGGGTCCCTACAGTGTCCTGGCTGTGACCATGCAGCTGACCTGTGAATGAGAGCCAGTCTGAACATCTTCTGCTTCCTGGACAGCTCAACACTCCTCCGTCTGCAATGTCCCCCCTGCTCTGGAGGAGCTCCATGCACACTCCCCTGCTCTCCGCCCCCAGACTGCAGGTAGATGCTAACCTGGAAGGGCTCTTGCCGCAGCTGAGGCCTTAAAGGCAGGTTATGAACACTAACTTCCTGTCTCTCCACTTTTTCACCAAAGAAAAGAACAATACAGGAAAAAAGAAAGGTAATTTTGCTGTCTGACCATGTGTGAACCCTAGTCAAGAGCTTAAGATAAACTTGAGAATATATTACCTGTTAGAAAATTCACAGTGATCCAAGCCAAGATGCCTAAAAAAGAGAGAAACAGGGTTCATCCCAGGGCACCTCCCCGCTCTTCCCGGCCCCGTCTTTGTTCTTTTTCTCTCTAAATTCCGCGTATAAAGCACACACTTCCCTTCTCTCCCTGCTTCCACTCCCTGCTGCTTCAGTCCTCTGTGCTTATTCGTTCCTCTGCAGCTCCTTTTTCTTCAGCACCCCGACCCTTGGTCCCCCCGTTCCTTTAATCAGACCTTTTATTAACCCTGGCCCTCTCCGCCTAGAACAGGTATCAACACCTCTCCACCTTCATAGGATCCGTCCATGATGCTAACACTGTCCTCTGGTACCAGGAAAGGTGACTTCTTGAAGATCTCTTTTACCTAGAGAAAAAGAGAAAAAATCTGAATTCCCCAAGGCAGTTAAATAGATTTCCATATTTGAGCTGTATCCTAAAAGGCTTAGAAACTACTCTTTTTATTTTCCCTAAATAAAATCTTAGCAGATCTCATTCCTTTTCCCTGAAGAAACTAGAGGAGGAACTATGCAAGTTATTGTTGGTTTCCTATAAAAACAAAACACAAGGATTCCCTTGACTTTAAATAAATCACAACCAAGCCATCTACATTTATAGGTGAACTGGACCTAGGAAAGGGCATACATTTGACCCTGCCAGCTCGAATCAGGATCCTGCAATTTTTAAAAAATACCTGATTAATTCTACCTGCATAATTCTAGGAGGACTCCTTCTCATTGCATTTCCTAAATGAGGGGATAAAATAGGAGAGTAGAGAAGAGTTGGGCCTGGGTGGCTCTTGAGACTACAGGGAAGTTTCTGCTGCTCTTCTGCCGAATTCTACAGCTTTCCCCTCCTGGAAAAGGGGCTCAGGCCCCCCAGGCTACAGTCCTCCCTGTCAGCCCCTGCCAAATCCTGGCACATGGCGGGGGCCTCAAAAGGGTTTACACAGATCCCAGATTTAGATTTATTTATCCTATTTGAGAACATGAAAATGAAGATCCTACACAAATGTTCTTGGCTCTCCACAAATACAGGTCAATGGTATGGGTGTTATGTCTTATTTTTATATGATTATCTTTTGAGACAGGGCGATTTCCAAACAGGAATAGGAAAAAGCCTAGTCTGTTGGCTGTTTTCATTTCTGATAGGACAAAACACTTCATGCAGTGACCTCTGGAGCCTCTTGGATTCCTGTTTTAAACAGGAAAAGTCAGTTAAGTGATCCCTAAACAAACATTCAAAACAGTAAGCAAGCAAACAGGAACAAACAGTTTCTGCTCTCGCCCTCTCCACGCCGCGCCTTTGCCCACAGCTTATTCTCAGCACGGCGGCCAGAGTGCTGCTCTAAAACAGGCGTCAGGTCGCGTCTCTCCTTAGCTCGAAACCCTTCGGCAGCTTCTTAGAGAAAAAGCCCAAGTTCTTACGCTGGCCTTTGCTATCCTACGTGATAAACCCCTCCCACCTCTCTGACCTCATCTCTCCCTTCCTCCCTTCCATCAGCTCTCTCTCCTCGGGGCACGTTAACCTGGGTGCTGCTCCCCGAACACACCAAGGACTTTCCTGCTTTAGGCCTTGGCACCTGTTTCTTTAGCGTGGGATATTCTACCCACGAACATTTTACATAGCTTGTTCCTTCATTCCCTTCAGATCTCTGATCGAAGGCATCTTATCAGTGAGGTCTTCCCTGACCACTCTGTTTAAATAGCATCTTCCCCACTCTACCGCCAGTGTTCCCTATCTGCCTCACCCTGCTTTCACTTTCCTAAAGAACCTGACATACTGTGTACTGACTGTAGTTTGTCTTGGCAACCAGAATGTTAGTTCCATGACAGTATCATTTTCATTCCCTGATCTACATTCCCAGTAACTTCCCCAGTGCCCAGCATACAGTGAAGCACTCATGTGATGAATAAACGAGTGAATAAATGCATGAACGAGGAACTGAGATTCAGAATCTCATGAAGAGATTCCAGGCAGTTTGTCCTTGAACTTCAGCCCTCTGTGCTGTCAGTCAAAGGACAATGGAGTTACAAGATTAATTAACACACCTGTAATACAGAACCTTTTTTTGCTGTGATAATGCCACCTATACCCTTCACAATATTAGATCTTACTAATTGTATTATTTTACATGTTTTTTGCATACTAAAAAGTAAAATGTTAAAAACATTGAGTTTTTAAAATATGTAGTTATTCTGTACTTAGTTCTGATCTGAGAGATAAAGTAGATTATCTTTAAAAATCTTTCACACTTCACAACTCCATGAGTCTTTCAACCCTTCATACCGAGGGGAAAAAGTCACACACACAAAAGAGAATATAAACTACATTATTCCACTCATATGAAATGTGAGAATCAGCAAAGCCAATCTACAATGACAGAAAGCAGATCAGTGGTTGCCTGGTTGTATGGGAGGGGAAACCAACTACAAAGGGGCAGGCACAAGGGAATGCCCGTATTTGTCAACACTCATTTAACTGTGCACTTAGAATGGATACATTCAATTGTATGTGAGACATTCTCTACAGAAGAGCCCAAGGTCACCACAATGCCTTAGCCACGGTGGAGTAGTAGTGGTCACGTAACACTCCAGTGGGCTTTAAATCCATAAAGACAATATTTATATAGGGGAAAAGAATTATCTAAAATGAAGATTTCAAAAATTACCTCAAAGAGCAGAGCCTGGGCTTTCTGTTCTGGCAGTAAGCGCAGTCCCGCTGTTGCCTTCAAGACCACTGGGGTCCTTTTCCAGTGACTTCGGGGGATCGAGTCTTTGGCCACCTCTAAGAGTCCTTGAACAGTCGCAGCACCCTTCAAAAAGAGACGAGCCGCTCATCCAGTGAACGGGCCATGGGGGCACTGTGCACTCCTCATCGTGCTCTGGGGGAGGAGCAGGAGTCCGGGAGCAGCCGGCTAGCTCTCTGCTCTGCAGAGAGCTAGAGAAGTGGGCTGCTTTCAAGGGGAATTCATTTCACTTTGGTTAATAAAAATGATTCTTTTACAGGGTGGTCATTTTAATTGATTGTTATTTTGTGTTTCATATAAATTAGTGTCAGGCCAGGAAGTTGAGTACAGTGAAGGAAAGGCAGGATTAGGAGTCAGCAGAGGCTGGGCTTCCTCAGCTGCGAGACGGGAGACAGGCCTCGTACCACCACACACCGCTGTGTACATCAGATGAGGCAGACTGTGTGCAGTTTCCACACAAGTGCTGGCTGCAGTGGTTATTACGCTGTATTTTTATGATTTCCATAAGAACAGAATATGAGTTTTCATTTTTGCATCACCAGCACCTATATGCATGGTACACAGTAAATGCTCAACTTATGATTAATTCAAAACCACTATTTTAGATCCAGTTGCCCTAAGTAAACACTTATTATGACAACATGCTGTCTCTTGATCATTATAATTAATAGCAACCATAACACAATCTTCTTCTCTAAATGTCAACTCAGTTTCTGGTAATGCAGTTGCTTGCTGCTAGTTTTCTAGCACATTTGCCATTTTAAAACCGTGAGCTGAGAAAATAAACATCCTCAGTTCTTCAAGTTCAACCCATTTGTAACATTACGTTTTCCTTTGGTTAATGAACAGTACCTTACATCTGCTACCAAAGTTCAACATTCTGCCGTGTTCTATTTTAATGCGGCCTCTGACACTTGAGCGTTGCACGTGGCGGGTGCTCCAGTGTGAAACGCAGTCACAGTGAAACTCTCCATTCATCCTCCACTGCCAAAGATTTTCCCCTCACGTGTTCCTGCCCAGTTTCTAGAGCACAGGAATGGTTCTGTCCTATAGCAAGGCACCTTGAAATGGAGTTTGCTGGGTCTATATTCCCTCAATGGTTTATACCTCACACCCTGGAGAATGTCATGTCCATCTCCTGCATCTACATAATCAATGCAGCTGGAGGCTTCGACTCCAAATCTTGGACACTTAATGCGAAGGGACCGATCTCAAGAGATGGTGTCATCCTGCAGGGCCACCATCTACTCTAGCCTCCTTCCACCAAAGCCCTACTGAGAGCAGGGCATATGGTTACTGTCATCCAGGAGATTAGCAAAGGGGAGAAAACTGATCTCACACCTAACCTCAGCACCAGTAGTGAACAGCATGAGATACTGAACAGCAGTGGTGTGGTGAAGTTATCAAGGCACTGAGAACCTGAACATCTAACTGTAATTGTATAAACACTTACCTGTTTAGGTTGATCTACAAAAGCAGAAAGGCCTGGCTTCACAGAATCAAAAATTTCTCCTTCCAGAACTGGAAGTTGTCCTATTTTGTCCATAGATTAAAACAGAAGAGAGACAGCTGATTACCAGAAGTTAGGCTACTTCTGATCCTGGGCTCTGTCGTATGACCTACCAGGACTGACCTGCTATTCCCCGAGCTACTCCAGGTACTCCTGCCTCTGAGGAATGGGTTGCGGGAGTACTGAGCGGGAGGGCGGAGGATGACAGACAACCCTTGAGTGTCCCCTGTCATTTCCCTGGTGGACACCTACTTCCTATTCCTTTCCCTAGGCTCTACATGTAACCTAAAGAGAGAACACTGGAAATTCAGAAAAAGAGTCATCTTCAGGATCCCTTCCTTCCCTTCTCCAAGGATGGTAGTGATCCTTCTCTCAAGACTACTCCCGCCCTGGCTGGCGTAGCTCAGTGGATTGAGTGCGGGCTGCAAACCAAAGCATCGCAGGTTCGATTCCCAGTCAGGGCACATGCCTGAGTTGCAGGCCACGGTCCCCAGCAACCACACATTGATGTCTGTCTGTCTGTCTCTCTCTTTCTCCCTCCCTTCCCTCTCTAAAAAATAAATAAAATCTTTAAAAAAAAATAAAAAAAGACTACTCCCAATATCCCCAATACTCTGCACTCTGAAGTACCAGCCACCTTTAGAGAAAAGGAAAGACAAATTACAGCTATACTTCTTGGACACATGGGTTTCAAACCACAGGCAGCCCAGATCTCTTAATTTCACATTGAATTGAACCATATGTACTCAATTATATTCCAAAGTGTCCTCTGAAGACAGACATTCAGTAGCTGTAAGATTCTGTAATTCACATCACACACCCTCAGCGTATTTGTTTCTGGGAGGAGATGCAAGAGTACGGACTTATCGACTCTGCTGAGGGTGAAGTTTTCCTTACCTGGTATTTTCTGCACAAAGGTGTAAACATGAATCCGTGTTCCAGTGCTGCCCGCATCAAACATAATTCCATACAAGGTGCTGGCACTGACATTGACGGGGCACATGGAAGACAGGAAGACACCTTCAAACCAAGTCTGCCGGTCAACGTGGAAGACAGTGCTGCAGACACAGGACGCCACCAGCATGAAGAAGGCTGCCCCCCGGGAAGTGGCCATTCTCGTCCCGAGATGCGGTGAGTCCAGGCTTTTGTGGCAGAAGCTGCGCTGCTCAAACACCTGCAGCGGCTTCCAGGACAAGGACGCACACGGTCAGAGCCACTTGCCTTTTTGTTTACACTTGTAAACACTGTAGAAACCCCACCCCTTTCTCTAAGGCGCTCCTTCTCGTTTCTGCTAACCAGCACAACAAGCTAGACCAGGGCTCTTAGCACCTTTTCTGAATGCTATCTGGTTGCAAAAGGAAATTGGGATTTAAAATATATTTTCCCATGCTCTGCTTTTTTTTAAACAAGATTTTATTTATTTATTTACTTTTAGATAGAGGGGAAGGGAGGAAGAAAAAGAGGGAGAGAAACATCCACGTCTGAGAGAAATATTGGTCACTTGCCTCTCCCACACCCCAAACCAGGCAGCCTGACCTGTGCCCAATCCAGGCATGTGTCCTAACTAGGAATCGAACTGGCAACTTTTCAGTTTGCGGGACAATGTTCAAGCCACTGAGTCACACCAATCAGGGCTCACGCTGTGCTTTTAACTATAGGGTGGATCTCACATATTCAAAGGCTCTCTTTGCCACCCTGCTCCCATTATTGAGTCTCATTTTCTTTTCTTTTTTTAAGACTTTATTTATTTAGACAGAAGGGGAGGGAGGGAGAGAAACATCAATGTGTGGCTCCCTCTCCCACACCCTGTACTGGGGACCTGGGCTGCAACCCAGGCATGAGCCCTGACTGGGAATTGAACCAACGACCCTTTGGTTTGCAAGCCGGTGCTCAATCCACTGAGCCACATCAGCTAGGACTAAGTCTAATTTTCTTCTTTCCATTTTGACAATTTTGTCTTTAGATCATATATTAAACCCCTCTCATCCATCTCCCTCCTTCTTCTTTTTGATATAATAAGGAGCTTCAATTTCTGAGTTAGAGTTATTTACAGCCTTCAAAAATCAGGTCCCTGAACTGCCACCTGTGACCAATATTGCCAATGGCTTGCACATACCACATTTTATGGAAATAATCCACTTAATTTAAAAACACTTAAATAGGCCATTGTGGTTTTTAAACATCCTTCACAGGTTTCAGGCCATGTATCACCACAAGAACTTTGGGCAGAAGGGCAAATTAAGACAGTGGTTCAATGACTTGCTCAAACTCATAACACAGGTCAGTGGTGAGATGCTTATCAGAAAACAGTCTTCCCTCTTGCCAGTTTTCCTTTCTTTTTCATGTCCTTTCTTTTTCCGATTCAGAACTGCCTCCCTTGAGGCAAGCTACTGCCTGTATTTCCTTATTTTTTTAAAGTCAACATCCAATCATTATTTTATTTACCTATTTATTTAATCCTCACCCAAGGACAGGATTAGAGGGGGAGGGAGGGAGAGAGAGTGAGAGAAACATTGATTAGCTGCCTATTGTATGCACCCTGACCAGGGATCAAACCTGCAATCTAGGTAGGTGTCCTGACCAGGAATCAAACCCTGTGACTTTCTATTTACAGAATAACACTCCAACCAACTGAGCTACACTGGCCAGGGCTACATACAGCCTCTATTTCTTTATGTGTCCTTAGCAATGGCATAAAACTTAGCACTAGTGTTCAGCATTATTGGTTTTGAATTTGTGTATTTTGGTAGGTTGGATACAAATGATGATAAAAACCTAGAGTAAGGTGACATGGAAAAATGTCTCCTGGATAGGCTGTATTTTCTCCTGCTATTAATGAAGAATGCTATATCTACCCTTGAACGTTTAAGGTTTCCTTAGTTCCCCTCATGTACTTTGCTCAAAACAATTACTAAAATCATTTTTAATTTTTTAATCACAGTTGACATACAGTATTATATTAGTTTCAGGTATACAACCCAGGGATTAGACCTTATGATACCTAGAAATCTTGTATCTATGTGACATGACACATAACTATTAGAATATTATTGACTATATTCCCTATGTTGTACTTTACATCCCCACGACTATTCTGTAACAACCAATTTATACTTGTTTTTTTTTAAAGATTTTATTTATTTATTTTTAGAAAGGGGAAGGGAAGAAGAGAGGGAGAAAAACATCAATGTGTGGTTGCCCCTCGCACACCCCCAACTGGGGATTTAGCCTGCAACCCAGGCATGTGCCCTCACTGGGAATTGAACCAGCAACCCTTTGGTTTGCAGGCCCACACTCAATCCACTGCGCTACATCAGCCAGGGCCAATTTATACTTCTTAATCCCTTCACCTTTTACACCCATCTCCCCAATCCAACTCCCATCTAGCAACTGTCAAAATGTTCTCTGTATCTATGACTGTTTCTGTTCTTTTTCCTTTGTTTTTTAGATTCAATTGTTGATGAGTATGTATTTTCACTATTTTATTGTTTATATTTTTATCTCTTTTTTTCTTCTTAAAAAGATTCTTTAATGTTTTATGTAATGCTAGTATGGTGTTGATGAATGAACTCCTCTAGCTTTTTCTTGTCTGGGAAGCTCTTTATCTGTCCTTCAATTCTAAATGATAGCTTTTCTGGCTAATCTTGGTTGTAGGACCTTTCTTTTCATCAGATTGAGTATTTCTTGCCAATCCCTACTGCTCTGCAAAGTTTCTGTTGAGAAATCAGCTGACAGTCTTTGGGAGTTTCCTTGTAGGTAACTACCATATTTTTGGACTATAAGCAGCACTCCTGCACCCCACCCCAAATTTGGGAGGGATAATGGTTGTTAATGCTGCTGTTGAGTTCTGTTTACATTTACACTGGTGAAATATTATGTTATTTATGTTATTAAATATTTTAACACATTTTTTGCTTCAAATTTTTTTCCCGTTTTCCTCCTCTAAAACCTAGGTGCGTCTTATGGTCCAAAAATTACAGTGATTGCTTTTCTCTTGATGCTGTTAAGATTCTTTTGTCTTTAACCTTTTCCATTTTAGTTGATGTGTCTTGGTGTGGGCTTTCTTGGGTTACTCTTGTTTGAGACTGTGGTTCCTGAACCTGCATGTCTATCTCCTTCACCAGGTAAAAAGTTTTCTGTCATTATTTTTTCAAATAGGTTTTCAATTTCTTGCTGTGTCCTCTTTCTGGCACTGCTGTGATTACAATGTTGATATACTTGAAGTGGTCCTGGATGCTCCTCACATTATCATTTTTTGGGGGGATTGGGTTCTTTTTTCTTTTCTGATTGGATGGTTTTTGCTTCCTTATATTCCAAATCTCTGATTTGATCCTCTGGTTCATTTACTCCACTGTTTATTCTCTGTATTTTTCACTTAAGGTATTCTTCATTTCTGATTGGTTCTTTTTTATGTTTTCTATACCCATTTTTATGTTTCCTATACTTTCGTTGAAGTTCTAAGTCACTGAGCATACTTATAACTAGTGTTTTGAACTCTGCATCTAGTGGATTGCTTGTCTCCATTTGTTTGGTTTTTAAAAAATTGTATTTTATTGATCATGCTATTAAAGTTATCCCAATTTTTCCCCCTTTGCCTCCTTCCACCCAGCATCCCCACTCCCTCAGGCCACCAAGCACCCTTGTTCACCTCCATGGGTCATGTGTGTAAGTTCTTTGGCTACTCCATTTCTGTACTGTACTTTACATCCCCATGGATACTCTGTAACTACCTATTTGTACTTAATCCCTTCACCTCTTCACCCATTCCCCACGACCCCTCCCATCTGGCAACAAAATGCTGCCCATATCCACAATTCTGTCTCTGTTCTTGTTTTCTTAGTTGTTTTTTTAAATTCAACTGTTGATAGATATGTATTTATTGGCATTTTACTGTTCCTAGCTTCAGTCTTTTTTTTTTTAACGATTTTCTTTCTTTTTGAGAGAGAGGGGAAGGGAGGGAGAAAGAAAGGGAGAGAAACATCAATGTGTGGTTGCCTTTCACATGGCCCCCACTGGGAATTGAACTGGCGACCCTTTGGTTCACAGCCCACACTCAGTCCACTGAGCTACACAAGCTAGGGCCATCTTCTTTTTCTTAAATAAGCCCCTTTGACGTTTTATATAACAACGGTTTGGTGATGATGAACTCCTTTAGTTTTTTTCCTTGTCTGGGAAGCTCTTTATCTGCCCTTCAATTCTAAATGCTGAGTAGAGCAACCTTCACTGTAGGTACCTGCTTTTCATGATTTTCAATATTTCTTGCCCGTCCCTTCTGCCTGCAAAGTTTCTTTTCAGAAATCAGCTGACAGTCTTATGGGAACTCCCTTGTAGGTAACCAACTGCTTTTTCTCTTGCTGTGTTTAAGATTATCTCTTTATCTTTGATTTGTGGTATTTTAACGGTGTGTCTTGGAGTGGTCCTCTTTCCATCCACCTTGTTTGGGACTCTCTGTGCTCCCTGGACTTACATGTCTATTCCCTTCAACAAATTAGGGAAAGTTTCTTTATTTTTTTCAAATACATTTCCAATTTCTTGCTCTTTCTCTTCTCCTTCTGGCACCCCTATGAAGAGAATGTTGGAATGCTTGAAGTTATCCCAGATGATGCTTACACTACCCTCATTTTTTTGGATTCTTTTTTCTTCTTGTTGTTCTGATTGGTTGTTTTTTGCTTCCTGTATTTCAAATCATTGATTTGATTTTGGCTTCATCCACTCTACTGTTGTTCCCTGTAAATTGTTTTTTATTTTAATTAGTGTATCCTTTGTTTCTGACTAGATCTTTTTTATGCTGTTGAGGTCCTCACTAAGTTTCTTGAGCATCCTGATCACCAGTGTTTTGAACTCTACATCTGATAGATTGCTTATTTCCGTTTTGTTTGGTTCTTTTTCTGGAGTGCTGCTCTTTCATTTGGGCCATGTTTCTTTGTCTTCTCATTTTGGCAGCCTCCCTGTGTTTCTTTCTACGTATTAGGTAGAACTGCTATGACTCCCTATCTTGGTAGAGTGTGGCCTATTGTAGCGGGTGTCCTGTAGGGTCCAGTAGCACAGTATCCCCTGTCATCCAAGCTGGGTACTCAAGATGCACCCTTTGTACAGGCTGAGTACACCTTCCTCTTTCCGTTGAGCCTTGATTGCTGTTAGCAGGTCAATGGGAGGCATTTTCCCAGGCTGGTTAGCTGCAAGGACTGGCTGTGACCACTGACCAACAACCTACACCCTCTGTGGAGGATCAGCTGAGCAGGGGCAGAGTGGTGGTGCTCTGATGTGGTCTGTAGCTGTCCACTGGGTATACAGGTTTTGGGGTTTCCCATGTGGTGCAAGCCAAGGTCAGTCCTCACCTGTGTTCTGCCCAGGACCACCCTGCCTGAGCTATAAAGCAATCTGAGATGGCTACCTGTGCTGGGCTTGGGATTCCCAGGGGAAGCCAAGCTATGAATCTAGGGTGGCTACTGTTAGTGCTGGGCCTGGGGCCACTTAGCAAGTATAGAGGCTGGGAGCTCACTGAGGCCAGCTGTTGCTTGTTTTACAGGATTTAAGAAGTTGTCAGGCATAAGCCAAGACCAGCCATTCATTTAGACAAGTCATGGTTAACTGTTTGTATTAGGCCCATGAGTTGGGTGGGATGGAGTCTCAGGGGATCTCCCAGATGTGACACATAGTTAGCCATGTTGATGGAGTCTCAGATATGGACCCTTGCCTGCTAGCTCTGTGGCTCTGTCATGTGAGGGCACAGAAAAGGGATGATGGCCTCTGCCTGCCTTTCCGTCTGGGAGAAAGCTGTCCCCCAGCTCCCAACTTGATGCAGACACTTCAGTTCTTCCTTGTTTGTCACTGGTGCCTCTCAAGCTGCTGTCCCAGTGCTGGAGCTCAAAGGGAGTGAGGTGAGTAAGTCCGTGTACAGATTCCTTAAGGGGAACTGCCTGGGACTCCAGAATTTTCTACCACAGACTCAGTCCCTGCTGGGTCTTGTACCCAGAAGTTATGGGGACTTATCCTCCTAGCACTGGAACCCTGAGTTCGGGGGCCTGGTGTGGGGCTGGGACTCCTTGCTCCCAAGATATCCCTCCCAAATTTTTACCCACCACATGTGGACATAGGACCAGCCCATTCCACTTCTCCGCCCCATCTACTAGTCTAAATGGATGTGAGTCCTTTAATTCCACAGCTGTCAGACTTCAACTTGATTTATGGCAGTTCTGAGTGATGGCTGTTCTGTATTTTAGATGTGATTTTGATGTGGTTGTGCGAGGCAGTGAGCCATGTTTACCTACGCTGCCATCTTGACTGGAAGTCAAGTTTAGTTCTTTTCTTTCCTTTGGGACACGTTTGTCTCTGCATTTTGGCTGCCTCCCTGGGTTTGTTTCTGTGTATTATGTAGAGCTGCTACATCACTGGGCTTGTTAGAGTGGCCTTACATAGTAGGTGTTCTGTAGGGTCTAGTGGCACAGCCTCCGCATTCTCCATGTATGGACAACACACACCCTCCCGCTGTAGTTGGGCCTTGACTGCTGTTGGCACATCAATGGGAAGGATTTACACCCCCAGGATGATTGGCTACAAGGACTGGCTGCGACCACCAACCACCATGGACGATCAGATGTCCAGGGGTCCACCCCACAGAGCAAGACTTCCTTTGGCAGGGCTCTGGTGCCCACTGAGTTCACCCTGGGAGTGTATCGCTTATGGAGGTGGTTGGGTGGTACTTCAGTGTGGTCTAAAGTTGTCCACTGGGACAACTGGGTGTACTGGCTCTGAGTCCTCCCAGGAGGTACAGGTCAAGGTCAAGCCACTGCCTGTGTTCTGCCCAGGCCACCCAGCATGCACTGCAAAGCAATGTGCAGATGGCTGCTGCTTGTGCTGAGCTTGGATGTGCCCCCAGTGAGACAAAGCTGAGAACCAAGGCCAGTTGCTGCTAGTGCCAGGCTTGGGCCTCTAGTGAGAGGCATGGAGCACACTGAGGCCAGATGCTGCTTGTTTGAGAGACTTTAGGAAAATCTGAAGCATGAGCCAAGATAGGCCATTTGCACAGAAACAGCTTGGGTGGGCCCACAAGTTGGGTGGCGCATGGTCTCAAGGAATTGTCAGTGTGGTATAAACAGTGTGAGCCAGGCTGATGCAAAATCAGATCTGGTATGCAGCTGCCAGCTCTTTTGGGGAAGGGGAGTCTCACAAAAGGAATAATGGCCTCTGCCAGCACTTTTGCCTGGCAGAAAGCTGTCCCCCTAGGTCTCTCCATGATCCAGACAATTCAGTTCTTCCCCATATGTCCCTGGTTCCTTTCAAGCTGCTGCCCAATGCTGCAGCTCAGAGGGAGTAAGTCCAAGCGTGCCCCCTTTATCCAAAGTCCTCCATCTCTCTCAGCCATAATCCCCACTGGTTTTTGTAGACAGAAGTTATGGGAACTTCTCTTCCCAGCACTGGAACCCTGGGCTGGAGGGCCTGGTGTGGGGCTGGGACCCCTCACTCCTTGCTGGGAGAGGGTCATCCTCTCTAGCTGAGATATCCCTCCCTATATTAATCCATCACATGTGGGCATGGAACCAGCCCATTCTGCATCTCACCCCTCCTACCAGTCTCGATATGGTGGCTTCTTTAAATTCCTAGCTGTAGGACTTCCACCCAGTTAGATTTCAGGTACTTTTAAATGATGGCTGTTCTGTAATTTAGTTATAATTTTGATGTGCCAAAACAGTTTTTGGGGAGTCTTCTGATACAGCTTTCATCTCTGGACTTCACCTTCTGCAAGCCATAGTTACTGGTTACATAAGATCTAATTCCAAAGTCCTCATTTCCTAGTCTCCTTATAGCTAACAAAATACTCAGTGTACTTGGAGTACTGATTGAGGATTTTCAACTATTCATAACTTTGTTGACCTCCTAGGGTTTCTTTTAATCAAAATGCATCACTCTCCCATAGGTGACATATCACAAAAATAAAAGCAAATTAAAATTGCATCTGGAATTCAAAACTATTTAAAGTAGAATTGTTTTGAGATACTACAAAGGCAGAGTTAGAATTATCACTTCGAATGCTATTTGAGGCTGAAATTCTGTTTTGAAGTTAAGAATGAGAACTATTGGTTAGGAAAGGAAAATTTTTAGAATTTTACACAAAGGTAAGTTCATCCCAGGACGGCTGCCTGGCCAGATTCATACTCACAGCTCCAATTACTCCCTTTGGCTGACTCTTCTCTTACAACAAATAGGCTGGTCATGCAGATCAATCTAAATGACTGAAAACAAAAACCACCTTTAAGATTCTCTGAACACTAACACATGATTTGCTACTATATTCACGCTAACTCTCGTCTCAGGGCGGACGAGATCCCTGCCTTCTTCAGAGCTCAGACCATATCCAACACTCGGTCCCTTTTCTCCCTCAAGAGGTGTGCGCCCCAGTCATCGACCCACCTCCTGCTCCCCCTGCAACCGACGCCGCAGCAGCTTCTTCAGGCCCCATTCACGCCTCGTCTATTACTGTGGTTTCTGAAGAAACCTCACCAGCTTCCATTAAGCAAACATTTGTTTTGATTAAAAAAAAAGATTTCAAAGGGAAAAATGCCTCCTAGGTATCCATTTCATGGAGTGAAAACCACAGTCAATCCAGTTGTTCGTGTAAAACTAAACAAGATTTTAAAGGAAGCAAAGGATGAACACATAAAATGCTCCTTTTGCTCTCAACCCCCGCCTTCTAATACCACTTCTAATCTCATTTTTCTTTAAGATTAGCTACTGTAAGCATGGCATTAGGCTTACAGTTAGCTTACAGAATGGCGCCCTGTTTACATGACGCCAGCCCGCACAGCCTGCTCATTCGCTTCGCTGGTCTTTGCTCACATGTCATTTGATTCTCAGTGAGGCCTCCGCGTTCATTCTATTGAAAATCGCAGCCTGCCTAGTCACATACACACCTTCTACCTTCCTTCCCTGCTGTATTTCTCCACGGCACTTCTTACTTTCTAATGCACTATACAACTTACTATTTTTCCCAAACTCTCTGCTCCCCACCCTCCACCCCTTTCCCAATGTGAGGTGTACAAGGGCAGAAATTTTCACCCGTTTTGTTCACTGATGTGCTTCTGGTGCTGAAACAGCTAGCACTCAGTAGGCGTTGAATAAATACTCTGAAGGAACAAACAGTGATCCAACAGCTCAGGTACTGAATCTCACTCATTTAACAAGAATGTAATAGCTGACTTCTTTCCAAAGGAAGAATAGCTACCCATTGGAAGATTAATGTCCCAAAACTTCCAAGGATTGTTTTTCCAAATGTGTCAATTATATAAAAAGTTTTACATGCTACTCAAAATAATGTATACAGATTTACTTTGTATAAACTGCAGAGTATACAGCAGTATATTTAAATCCATTACTTTCTGAATTGTTCTCAATATTTTTTGCTATCTCCTATTCACCCCCAACAAAGCCCCGTCTTCAGTTCCTTTCACTGAGACTTCGGTGCCAGCTGGTGTTTGTCACTACGCACGTCTCCCTCTACGGCCTTTTCCAGCAGATCTTTGTCTCTGTGGTAGACACTCTCCCCCTACTCCGCCTCCCCAGAACTTCACATTCTAGACTCCCACCCTGCTGTCACCCAGAGCCTGAGAGACCACAGTACCATAGGACCTGTGCCCCATCTAGGTGCTCACCTGCTCGAGTCTGTTCCCTGTGAGTCCTAGCTTTCACTGCTGTTTGCCTTTTGCTCTTTGCTCCTTGCAGCCCTTCTGAGTCAAGCTCATGAACAGCATTCACCTTTGTGCTAGTTTGCAACTCTGTGGCATTTTGCTAACTCACTGCCTTCTTTATCCTTCACTCCTCCCTTATATACCTTTTTTCTGGGTACACAATAGCCTGGTTTGTCTGTTTTTATGGCAGGTAAATGCTAACCAGTAGATTACTGCTTACAGGGCAGAAGTTGCTCAGAAATTGAATTCTGTATTGTTTTTGCACAGGATATTAACTGCCTACTAATTAGTGTTTTATTGTATTATTTAATAATGTTATGTTTACAATTGCAAATATGTAACTATGTACTAGTGTTATTAATTCCCTACTAGCTCATGTTTTTAGAACATTAGCCCAATAGGAGAGAAGTTAATAGTACTCCTTGATGGCTTCCATCCTTGAAATTAGTTTAGAAAGCTGGGCATTGAATTGTCTAATTAATAAACATTTACTGAGTGTCTAATATACAACAGACACTGGGCTCACTTCTAGATACAAAAGAAGAATCTGATATAGGCCCATTTGTTGGGGAGACTTCAGCTTACTGCAAGAAACAGACAAGTAAACTAACAGCTACAATATATTGTGCTAAGTTCTCTGACAGAAATAGGCACAGGGAGTGACAGAAATGGACACAAAGGTTAAGTAACTCGTCTTAGAAGAAGGAGGATGGAGGTGGAAGGGAGTGGTAGATTTGTTAAGGGGTAAGAGGCCTAAGCTAAGTCCTGAAACAAAGGCAAAAATTAATTCTTGTCACGGGTGCAGTGACACAAAAAGAATTCTGAGAATTTAAGTATTAAAAGAGTTCAGTATGGCTGGAATACAAAGGTATACCAGAATAAAGAGGGCAGGTTGGGAAAGGATGGTTCTGGAGGCATTGAAACAGATTTCAAAATGAGCGGACTTACTTTTCTTGTATGTACAATTTCATGGTGACACCTGTTATTTTATGTCTATTTCCTCCCTAAGCATATATCTGTATCAGTTGACCTAAATAAAGTGACACAGTATTTCCCAACAGTGAAAAATAATGAAATGGGAAAGGTGACTAGCAAGGTCCACCCAAAAGTCTAAAAACAGTGAAATGTAAAGGTACCCACTGCCAATTCTTCTGAGCTCCACAGCAAAGCTGGTTTTAACAGAGTTAAAAATTAAACACAAAACAAGTTTAAAATGTAACTAGAATGAAATTTTTAAACAATAAGCTGAACCATGGGAATGGATTACTCAAGCCACCTAGAGCACAAGTTAGCCAAGCCAAGCCAAACCAAGTAGGTCTAATAAGGTGTGTCTGGGACAGATTTCAGCACAGTGAGCAATGACTCACTTTGGGGATATAACTTGGGACCTTCATACCCACCACCAATGGCCAGAGCCCTGGAACATCTTGCTATCTACCTGAAGCAGTCTAAGGTGAAGGTACATGATATCTTTTATATTTATCAAGCCAGGTACTGGATCTGGAACATGTTAGACATCAGTACGTGTGTCTTGAATGGACTTGGTACAATTGTACTAATAGTATCTGCAGGAGCATTGGGGCAGAGAGTACCCCCTTCCCCGTGTCTTACTACGGCTATATATCACATCCTCAAATCCCCATTACCCTCCAGGCCAACCCATGGATAGGAGTGCTCTTCTATTCCAGGAAGCCCATTTATTCACATAATAATTCATTAACGTAGCCATTCCAGAACTTATCAGTTGCCTAATGTTATTCACAAGTAGAGCACACAACGATGAATCATCTTAGACCTGCCCTTAAAGAGACTAAACAGGAAAAATAAAACACATGTTGAATAATTACCTCCGTAAAGTTAAAATGTGACAAGTAGCAATTACCACATTCTGAGACTTGGAAGCAGGGAGAGATTACTTCCAGCTGGGATGATCGGAGAATGCTTTACAAAAGAGGCAGCATTTGAGGAGGGTCCCAAGGAGGGGAATTGGGACGGGAGAAGAGTGCTGTTCAGCTGAAAGAAACAATATGGCTCTGACCGGTGTGGCTCAGTGGATTGGGGGCTGGCCTATAAACCAAAAGGTCACAGGTTTGATTCCCAGTCAGGGCACATGCCTGGGTTGCAGGCCAAATTCCCAGCTGGGGGTGTGCAAGAGGCAACTAATTGATGTATCTCTCACATATTGATGTTTCTCTCCCTCTCTTCCTCCCTCCCTTCCCCTCTCTCTAAAAATAATAAGTAAAATTTTAAAAAAACAGTATGAATCAAGACATGGATAAAAAGAAGGGGGAGTTGGGGGACCCTGGGAATAGTGAACAGAGTTTGCCTAACTATAGAAGGAAATAAAGTTGGAAAGGTCAGTGCCCCTAACTAAACAGTCAGGTACTGCATGTTTTAAAAATTCTTGTGGAACACCAGTGTGACTCTTGTGGGACGCTGGTTGAAGATCACTGGATTAATGAACACCTAATCTAGTCATATTGTTTTAGGAGAAACTGTAATTTTATTTTCCTGAATCTATTAGTTCTACAGTTAAACTGAAGTTCTTTAACTACTTTCAAATTGTTAAATTTGTGATAAGCTTTAAAAAAATCTATAGGATATAAAGGATACTAAACATTGTTTACATTGTCCAAATTCTTTTCTATTCATTAAAGCAATAAATATTTTAGGAGGCTGTACATTAGTTATCTACCATTGCACAACAAATAACCCGAAAATTTAGTACTTAAGACGATAAACATTTATTATCTCACAATTTCTTGTAGTTCTGGAATTCGGGAGTGGTTTTATTGGACAATTCTGGCTCAGGGTCTCTTCAGATACTGCGCTCATCTGAAGGCTCCATCGAGGCTGAGGACCCACCTCCAAGAGGGCTCACTCAGTGGCTGGCAAGCTGATGGCTGGATGTTGAAAGGGAGCCTCAGCTGCTTCTCATGCAAACTCTCCATAGGGCCTTGAATGTCTTCACAACATGGTGGCTAGCTTCCTCCACAGTGGACAATCCAAGAGAGAGCAAGGTAGAAGGAGCAATTTCTTTTTAAAGATTGTATTAATTTATTTTTAGAGAGAGGGGAAGGGAGGAAGAAAGAAAGGGGGAGAAACATTGGTGTGTGGCTGCCTCTCATGCACCCCCTACTGGGGACCTGGCCTGCAACCCAGGCATGTGCCCTGACTGGGAACAGAACTGGTGACCCTTCAATTCTCAGGCCAGCATTCAATCCACTGAGCCATACCAGCCAGGGCAGGAGCAATTTTTTTAAGACTTGGCCTTGCCTATACACTATTATTCCCTCCATATTCCATTGGTAATACAGACCAACCCTGATGAAATACATGAAGGGAATGAAAATTAGGAGGTGAGGATCATTAGGGGCCCTCTTGGAGACTGGCCTACTCTAGGTTATATACAGTATTTGTATATTTTGTGTCCAGCTTTCTTTTCAGTTTACGTATGTGCTATTAACACTACTTACATACTTCTTACTTTAGAAAGTATGTGTTACTGCAAAGATATTAACTCTTAAAAATATCGAATTTTAACTTCTCTGAAAATGTCTCATCACTTGAAACCTTCCATTTTTTCTGTTAGTCTCAATGTGTTACTTAATGAAAAGAATTAAGATCAGAAAAACTACAACTCATACAATGTCCTATTTGTTCCTGTGGGTGAAAAGGAATTTAAATACTTCAGATTAAAGTCAAATATGTTTAGGCAGGAGTAAGACTATGAATCATTATTTCCATAATAAACCTAACAGTGAAATTAAACACTAAATTAAGGAAAATAGAGTGAAAATATTTGTGTAAGCAGAATAACAACTTCCTTCATGCTACAAAACACACGGAAAAAAGTTTCCAATCACACAATGGCAGCAACAATACTTAGGTACTGAAGGACAGTTGGCAGAAAGAGACAAGACTGACAACTGGCACGGATTTGAATTCTGAGTACTGATACTCAGAAAACATCTTTAAGCGTTTGAGTTTATATACTATAAGGAGTTTATATACTCTTAGGAAGAGAAAGTTAAACTTACCTCTGCAACATAAATCTGAAAATTACACATTCAAGAGAGAATATGAACAAGGTTGTAAATGCTAACTATAGAGCAAACATTTCTTAAGACAGGTCTTACATTTTGTTGACTACAACTTAAACACTTCTCCAGGGGACTTCTAGTCAAGACAGCAGAACAGGTAAATGCTGTGCTTGCCTCCTCCCACGACCACATAGCAATGACAACTAAGTTACAAAACAACCATCATTAAGAAGCACCTGAAACTAGCTGAACAGAAGTCCTATCATTAAGGGATATACAGAAGAAGTCACACCAAGACTGACAGGAGGGCCATGATGCAAAATGGGTTGGTCCCACACCTATGTGTGGCAGATAAAAATCAGGAGGGATATTTCAGCTGCAGAGGTCCCCCCTGAGGAACAACGGATCCCAGCCCTACACCAGGACCTCAGCTCAGGGTTCCAGGGCTGGGAAGAGAAGTCCCCATAACTTCTGGCTGTGAAAACCAGTGAGAATTATGGCTGAGTGAGATGGAGGACTTCTAGCATCCCAAGCATTCCTCTTAAAGAGCCTGCACGTGGATTTACTGGCTAATGAACTTACTCCAAGCTCCAGCACTGAGACAGCTCAAGAAGCACCAGGGATATACAAGGTCGTACTGAATTTTCTGGCTTCAGAGTAAGGTCTAAAGGATTAGCTTTCCCCCAGACAGAAGTGCTGGCAGAGGCCATTATTGCTCCTTTGTTGAGCCCACCCCCAATCTAGCCTGTAGGTGCAGAAAGGCGCCAAGTCTGAGTCTCCATCAACATGGCTTACACTGTCTGTCCCACCCTGGTAATTCCCTGAGGGCCCACATCATCAAACTTGTGCGCCTACCCAAGTGGCTTCCAGTGGCTCTTCCATACACACAGCCTGGCTTGGCTCATGCTGTGTACTCTGCTAAAATCTCTCAAAGGTTCACAAACCCCAGACAAGCAGCATCTGGCCTGAGCATGCCCCATACCTCTTGCTAAGTAGTCTGAAGCACAGCAGGAGCAGCAGCCGGCCTTGGTTCACAGCTTAGCCTCTCCCAGGCACCTCCGAACCCAGCAGAAGTGGCAACCATCTGTGGATCACTTTGTAGTTCATACCAGGTGGTTCTGGGCAGGGCACAGGCAGCAGTTGACCTTGTTCTGCACAGGAGCCCCTCCCAAAAGTCACCAGAACCAACACACCCAGTGGCCAGCTTCAGACCATACCACAGCACCACTGAACCACCTCTACAGATGACACACCCAAAGGGTGGACTTGGCAGGGACCAGAGCCTGGCTAGAGCGAATCCTGCTCTGTGGGGTCAGTCCCTGCACAACAGCTCCTCCACTGTAGTCACGGCTGGTCTTTCAGCCTGAAGATCAATGACTCCCAATGACATGCCCACAGCAATCCAAGCTCAACTACAATAGGAGGGCACGCACAACCCACACAAGGCATACACATGGAACACCAGCTCAGCGGACCAGGGAGACTGCACTACACAGGACACCTACCGCACAAGGCCACTCTACCAAGACCGGGAGATGTAGCAGCTCGACCTAATACATAGAAACAAACACAGGGAAGTTGCCAAAATGAAGAGACAAAAGATATATGTCCCAAATTAAAGAAAAGAACAGAACTCCAGAAAAAGAACTGTTTGTTTAAAATGGAGACAAGTAATTCTACCAGATGCAGCGTTCAAAACACTTGTTACAGGAATGCTCAGTGAATTTAGGGGAAGAGTAGATGAACTCAGAGCTTTAACAAAGACAAAAGAAACATAAAAATGGAGATAGAAAACAAAAATGAACCAGTCAGAAGCAAAGAATACATTAGAGGGAATCAACAGAGAGTTAGATGAAGCAGATAATTGGTAATTAGGAAGATAAAGTAATGGAAAACACTCAATTAGAATAGCAAAAAGAAAAAAGAAGCCAAAAAAAAAATGAGGGTAAGTTAAGGGGCCTCTTGAACAACATAAAGCATCCCAACATTCACATCATAGGGGTACCAGAAGGAGAAGAGAGAGAGCAAGGAATTGAAAATGTATTTGAAAAAATAATGACTGAAAATTTCCCTAACCTGCCAAAGGAAACTGACAAGTCCAGGAAGCTCAGAGAGTTTCAAATAAAATGAACCCAAAGAGGCCTACACCAAGACACAGCATAATTAAAATGCTGAAGGTTAAAGACAGGGAATCTTAAAAGCAGCAAAACAATTAGGCCCTGGCTGGGTAGCTCAGTTGGTGGAGCATCGTCCCCATATGCCCCGGTTGCAGGTTTGATCCCCAGTCAGGACACATACAGTGAACTGAACAACAAATCGATGTTTCTTTCTTTCTCTCCCTCTTTCTCCATTCCTCTATTTCTCTCTCTCTTCCTTTCTCTCTCTAAAATCAGTAAGTAAAAATTTTTAAAAAATTAAAAAACACGAGAAAAGCAGTTAGTTGCCTGTAAGGGAGTTCCTATATAACTGCCAATTAATTTCTCAACAGAAACTTTGCAGGCCAGAAGGGAAAAACAAATATTCAAAGTGATAAAAAGCAAGGACCTAAAACCAGAAAAGCTATCATTCAGAACTGAAGGACATATAAACAGTTTCCAGACAAGAAAAAGCTGAAAGAGCTCATCATTACCAAATCAGTATTACAAGAAATGTTACAGAGACTTCTTTAAGAAGAAAAAAAAGTTAAATTTCAAAAATATAAATAAAATGGCAATATCTACATCCCTATCAATAGTCCCTTTAATGTAAATAAATTAAATGCTCCAATCAAAAGACATAGGTTTTTTGCCCAGACTGGTGTGACTCAGTTGGCTGGAGTGTCATCTTATAGGCTGAAAGGTCACAGGTTCGATCCCCAGTCAGGGCACACACCCACGTTGCGTGTTGGATCCCTGGTCAGCACGTGTATGAGAAGGCAACCAATCGATCTCTCTCTCTCTTCCCCTCAAAGCAATGAAAAAACATGTCCTGGGGTGAGGATACAAAATTTTTTTAAAAAAGACATAGAGTGGTTGAAAGGATAAGAAAACAAGACTCCTACATATGCTGCCTACAAGGGACCCAATTCAGACTGAAAGACACACACGGGCTGAAAGTAAGGGGATAGAAAAAGATATTATATGCAAGTAGAAATGAAAAAAAGTTGGGGTAACAATACTTCTATCAGACAAAATAGACTTTAAAACAAAGGCTTTAACAGGAGATGAAGCAGGACCGAGCAATTTCACTTCTGGGTATTGATCGAAAAAAACCCCAAACACTAATTCGAAAAGATATATGCATCCCTATGTTCACTGCAGCATTATCTACAGTAGCAGAGATGTGGAAACAACTTGAGTGTTCATTGATAGACAAATGGATCAAGAAGACGTATACACAGAGTGGGGCAAAAGAAGCTTTACAGTTGTGAGTACACAAAACACAGAGTATATTCTTGTGCTATCACTAATTATTATACTATTTTCCATAAAACAACTGTAAACCTACTTTTGCCCTACTCTGTATAATGGAATATTGCTCAGTCATGAGAAAGAATGAAATCTTGACATTTGTGACAACACGGATGGACCTAGAGAATACTATGCTAAGTGAAGAGAAAGACAAATACCATATGATTCCACTTCTATGTGGAATCTAAAAAAGAAAATAAATGAACATATAAAACAGAAAGGAATTCATAGATACGGAGAACATTCTGATGGTTGCCAGATGGGAATGGGGTTGGAGGGATGGGTGAAAAAGAGGAAGTGATTAAGATGTACACATTGCCAGTTATTAGAAACAAGCACGGGGAGTAAAGTACAGCTTAGGGAATATAATCAATAATATTGTAATAAATATGTATGACGTCAGATGGGTACTACACTTACGGGAGTGATCACTTCATAAGTTATGTAAATGTCTCATTACTATGTTATACACATGAAATATAATACTGTATGTCAACCATAATTTAATTAAAAAGGTTTTTAGAAAAAGACATTTCTTGTCCAGGTATTTACTTGGAAACCTGGAATGAAATGAGTGGTAGCTACCCCTAAGCATGCAATCTTGACATTTCCATTAAATTTTCCTTTTAAAAACACTGACCTCAAAACCAGAGATACTTCAAAGGGGCATCTCCAAATGTCCCCCTTCCTGGGTACAGCTGCTCCAGGCACACAGAAAGGTTAAATGGATTCCCCTTCTAATTTCCTGTTTGTTAGTAGCATTACAAATTTCCTAATTCAGAAATCAAAATCTTCATCTTGGCATTCTCCTCTCTCATGCCTTCTATATCCCAACCTGTTACAAGGACTGGTGATTTTTCCTTTGCAATTTCTTTCCCATCGCTTTCTCTTTTCCCCTCCTAGTCTCCCCGAATCTAGACTCCAGCCTTGACTCCTTCAGACTGGGCTGTTACAGTCTTTTAGTTGGTCTTTCAGGCACCACGTCTCTATGCCCAAATCTGTATACTACTGTCTTCCTCTAATGCTATTTTCATCATTTTCCCACTAAATTGCAACCCACATCATGTCAGGGATTCCTTCCTCTTTAAACACTGTACAACCTGACATATATGTTTACTTGATCAATGTGTGTGGAATGAATAAATATATAAATTACTTCATTCTCCTCCTTAAAACTTAAATCAATTCCCCACTGTCTTCCACAAAAGTTACAAACTCAAACATCTAAATATTTACGGGGCCAAGCAGGAAATGTGAGTGAGTTAAAGGTGTGTGTAAAACAACAGGAAGTGCTGGGGACTGCGGCAAACTGGAGAGCGCATGCCCCATCTAAAGAAGCAGCTGCTTGTTATTTCCACGAATTGCTGCCATGATTAAATATAGTCTCAGTATTGCCAAGTCTTCTTATTTTTCAACATAAGTGGAAAACACGGATTTCTATATAGAATCTGGCTTTTAAATAGTAACAATCCCGTTTAGTTGTTGAAAACAACTAACTCCGCTTAGGTAAAAACAAAAACAGAAACAAAAACAAAAACACCCAAAAATGTGCAGGCTAAACAAAACACATCTATGGGCCAGAACCAGCCCTTGGGTACAAGTTGGTGTCTAGGATAAAAGATAAACTCTTGGCCTAACTTACTAAGTCCTTCCCTGTGAATTCTGAAGCTACCTTACCAAGCTTTTTGCCCACAACTTCCATGTAAGAACCCTCTGCTCTTGGTACAGCTGTTCTCAAACTTAAGCCATGCATCAGAGCCACCTGAAGGGCTTGTTAAAACATAGATTGCTGGGCCTCGCTGCCAGCAATTACAATCCAGTAAGTCTCCAGTGGGGCCTGAAAATTTGCACTTCTAACAAGCTCCCAAATGATGCTGGTGCTACTGGTGTGGATCACACTTTGGTAATGACTGCTCCACTTAAATTACTCCTAGTCTCAAGCACTCACTGAATTTTGCTCACATTGTTCTACCTTCCCTCTTCCTTTCAGCCCACCTCCTTCTGTAAACTTTCTTTGACTATGACAGTCTTTCATGCCTGCAAATTCCTGTAGCACTTAGTATCCATGCATCTCTCCTTTATCATCGCATAGTGTTTTTTGTTACTATTTGTGTGTAAGTGCCAATGAGGTTGTGTATTCTCCAAGACCAATTTCCAGGTCAGCATCTTATACACCTCCCTATGAGCCTCATAAAAGCAGGGGTACTGTCTTGTCCCCCACTGTACCCCTCAAGCTATAAGAGAGCCTAGAATACAGTTAGTATACAGTACATATACTACACACTTCTGAAATGAACGAACTTCGGACAGATCTATGAAATTAAAGTGCAGAGAAGTGGGCTTGAATTTGGGTACACACTTTTTCTTAAAGAACTGACTTTTAGTCTGTGTAATGGCTTGGTCAGGATAGACAACTAATGAAAATTGGGTATTTTGCAAATAAATTGCCAAGAGGTAACAATTATCTGTAGCAATGAATTATGTATATAAATAAAAAGTGACTGTTTAAAAAAACTAATTTAAAAATGGATAAGAATAAATCCTTGACCTCCAGGATTTCTGACACCTGCAAGGATGTAAACTGGTTACAAGACAATCCTATTTAACAGATTCTGTTTGTACCATATGCGATAAAAAAAGTAGAATGAAATTAACTACCCATGACATTAAGAAATACTGATCAGTCCCTTCAGCTACAGTTTGAATAATAATATATTTATCCAGGATTTCAAAGGCTGTGTGAAAACAAAATCAAAAGCTGTTCACCCGGTTTCTTTCAGTAGTTTCAGAATTCACAGTGAAGGACTGAGAATGTTAAGCCAGTTTATCTTTTACCCTTCAGAGCAGAGTCAACCGACCTGCAACCTGAGGGCTGGATCTGGCCCGTAGTGGTTTCGGGGGTTTCTGTTTTTACCTACATCACTGCTACAAAGTGATTTCAAGGATGATTTATGAGTAGAAACTTGTTCTCCAAACTAAACCAGAAAAAGCCACAGAAGACTTTGTAGAGTAAACCCCATTTTGGAACTACTAGAAGAAACAATGAGAAACACTACATATTTTGATAAATAGGCCTAAGTTCTTATTTAGCTTTAGAACAGGTCCACCACACCCGACAATACTACAATCAATGGAGTAAGAGAAAAGTTATCATTGGACAGAGAATCCAATTCAGAAAACAAAACAAACCCCAGGTGCACATGAACTACATTTACACCTTTAAGCTAGAAGAGATGTTACCTTACATCCTGGACACTTGCCCTACCTACCAGGCCCATAATGGTCTTGTCTGCACAAGGATTCAGCCAAGGCACTCCACATTTCTATGCTGACCAGGAACTCTTCAAACTGGGCAAAAAAAGGAAGTACATAGAGAAGTCAACAAAATACTAAGTGGCTTATTTCAAGTTTTAAAATCATTAGCATTCTAATGAAACAAAACACATTTATTCAGCAAAATAATCCTGAAACTTCATAGTAAAACTATCTACCAGAAGTTATGGAAGGAAATGCAACCTGATGAATTGCTAAACTGCAACTTCCTACTCTACCACTGGCAGCATAAGACGTATTTTACTAAGGGTAATGGAACAACAACACCCAGTTCTTTGGCAGAGAACGTGGAGATTCAGGAGACTAGATTCTAGAACCATCTCTATGACACTATGCATCTGAGCATTTCTCTTAGCGATATTCATATCTCAACAGTTCTAACTACAAAACCAAACTCAGTCAATAAAAATGCTGCATAATAAAATAACTATAAACAAATAAAAGTACTTTTGCAAAAGTGCTATGTCATATTAAGAAATGATCGTTACAAACTTTCATGTTTATAAATGAATCTGTAAATTTATGTATAAACAACAAAATTCTTGGACTGAATTTCATATTATACAACTTTTAGAATGTATTCCAAATACAGTCCGTGATAGAAGATGCCCTACCCTCTCCTTCCTGCAAGTTCATCAACAGAGTGCATTTCAGAACCTTAGACATATAAAGCTAATCTTAACTCTACAGATTCCGTATCAGAGGAAACCCCTTCAATGTACGGTGATTCCACCATGGGCCCACTGCAGTGTAGTGTAATAGAGTAAGCCACGATCGTGCCACCAGATGTGTCTAAAAAGGTTTTCAGAGCTCATTAATAAATCAGCATGTTCCCTCTAACCGCATAATTCAGAAACAGAAACTAAACAAGTGAAAAAAAGGGTCAAAGGCTACTGGGAGGGACGTAGGTATTAAGTTCTCCCCGGGGCGACACAGAATGAAGGTTCTAAAGAAATTTTAAATTGTTTGAAACGGAGGTTGTCGCACAGCGGAGCTTCAGTCACCCGATTCCTGACTCCAGCCCCGGCACCCAGAATTCCCCGTCTGCCTCAATGACTCAAGCACTCTCACTGAATGAAGGCTAGTCATACGGCTCCTCCTGTGGAAAAAGGAGAACAGTACTTTCGAGTACTCCTTTTCACAGGTGTGCTCGGGGGAAAGAAAGAAAAAAAGACAAGAGCTTTCGACTCTTAACAGAAAAGGGGACTGCGGGCGCATGAATTATTCCTAGCCAATGGGAATCCCGGCCGGTCGGGGTGCGGGGGTGGGGGAAGCGGGCAGCGCTGGCCACAAAGGGCAGAGTGGGGACACCCCTGGAGCCCCGGCAGCCTCCCTCGCGCCCCCCTACCCAGGTGGCGGCACTTGCTTCCCCGCCCGGCCCCCGGGCGCCCGCGTGCCTTGCCCCGTGGAGACTGCCAGTCTCACCCCAACCACCGCCCTCATAGAAGTCCTCAACCGCCTCACCAAAAAAATGTGTGACCCAGAAAGTCCGATACACGCGCCAGCCCTTACAGAATTAGCAAGACTAAAGAAGAAGGAAACCAAACGAGTCAGGACAGGTTCAGGAGAAGCTAAAGCGGAGCACGGGCGTCAGCCAAGCGGCCACAGCCACGCAGGCTAGAGAGTGAGGAAAGGGGAAGACGCGCCGGGCAGACGCTGAGCGCTGCAACACTGGAGGGGCGGGAGGGCGGACGGATAAGGTGGCAGCAAGACTCCTAAGGCGAGGACGCCCCGACCTCGCGCCGCCAGAGGCACGCGACCCGCAGATGTCGCGCCGACGCCCGGGGATAGAGCGCTCCGGCCTCCCCGCCCGGCTCCGGGGCAGGATCTAAGTACCCCAGCTGCTCGCACACTCACTCACCGCGCGCGCCGCCCCGGCGCGGCCCCCCTCCACCCTCGGGGCGATCTCCGCCCCGCCCTCTGCGTCGGGCCAGCGGACACGGCCCCGGGAGGCGGTGTGGGCGTCACGTCACGGCGCATGCGCCCTCTGGGCGCTCGCAAGGGCCTGGGCTGAACGTTACCAGCCGGGCGTGCCGGTTTCCTTAGAGACAGAATCAGACCAGAGGGCGGTGGAAAAGCCAGGGAGACGGCGGGGCTCCTGGAGAAGCCAAGATGCCGTCGAAGGGAAAGGACAAAAGTAAAGGCAAAGGCAAAGAAAAAGACAAGAAGTAAGGAGAAGCCATCCTCCCCCGCGCCTGCTCTCCCGGGATTCGGGTCTGGGAGGCTCCTGACGCAGGGGTTGGCTAACTGGAGCCCTTCCGCAGGCCCCCCTCGACCTTCCTCTCGTTGTCCCCGATTCTGAGGACAGCCCGCATTGTTCAGAAATTCCCCAAGTGCATGTCAAACTAGACTGCTTCAGTGTAGGCAATAGGGTGAGATTTGGGACCCTGAAATAGTTTAGACTCAGCCCCCGCCTATGTGTAATGCGTTAACGATGGAGGCAGGTAAGTTCCCGAAAAGTAACACAGAACCGAATGAAATAGGTGCTAGTAGAAGAATAAAGAACTGAGAATGAGAAAGAGTTCTGACACTAGCAGTGAAGGTAGGGACAACATATATTGGGATATTGGAGGTCCTCTAGGCCAGAGCTAATAGGGTAGTCACCAGCCATGTGTGGCAAAATTAAAATTAAATAAAATTACAAATTCAGATCCTTGATCGTACTAGCCTATTTCATATGCTCAATAGGCACATGTGGCTAGTGGTGACTATTTGGACAGCCCAGACATAGAGATCATTCGTTATGGAAAGTTGTATTGGACAGCGGTGCTCTAGACCGGTGGTGATTCTGCCTCCCCGGGGACATTTGGCAATATCTTGAGACATTTTTCGTTGTCACATCTGGGGATGTGTATTATTGGCGTCTAGTGAGCAGAGAGCAAGAATGCTGTTTGACATACTACAATGCACTGGACAACCCCCTCATCCCCCACCCCAAAGAATCATTTAGCTCAGAATGTCAGCAGCACCATGGTTGAGAAACCCCTGTCTTCAAAATGAATGTTAGGGAAGCCAACATGATGTTCCATAATGATGAAATCCTGGAACAGATGGAGTATCTATCAATATCCCTAAAATGAAGACAAAAGTTTTAAACATTCAGCAATTCAGTGTAAAGCAATCCCTATTTTTTTTATATCTTGAAAATTTTTTTTATCTTAATGAATGATTACAGCTTAATAGTCATCACCTTTATGTGGGATTGATTTTCCCTTTCAGAAAGCAACCATTAGTTTCTTTTCCCTCGCCCAAAATTTAAAAAAATAGTCAAGCATTATGTACAAACACAGAAGGGCCTACTTCAAGTAACATGAAAAATGTAACCTCAAATGAGGTACGCACACTGATAGTAAATGCATTGGTACACTCCATACAAAATGATGCTGGAGACTTTACACACAGATGATAATGTAAAGCAGTGGTTTCCAAGAAACTTGCTTAATCAGACCTTTAGAAAACCTTCAAAAACTTTATTTTTAACAAGGGCCCCAACAACTCTACGTTTTGATTAAAAGTGTGGTTTGGGGGAACACTTTTAACCTCCATTGTGTCAGATGACATATACAATAAGGTTAAATTACAAATCATGTAATTGAACAAAAAAATTCTTTATGGGGTTCATTTTTTCTTGATCCTAGTCTGAGAGAACCCTGCTATGAGGTTGAGATGACCTTGAACCTATAAAGGGTCTCTGGAGGACTGAAGTAGCTCCTTGGGCCTTTTAGGGATTTCTTTTGGCTTAAAAGAAAGTGTAAATGATTGGACCAAATTGGTACTTCCAGATTTCCCCAAACTGATCAGAACTAACTACAGCACTAATTCCTTCCAGGCTTGAAGTTGCTGCTAGATTGCCACTAACCTATTGGGTGACCCTGGTAGTTCCTAAACACATTGGAGGCATGTGTGGTACCCAACAGTACTATATATGGGACCACAAGGGAATCCCCCCAAACTTGTAAAGTTTGTGAAGTAACTTGTTTAAGAGAGTAATACATGCTCAGTACAGAAGGTTTAGGAAACATGTAAAATCAAAGGAGAAAATAAAAATCACCTGTAATCCCATCATCTAAAAATAACCACTACTATCATTTTGGGATATTCTTTATATCTTTATAAAATGATAATCCAATGTCCATATTTATTTGTAGCTTTCCCCATGTATTAATATGTGTTCTGCTACAGTGTGATTTTTAAAAATATAACTGCAGAGTCAGTCTAGCACTTTTTAAAACAGTGCCAAGGGCTTGGCACATTCCTGGAATTCACTAGCATGTTTTCTCTTCTTGACCATGCATCTACAGTACACACATCAACAACAAGGGACATTGAGGGTAGCTCTTATTTCTTGGATTTTCCATGACTCATAATTTGAGAAGCCCTGCCTTGTTTCTACAGTCAGTATTAGTGGTCCTTCTATGAGAAATCCTATCTGATTTCTTTCATCAAGTCTGAGCAGCTTAGATTTGCCCCTAGAGGGGGCAACTGGATGGCAGGCTATCACCACTACCTAAATCCTGCTGAAAAGGGATGTCAACAGCTGTAACAGGCTGGGGGCGGGGGAAGGAGCTGGCCATAATTCATAGAAAACAAAAGGTGAGAGTGGGACTGAAAGGGGATAAAGGACCAAGAGTTGGTGGGGATGGAGGGTGACAGTATAGAAACGTCCACACATACGTACATGTGAAAATATTTAGAAATCAGATACAGGTGAGGTCTTCTTAGTTATTCTCTAAATATGTACCCAGTGCCTACCATTTTTAAGGGATAGTGTTTTGTTAATGCTCATATAATAAATCTTTATTTTTGAAAAAAAAATCCCCTTTTACCACTTTAATCTTTTTTTTTTTTAATCAATGTGTGGTTGCCTCTTGCACACCGGCCTCTGGGGATCCAGCCCACAGCCCAGGCATGTGCCCTAACTGCAAATCAAACTGGTGACCTTTTGGTTTACAGGCTGGCACTCGATCCACTGAGCCACACCAGCCAGGGCTTACCACTTTAATCTTTAAAGTCATTCTTTATTATTACTTTTAAATTTCCTCTCCCCATCTACATAAATGATTATGGTTTGTTTCTCAGCCATCCTCAAAGCCTGGTATACTGTGGCACCAGAAGAGAAAGTATTTAACATACTTGCCCTAGTGACTTGATCTTTTGTCCAAGGCCTAGTTAAAAAAAAAAAAAAAAAAACTAAACTAAAAACTAAAACAAAATTGGGGTTGGGGTGAGTGGAAGATTGCAGAAATACGGCTTTAAAGTTACATTTACACTACAGATGTATCATCATGGTGAAGAGGAACTAGGGTCATGGATTTGCGGTAGAGAGAGCCAAGGTCTAAAACTGAGCAAGTAGAAATAGAAAAGACAGTTCAAATATGAGAGAATCAAGGAAATAAATAAAAAGATGTGAAAGCTTTTTGAAATGAATTTAACTTATTAGGCCTTTTTGTTTTCCCAGTTCTTTAGAGTTATGCTCCAAAGCTCCCCTCTTCCAGAAAGTGGCACCCCACTAAGATAACTCCCTTATTAAGTAAATATGTATTTCTTATGTACTAATTCATCCAATAATATTTGCGTATATGTGCCAGGCAATACCAAGCAAACCATACTAGAGAGCTGTAATACTACTATAGTAGGGAATAGTTACATGCTATCCATGTCCTCTTCCCACGTAGGAAGACAGTAAAAGCCGAAGAATCTGCAGTGGAGAGAGCCAAGGCCAATGCGTCCCTTTGGGAGGCCAGGCTGGAGCTCACGGAGCTCTGTAGGACTGAGTATCGTGATGCTTCCTGGAGACTGGCAAAAACTAACGACGACTTAAAGAAACAGCAGTATAAAATGGAGAAAGACACCATGTCTGTATTAAGCTACCTGAAGAAGCAGGATCAGGAGAAAGACAATATGGTAGGTAGATAGAAACTCTCCTGAGCCTCAGTAACTACCTCTGTGCTATACTTGCTTGGTTCTGTGTTTAAAGGATTTTGATTTCTTGAAATTGTATCATATAATTAAGACATTTCAGCTGACTTTAACTGTCCTTGAAGCAGGATGTTATTTCTGAATGGCCTTACTGTCATAACTGGATCTTTATTATTTTCAGTTCTTGTCCTGTTTTCTTGTCTGAACAAATTGACAATCATGAGAGAACATTATGATCCATTTTATTTTAAGGACAAGTGCATGGAATATGAGCTATATATTTTTTTTGATATTTACGAATACTTAGTTTTAATGATTTGTAAAGCTATCACTCATAATCAATGAACACATGATGAACCCAGTAAGTTGAGTCTTGAATTCATTTTACATACTTAATTTATGTGTCGAAAAGCTGCCATTTTAGATCTGAAAGAAAAAGGGATAAAAACTAACATTTTGGAGCCCTTATTTTGTGCCAGGCACTACTATGCTAGGCACTTTGCCTCTGTTATCTCATTCAATCCTTTTAATAACCCCATGTAGCTACAAGATTGTCATTCCCATTTTACAGAAGAAGAAATTGACTCTCAGGACTGATAACATTCCCAAAATCACACAGCTAGTGGGTGTTAAAATGGAATTTAGGTGGAACTCCTCTCTTTTCCATCTGTCTCTGTGAGAACCATGGGAACCCAAGGAAATTTCTACCCTGCTGAGGATGGTATGTATCATTCCCATATAGGTTCTTACACTTTCACTATTCATGTATCGTGCATCCACAAACAATATATATTACAGTCTTGTTCTAAAATTTACATTAGTGGGGTGGGTGGGTTGGGATGGGAGTAAAAGATAGAAAATTGTACTGCAACAACAATTAAAAATATTAAAGAAATAAAATAAAATGTACATTAGTAATGTTATACTGTGCATATCTTTTGCAACTTGTTTTTGTATTCAACAGGTTTTGGAGTCTAGTCACAAAAATCACATGATGATTCAGTCAATTTTTAAACAAAAATAATGAACATGCTTTATTTTTTCATTTGTTCTTAACAGCTTTAAAATATTCCATTAAATAAGTAACCCAAATTTTATTTACCCATACCCCCCTGTGGGTCGGTTAGACTCATTTTCTTCATTATTACAGTGAACATTCATGTGTATGTCTTCATGTGGCCATGCGTGGGAGTTTCTCTGGAGTAGATACTCAGAGGTTAAATTACTACATTATAGAGTACGTATAATTTCAATTTTATAGGCGTTTAAATTGAGCTACAAAGAAATTATACCAATTTATACTGTCACAGGCAGTATTTTTGAGTGGGCTTCTGTTTGTCAACATTGTTGTTAATACTTGGTAATGTGAAGTCTGTCCAGAAGGTACCCAGCTGCGTACAATGAAAAACAGAGATATCTATTGAAGAAGATACAAGAAACACTGTACACAGGACAGTGACTCCTCAGTCCCCTTCAACATAGGCACCTTGGGACCTGACACTGTTCTCCCAGTTGCCACCAGCTGCTGCATCTTATTTTCCTGAATCTCATCAACAGTCTGAAATCTCTTCCCCTTCAAAGGAGATCTTAGTTTTGAGAAAATCCAGAAGTCGCAGGGCACCAAATCTGAGCTGAGGGGGCTGAGTCACCTGGGTGATTTGATGTTTCACAAAAAAGCTCTGCAGGAGATGTGATGCATGAGTGGGTGCACTGAAGTTGCCAGTCACCAGTTGCTTGTAGCCGTGGCCTTCTGCATCACCAAAATAGTTCTCACAGGGGAATGTTCAAGCTTAATGCAAAATCTGATGCAGATTCATTGCTCTACTCAGTCACTTTGAATGCTACAGCCACACAGTGCACATGCTCACTCAATGGTGTCTACCGCCCCCACTGACTAGTACAGTGAAGTCATCATTGTTCACACATTGCGCATTCCA
The DNA here is from genome assembly GCA_004024845.1 of Tonatia bakeri. Classification (NCBI taxonomy): domain Eukaryota; kingdom Metazoa; phylum Chordata; class Mammalia; order Chiroptera; family Phyllostomidae; genus Tonatia; species Tonatia bakeri. The sequence continues at coordinate 180,344 of PVIA01000368.1, read as the reverse complement.
GTCCTCTCTCCTTGGCTGCCAGGTTACATCGATGTCATGCAAACCATTCTTGTTAACAATGGCTGGACTTTTCCCAGACAGACCTCATATACTTAATTTTTGCTTCATTTTATGAATTTAAATTGGGTTCTTGGTGTTTTAATGTGTATTTTCCTGATTGTTAGTTGTTTGAACATCTTTTATATGTTCCTTCACCCATTTTTTTTATTGTTCTTTATGTTTGCTTCAGTATACATGTAAGGTAATTTTGGAATGATGCAAAGCATGGCTCCTACGTAAGGCTGACATGCAGATTCATGCATCACTCCATAATTTTTTCAAAAGCCACCTTTTCAGTGAGACCTTTCCTCACTAACCCCTTTAAAATTAAAAATGCTCCCCTATTTTATTTTTCGTATTTATAACTTTCTATCATGCTGTATGCATGTTACTTATGTATTTGTTTATCGCCTCTCTTCCTGATTAGAATAAAACCTCTCAGAAGTAAAGAATTTGGAGCACTTTTAAAAATTGTTGTTTCAGTGCTATATCTCCAGTACCTAGTGTGGACCCAGCATATAGTAGCCGCTCATTAAAATATTTTTGCATACATGAATGAATGGCTTGTGAATGTACTGATGCTTTCAAAAAGTTAATAGCAATCAAAACTAAGCTCGAGATGATATTGATACTTACCTGTCAGGGAAGATACTGTGATCACAAGGCGATTTTCCCAGGGGGAAGCTTATCCATCGTACTCCAGATGTGCTGAGCCTGGGATTTCCCCAAATGTGGGAAACTTGACTGCATAATTTGTGTGGTTTGGGACTGCGTCTTTGCTGTCCCTTTAAAAAAAGATGATACAGAAAGCATATTCGAGAAACAAAACAGCTGAACATTTGTGTGGATTTCATGTATTTTATTAAAGTATAATTTTGTGCATCAGTGTTATTTTTTTACCTTTTTTTCCTGGGGAACCTCTGTTTTTAAAATCACTTTTTGAATAGCAAGCATTATCAAAATTATCTTCTATAAAGTATTATTCTAAAGTAAGTTGTTAGGCCAGCCATACAACTAATTTTCACAATTCATTACATAGAAGCTTTGTGGCCTGCACAAGCTAATTGATATTGGTCTGCATTTATCAGTATCACTTGTATTTCTTGATTTTCATCTGCCTCTATATCTCAAAGGTCCACATCTGGCTGCAACAAGAAGTAAAGCAGACTCACTCTTTCCTGGTTAACTAGCTCTCCTATAGTTTTGTTACTCATTCTCCTACATTGTAGAAATGCATTATTTTCTTAAGTTGTATTTTAAGTGTTAAAGTCTTATTTCATGTTAATTATAGAAGTATTAAAAATAAAATGTTTTTAAATTATTATGTCTTGAACAAAATTAGGATATTTTTCTTTAAGAGAGGGTTTTTCTATTTAATGCTTTGTTTAATCAATCACAAAATAAATCTCATATCTCACACCTTTCCTACATGGCTTAGGACTATCTCAATTTATTTTTTAGAATTTTTAGGTTTTCCTTAAACTAGTCTAAGATATTATTTAAATACAACAATATTTCACTTCTGTATCCTTCAATTGTATAACCACGTCAAGGAGTTTTTAGTTTAAAAGCTCAGGTTTCCTACTAAAATCAGCATCCATGGAGAAACTATTCATTCCAGGACAGGATCAGGAATGTAAAAGATGAACTTGGAATGTCTTATTGCACCAGGGAGTAAGTAAAAAATATTAAAGGACACAGGGACTATCCGGAAGGGGCTCCTACCAGGCAAATCTGGGACAATCAAAATGAATAATGACAGTAATAGATAAAAGCCCATCGAATAGAGTAAGCCCATGAGTGCATACTGCTAATGAATAAGTATGTTCATTAATAAGTGAGGGAGAAGGGAAAGTTTTTCCTTACAGTAGCATGCAGTAAATTATTAAATTTCCAAAGAATGATGATGGGTTAGAACAGTCATCATTTGGCACCACAGTAATAATCGATTCAGTCAAGAATCATCAATGGAAGCTACAACTAGTGGATGACAATTTGATGAGCAGAAGCATATTTGCATAGTCTCAAAATATCTTTCCACAAATTACTTAATAATTACAAAAGAAAAATAATAACTTTTAAGCAGAAAAACCTGGCATACACAGTCTTGACCAACTGATTAAAATTATCATCAGTCGCCTCATGATGTGATGCGCTGGAAAGGATACACCGTCACCGTGGTGGTGTATGCCTTCAAAAATGCATAACTTAAATCTACTCATGAAGAAATATCAGATAACCCTAACCCTGGCCAGCATCATTAAAAAATGTCAGTTCACGCCTGGCTGGTGTAGCTCAGTGGATTGAGCTCAGGCTGCGAACCAAAGCATTGCGGGTTCGATTCCCAGTCAGGGCACATGCCTGGGTTGCAGGCCACGGCCCCCAGCAACCACACATTGATGTTTCTCTCTCTCTCTCTCTTTGTCCCTCCCTTCCCTCTCTAAAAATAAATAAATAAAAATCTTAAAAAGAATAGATTTTCTAAAAAAAATGTCAATTCATAAAAGACAAAGGCTGAGAAACTTGACCAGATTGAAGGAGACTAAGATACATGACGAGTAAATATAATGCATAATCAAGGGTTATATCCTGGAGTGGAAACAGAAAATTTGCAACAAATGACATTAATGAGACAAGTTGTGATAAAGTTTGAATATGGACTATACATTATATCAATATTAAATTTCCCAATTTTGATAATTGTACTATGCTTCTTAAAAAAGCATGGCATTTTTCTTAGGAAATATATAATTACATAGGGGTAAAGGATTCGTGATGTCTTTAACTTATTCTCACATGGTCCAGAAAAAACAATGTAAAAAAATATATAATCTGTATATGTATACCTACATAATTATATATTTAGATACATCTATCTATATAAAGTACACAGAGAGGGAAAGCAATTGTGGCAAAATTAGGTGAAGAGTGTATGGGAAATCTTTGTACTCTTCTTGAAACTTTTCTTTTAAAAAGTTACCCAGATATATTATGCTAAGTGAAATAAGTCAGACAGAAAAAGACAAATACCATATGATTTCCCTTACATGTGGAATCTAAAGAGCAAAATCAACAATGAAAATAGAAACAGACTCATAGATACAGAGCAAAGACTTCTAGTTGCCAGGGAGGTGGGAGTTGGGGACTGGGTGATTAAGCAGTACAAATTGGCAGTCACAAAATAGTCCTGGGAATGTAAAGTACGGCATAGAGAATATAGTTATTACTATTGTAATAATCATGTACAGCACCAGGTGGGCACTTGAAATATCTAGGAGACCACTTCATAAAGTATATGTTTGTCTAACCACTGTGATGTACATCTGAAACTAATAAAAGATAATACTGAATGTGAACTGTAATTGAAAAATGAAATTTTACAAAGTTACCCAGATAAGAGTAATATATATCAAAACAACAATGAGATCACTTCCTACCCATGGCTACTATCAGAAAAAGAGAAAGTAAGTGCTGGAGAGGATGCAGGAAAACTGGACCCCTTGTTCACTGTTGGTGGGACTATAAATTGGTGCAGTTGCTATGGAATCAGTATGGAGGTTTCTCAAAAAAATTAAAAATAGAATTACCAGATGACCTAGCAATCCCATTTTCGGGGTATATTTCCAAAGAATTTAAAGCAGGATCCTGGCCAGTGAGGCTCTGTGGTTGGAGAGTGGTCCATAAACTGAAGGGTCACAGGTTTAATTCCTGATTAGGGCACATGCCTAGGTTTCAGTTTCGGTAACTATATAGGAAGCAATTGATTGATGTTTCTCTCTCTCTCCCTTCTTCTCTCTCTGGAATCAGTAAAAAAATATATATATATATATATTAATTTATTAATTTATTTAAAGATTTTATTCATTCATTTTTAGACAGAAGGGAAGGGAGAGAGGAGAGAAACATTGATGTGAGGTTGTCCCTCGCACACCCCTTACTGGGGACCCGGCCTGCAACCCAGGCAAGTGCCCTGATTGGGAATGGAATCCACCACCCTTGGCTTCGCAGTCTGGTGTTCAGTCCACTGAGCTACATCAGCCAGGGATGGAATCAATAAATATATATATTTTTAAAAAGAATTTAAAGGAGGATCTTGGAGAGGTAGTTGCATAACCCATGTTTGTTGAAACATTATTCACATAGCCAAGAGGTGGAAGCAACCCAAACGTCCACTGATGGGATAAATAAAGAAAAAGTGGTATGTACATAACATACAGTGGAATATTATTATGCATCCCTAAAAAAGAAGGAAATCCTGTCACATGCTACATACTATATGTAGCCAATATGCTAGGTGAAATAAGCCAGTCACGAAACACAAATAGTGTAGGATTCCACTCATATCAAGTATCTAAAGTAGTCAAAATCCAAAAATAGAAAGTAGATAGGTGGTTGCCAAGGGCTGTGGGGGAGGGAGGAGAAGGAATTAGTGTTTCATGAGTATAGAATTTCAGTGTTGCAAGATGAAAAAGTTACAGAGGCCTGCTGTACAACAATGTGAATATACTTGACTGAACCGTACATTTAAAAATGGCTAAGATGGTCAACTTAATGTTCTATTCTTTACCACAATTTTTTAAAAATTTACTTGGGTAATTCTGATGATAACCGATGACAGGTTTTGGAAACTAGCAATCGTAGGTTAAGAGTATGAAGTATGTCCCCTCTTTTCTTTTCCCCACCATACTCAACCTCTCTAACACTGCTGGTTTTAGTATCATGTGAAAACGAGCCTATTTAATAAAGGCAGGACGCAGAAATTTGTTTACCTTATTAACTGTGTTTTCATTTCCTACAGATTGAAAAACTGAAACAGCAGTTGAATGAAACAAAGGAAAAAGCCCAAGAGGAAAAGGAAAAATTGGTAAGTATCTATGTACACTAATACTTCACTTTCCAGGTGGGCAGGTTTCTGGCAAACTCATATTTAAGACACAATAAGAATAAATGAATAGGTCCTTTGAGCGGCTCACACAAATGTGCAGAAGCTCAAACATAACAAGCATATGTTACTTTAGAAAACTATCTGGTATTAGTGGTGCTCACTGATCCTGAGTTTGACATCCTTTCTAGGGCTTTTCAGTGGACCAACTTAGGAAATTTATATATTTTTAGAGATTAAAATACATTATGAGCCCTTACTAATATTTTCAATTCAGTTGCAGGAATACAGGGTTTTTACTTAACTTTATTTGTGTCTCCTTTCTCCCGCACCCCAAACCCTGGTTCTAATGATACCAGTATAATTGTGTAGTTGCTTTAAACTTCAATACAAGAGTCACAGACTACTGATATCAATACTACCACCAACACAGGTTAGTGGAAACAGTTTAAGATTTTGTGGGGTACTTTTCTCATTAGGTTATGTACCAATAGGAATCTACTATCAAATTACAAGGTTTGAAAACCATTTGAAATAATTCCTTTCTGCAATGTTATGCCACCAAATCAATAACACATTTTGCTTTTGAGTTTTAGGAGTTGCTTTTGAAAAGGTTAATCATGCATATAAAATTATGTAATTATATACATATTTATGATTATGTAAAATATGTATATGGTTCTAAAGTCAAATCTATTAAACATGGTATATTCTGAGAAACCTAACTTCTGTCCCTGTGTTCAGATATACCAGAGTATATTGTCAAAATGGATTTTTGTCAACATGATAGGTGAGAAGTGCTGTTTTGGTGTATTTCAATTTGCATTTCTCCTATTTTGAGCTAGGTTGAGCATTTTTTTCATGTTTCAGGGTCAATTGTATAACTTGATATTTCTTGTTCTTTTTTTTCTGTTATTGACCCTTCTTTTCTCTCTCCTTTTATTTTTTTGTTTTTCCTTCTCCTCCTCCTTCCCCCTCCCACTTCTTTCCTCCTCCCACCTTCACCTTCTTTCTTTCTTTATTAGAAACAATAGCCCTCCCTTTGTCTCTAAGTTTACCAATTTTAATTTAGGGTCAGGGACACTGTTTATCTTTCTTACAGATTAAAATTTGCTTTAGTCGTATAATGCCGCTGGTTAATAAATATCTGCATTTTCTATACAAAATCAACTCATCCCAGAATTTTGCTTATTCAAGGCACTTAGTATCTTTTAACAAAAATTAAAACTTTATGCAAAAATGAAAAGGGAACATAACATAGACAAATGGCTTAAGGCTTTGAATAGAACATGACTCTGTGGGACTTCTGTTTTTTTCCTAATTCATTTACCTGTATTTTCTTTCTTTCTTTCTTTCTTTTTTATACAGGAACAAAAGTATACTGCGCAAATAAATGAGCTGGAGGCACAGTTCTATCAGAAAGCCAAAGAAATTGGCATGATTCAGATAGAGCTAAAAACAATAAAACAATTCCAAAAGAGAAAAGTCCAAGTGGAAAAAGAATTAGATGACGTAAGTTTCTTTCCCCTCCCCTCCCCTCCCCTCTTCTCTTCTTTCAAAAGGGAAGTCAGAACTGACTACTCTATCTGCAAAAGCCCTCGCTGACCTTTGCTCCCCTGAGATGGGAACCAGCTCCCTTTGACGTGTTGTTTCTGACAGTAAAAGCATAGAACATATCGGTTTGGGGCTGGGTGCAAAAGGTCTTGATGGTTAGACTTTTCTTTTTCTAAACATTAATTTCTTTGTAAGTTCACCAAATCTTAGCCAGCACACCCTCCCACATTTACCAACAGCCAGACCTTTTGAGTGACTTCAATAAGAAACAAACTACAGTTCTTTGAAAACATTAGAGGCAAAGTGGCAAAGTCCTAAAGGAAAATGTTTTCACCAGCGATTTTCAACCTTTTTCATCTGATGGCACACATAATTTTACAGTTAGTAAAATTGTGCAGCACACCAAAAATGTATTTTTTGCTGATCTGACAAAAAATAGGTATAATTTTGATTCATTCACACAGGACAGCTGTTGTGTTGACTGTTGCCATTTTTTTATTTGACACTACAAGTGAAAAGAGGTCGGTGCTCCCGACTAGTCAGGCATCGCATGTTCTAAAAACTCTTCTAGCACACAGGTTGAAAAATCACTGGTTTAGACTGATGAATGATGATTTTAGAAAAGCTTAGAAGGCTCTCTGGGTAGGTGTGGGTTGGATGAAGAAAACTGAGTACTTTTTCTCCGACCTCATAATACTCTTTCCCTTAACTTGCTATTCCCTCAGCTCAGAATATAGCTTTATTGCATTGATCATAATGCAACAACTGTCACAGACATGAAGTCAGCGTTGTGACTTTGGGCAAGGTACTTAACCACTCTATACCTTAGTTTTCTCATCTGTAAAATGGGGATAATAAGAGTCTCATAGAGGTGTTGTAAGGATAAAGTGAGTTCATTATGTAAAGTGCTTAAAATAGTGCATAGGACATAGAATTACATTAACAATGGTGTGTAGCTTTCTGAAAAAAGACAACCTGATTTGTAGTGCTTGCTGATTTCCTTATAGGTAAATACTTTTGTAATGGCCAATAAAACTTAACTTTTCAGGAGCTCTCAAAATAGCCATCCTAAGTGGAGGAGGCATCTGGTCTGAATCAGTGAATTAGGAACTAGTTCCTATCTCTTGGGAAAGAACAATGTTGCCACCTAGGGGACAAACAGATTTCATACCCTTTCAAAGAGGCTGCTTGGTCCAAGACTTAACATTCAAAGACCTATGGGGGAAAATAAGGTGGTTCTGTGGAATACAGAAGAATTAAGGCAGGTGTGGAGGCCCGTGAATTTAGAATTGTGAGGTAAATGAAGAAAATTAACTATACTGTGCAATAAAATTCATTATATAAATTTAAAAGAGGCTAATTACATTTAGATTATCAAAAGGTAGCCAAAGCATTGATTTTAAAGAGAAAAATATTTATGCCTACCTGATTAGCAGAAGAAGCATATGCTGGTTGGTTGCAGTTATTATTTTTTAAATAAATTATTTTTTCTTTCTTTTTTGATAAAGTGATGGTACTCATTTCAACAAATTTGGCTGATAAAAAAAGAAAATCACCCTCTCCCCACCACACATAGCTCAGGAGAACCACTGTTAATATTTCAGTGTATTGTGTTTCCTTTTTCTTTCTCTGCTATGTAGAAACATTTTAAATATTTTTACAAAAGTGAGGTCATGATGTACTAATTGTTTGTTAACTGATTTTTTCACTTTATATATTGTGAATATTTTTCAATGCCATTACATATTCAAGACTGTTTTCTAATTTTTCACCATTATAAACTGTGATGAACATCTAAGTAACATAATATTTTTTATATCTTTAATTAGTTTTTTTAAAACACTCACCCAAGAATATATTTATTGATTTGAGAGAGAGAGAAAGAAACACTAATGTGTGAGGGAAACATCAAGAGGTTGTCTCTCACACGCCCCGAACTGGGGAACTGGCCTGTCACCCAGGCATTTGCCCTGACCAGGAATCAAACCTGAGACCTTTTGGTTGTCAGGATGACAGCCAACCCACTGAGCCACACCAGTCAGAGCTTGATGTTAATTTTGAAAGTCTTTGACAATGTAAGAGGCTGACCCTCTCTTCCCCTTTTAAAATTTTATTAAATTTATTGAGGTGACATTGGTTAATAAAGTTATATAGGTTTCAGGTGTACAATTCTATAGTACATTATCAGTATATTGCATTGTGTGTTCACCAGCCAAATTCAAGTCTCCTTTCATCATCATATATTTGACTCCTTTTACCCTTTTCTACCCCCTTCCACCCCCCTTTTCTACTGGTCATCACCATGTTGTTGTCTGTGTCTATGAGTTTTTGTCTGTCTGGTTTGGTGGTTGCTTTCAGTTTTATGTCCCACATATAAGTGAAATCATGTGGTTCTTGACCTTTTCTATCTGACTTACTGCACTCAGCATGGTATTCTCAAGATAACTGTGTTGTTGCAAATGACAGTATTTCATTTTTTTATTATGGCTGAATAGTATTGAGGCTGTTTTTTAAAAAATTCTATAAAAATAGCCTGGCTGGTATAGCTCAGTGGATTGAGCGCGGGCTGTGAACCAAAGGGTCACAGTTCGATTCCCAGTCAGGGCACATGCCTGGGTTGCGGGCCAGGTCCCCAGCAAGGGGCGCATGAGAGGCAACCACACATGATGTTTCTCTCCCTCTCTTTCTCCTTCCCTTCCTCTCTAAAAATAAATAAATAAAACATTTAGAAAAAAAATTCTATGAAAATAAAGGGAAAAAGAAGAACATCTAAGAGAGATCATATAAAACAGAGATCATAGTAAGGAAAATGGTTAAATACAAGTGGGAACAATACTAATCATTATATTAAATAGTTACTATTCTAAGTACATGTATATTTGTTATTTAATCCTTGCCACACCCCTACGAGATAACTACTTCTATTATCTTCTTTTCATTCCTGGAGATCTGAGACTTTGAGGAGTTAAGTGACTTGAATTGTGGTCGTCTGTTGGAAAGCCCTTCTCCTGCCTTTTTTAGGGTGTGAATATTAGATTGGCTGTGCATAGTTCAAGGTGACAGATTCTTGCTAGTCAATACAGACTACAGGATCATAGCTTTATTAGCTCTACTGTTTTTGCCTAGAAGAATTTTATGTCTTTTTTATTACATGTAGTTTTAGAGGACAGAAGGAAAGGGTTCATCTGTGGGAATCATAAGGAGATCTTTTTTTTTCTTTTTTTTAGATTAATACTAAGAAGAGTTTTCTAAAAATCAGAACTGTTAAAGAGCAGCTTAGTGAATTAATGAGATTTGAATTAGTGATATTCTGTCTCTAGATGTTCTTCTCATAGAAGGGATTTCTGTATTGAGAGATTATAGTCTGACTCCTCAGGTCCCTTCCAGAGCTAAGATATGATTCTGGGAGTCCACATGTTTAAAATGAAGATGTTTAGAAAATGTGATTATGAGAACACTTTGTCTGAGTCTTCTGAGAACTGTTACTCATGAAAAGCTTTTTAAGAACTCAATATTGATCCTATAAATCTACAGAAGATTGGGAGAAATATAGTACTCACAGGCAAAAACATGGAGTTTCTCTGTATGTTCAAGATTAAGAGGTAAAGTATAACAGAAAATGTTTCTTTATTAAGAGTGTTCTAGGAATATGCCCCAATTGAATCCATTTCATATTGATCAGTTTTTTCTATGTTTAATTTTAATTTTAGCTGAAGGAGAATTTAAGAAGCACAGAACGGAAACATCAGGAGACTCTTAGAAGATTGGAAAGCAAGTTTTTTAAAGAAAAGGTATGAAATTAAGGTTATTAAGAACTCTTTTGTTTGCCCTGGCGAGTGTGGCTCAGTCGGTTGGTTTCCTCTTATAAACCAAAGGGTCGTGGGTTCTATTCCCAGTCAGCGCACATGCCCAGGTTGCTGGTGCAGTATCAGTGTTTCTCTCCCTCCCTCCCCGTCTCTCCACAATCAGTAGGCATGTCCTCAGGTGAGGATTAAAAAAAAAGGACTCTTTCATTTACTAGAACAACATAAGTATTTACATGCCTTCTGAGACATATCAACCTTCCATGTGGTACCTTATTAGAAGATTGTTATCAAATCATGGTAGAATAAAAAATGGGGGGAAAAATCTATTGGGTTGGCAAAAAAGTTCATTTGTTTTTCCCATACAATGGCTCTACTAGCGCTTAGTTGTCTTTAACTTCATTTGAACCAATTTTGTTAGATTGTGTTGTGACACCTTTCATCAGTGTGCATTTTTTAAAAAACTTATAAAAATTGGTGAATCTTTGTGTAGCCATTTTAATATTGAAAATAGAGGAAAATATGCAACATTTTCAGCATATTATGCTTTATCATTTCAAGAAAGGTAAAGGTGCAACTAAAATGCAAAACAAGATTTGAGATTTGTGCAGTGTATGGAGAAGATGCTGTGACTGATCAAATGTGTCAAAAAGTGGTTTGCGAAGTTTTGTGCTGTAGATTTCTTGCTGGACAATGCTCCATGGTCGCAGAGGTCAGTTGCAGTTGAAAGTGATCAAATCAGGACACTAATTGAGAACAATCAATATTATACCATGTGGGAGATAGCCAACATAGTCAAAATATCCAAATCAATAAAGTTATTGGTGAAAATGAAAAGTGTGTCTTTTATTTTACAGAAAAAACTAAAAGGACTTTTTGACCAATCCAATATTTTAGTTATCTCAATGTCTAGTCTTCCTTCCCCTTCCCCCATTTAGAGATTCTTCAAATCCTCGAGTGAAATTGTCATTTTACCAATGCTTTAGGACTCATCCCCCTCAGCTTGGTGTTTCTCTGGTGGAATTAAAGCCGCGTGTATCTCATTATACAGCGGAGGTGGGATTGGAGAGGTCACTCTGGTGCACATGAAGTGCATTTTGATATTATCATTGTTTGGAGCCCATCCTAGAACACAATCTCCATGAGAATAGGGACCCTAGCTCTTTTGTTCACCACAGAATCTCCAGTGTTTAGAAAACCTGGCATACCATCGTTGCTCCATAGGAATTTGTTGAATGAATAAATAATGACTGTCGTCACTCTCACAAATAATGATTCTCCTCATTGTATTCAGCAGAAATTCCTCCCAGCTCTGCTCTGCCATACTGATGTGTACTTCTTCTCCCTGTTTATCTGTCCTATTCCTTCTTTCCTGGGGAAACTGGGAGGTACCGTGAGGTTCCCGTGTTCGCCCTCTCCTCTTTCCTGGCTCCTCCATCAGCAGTTGGAGTGCTTCACGTCAGGTCATGTGGACAGGAGTGTTCTATCTGACATTATAAAATAGTTAACTTTTTGATGTGTAAAATTTGTGGTTAGAAATACAACTCTGTGTTAAAAGAGCCTATCTTCTTTTTTAGCGCCGACTGGAACAGGAAGCTGAAAAAAAGATTATAACGCTGGCAGACAAAGCCCATCATGAAGCTGTTGTGTAAGGGACCTCCGCCTTTCTTTCTTTTTCTTTCTCACAGCCTCTCTCACCTCTTTGCAGGTCTGTTTTGTTTTTGTCATTTGTCTTCCCGCTTCTTGCTGATTTGCTTTCTTCAAACTTTGTGGCTTATTTTCCTTCACTGTTCCTAGAAAGAGACTTTGTGTCTCCACCCCTTTCTTTTCCTTCCGCCCTTTCCATAGCAGCAAGGTGCAAGAGTAAGAACATGGGCTTGGAAGTTAGACACACACCAATTGGCTGTGGGAAGATTCCTGAACTTTTTGAAACTAAACTTCTTTTGCTAAAAACGAGGTTAATAACAGCAGCCTGGCAGGGCTGTCCTTGTCGTTAATGGTGGAGGATAAAGCAGTGGTTGCTCTAGTTTGGTAACATGTAAAACTTAGGCCTCCGCTCTGAGATCTTGTATGTCTCTATTTCAGGCAGTTGAGCAACGCTGGAAAAGCTGTTTTTAAAGAGAATGTTTATCTCCAGAAAGCTCTTGAAAACCACCTGAAGGAAACTGACGCTTTACAAAAACATGCCGACAAGTTGCTAGAGTCTCAGACTTCCCTTTTACAACAAAAGGTTTCTATTCTCATCTAGATTTTGTTTCCTATCTGTTTTTTAAAGGATTGGGTTGGTAAATACTAGGCATTGAGTATAATAAAGATGCATAAGGACAAAGGACCATTTTTCTTCTGTCTGGATGATGTTCCTTTCTTGTCTGAAAAGATTAATTACTGAATGACTAAGAAGCATTAGACTTGGCATTATAAAGGATGTATCAGAAACATAAATATAACTCCTATCATCTACTACTTGAGAGTACTCATTTTGCTCTGCTTAGGGTGGTTCCTGAGTCACTTAGGAACAGGTTCAGCTGTGACAGCCCTGACGACAGTGGCATCATCACGTAGGGTTTAATCTCTCATCTCTCACCTGGAGGAGGTCTGGAGGTGAGCACTCCAGCACTGGAATAGTGGTGCCACAAAGCCAGTGGAGACTCAGGTTCCTTGACTCCATTCTGCAACATGTGGTTTATATCTTTAAAGTTACCTCGTGGCCCACAGCAGCAGCTGTAACTGTTATTCAAACAGCAAGAAGGAAGAACAAGAGGGAAAAATATATAACCCTCCCTTTAGCAGTCTTTCTACTTACACCTCATTGACCAGAACCTTCATGGCTATGCTGAACCATAAAGGAGACAGGGAATTTTCAACTGTGTTTACTGCCTTCCTGGAAAAAAAAGGGGGGGTGGGTTTTATTACTCAGGAGGAAAGGGAAAATGGATTTGGGATAGGCAACTAGTGGACTGCCAGAATTTCCAGTATAGAGTTGTTAAATTAACGTTTTTACTGTATAGTCTTATTGATTTTAGAATCACCATTTTGGTAATATAAAATATTTAACCTTCCAGAATTTTGAGCGAAGGAAGGCTTCTTAATTAGCAAAAATCAGTGGTCTTCCCAAGTCTAGACAAGGACCCTAGCCTTATTTTCATTCTGTATATACAAAACTCCAAAATAGCACCATCTCAACCTGGCATCAGACTCAGATTTCATGAAGAAGTGGAAATTAGTGAGGAACTTTTAACTTCTGAAATTGACTAAAGAAAAACATCTCTCACCTCTGTTATCTTTCTATTTTTAGGAGATCAATGATCTGTTGGTTAAGGAAAAGATTATGCAATTTACCCAGCAGAGATCACAAATCCAAACACTTCAGCAGAAGGTGTTAAGCTTGGAGACCGCTCTGATCTGTATGACCAAGGAGTTTGAGGCTGAAGTTCTGAAACTGCAGCAGCAGGCAGTGGTAGATAACCAAGCCGACCAGGCTGAAATTTACAAGTTGCAACATCTGCTTCAGATGAAAGACAGGGAAATGAACAGAATAAAGAAACTGGCCAAGAACATACTGGATGAGAGAACAGAAGTGGAAAGGTTTTTTTTAGATGCTCTGCACCAAGTGAAGCAACAGATTGTATTTAACAGGAAGCATTATAAACAGGTAGCAAAAACTGCTTTCAATTTTAAAATGAGAGAGGCATTTGCAGGAAGAACAGAATATCCCAAAATTCGAACATTTGATGGCAGAGAGCACAGCACCAATAGCGTGAATCAGGATCTTATGGAGGCCAATAAATGGTACTAATAATACTTAAATATTTTATCTTTTGTGCTACTTTTGTGCCCTTTAGATAAATAAGAACCCTGAAAAGGTCAGTTTAATAATATCTAACTATTGAGTACATTACTTAGTAAATAACTTGAGGACAGGAACTGACTTACTCATCTTTTTTTTAAGATTATTTATTTATTTTCAGAGAGAGGGGGAGAGAAGGAGAAAGAGAGTAGAGAGACATCAATGTGTGGTTGCCTCTCGCACACCCCATACTAAGGACCTGGCCTGCAACCCAGGCATGTGCCCTGACTGGGAATCAAACTGGCCACCCTTTGGTTCACAGCCCACACTCAATCCACTGAGCTACACCAGCCAGGGCTGATTTATTCATCTTTGTAACCCCTATAGTGTAGTTTATGGGGGTTAACAAATACTCTTAGTGGATGCCCTCTTTTCTCCATAATAGCAAATTGTTAGAGACTAGATTATTTGTCATGTAAAATGTCATCATAATATCTTTTTTCAGTCCTCACCCGAGTATATGTTTTATTGATTTTTAGAGAGAGAAGGGACAGATAAAGGGAGAGAGAGAGAAGCACTGATGTGGGAGAGGAAAACTGATTAGTTGCCTCCCACACATGCCCCAACGGGGGACCTAGGTGTGTGCCCTGACCAGGAATCAACCCACAACCTTTTGGTGTATGAAACAATGTTCAGCCAGTGGAGCCACCCTGCCAGGGCTGTAGTATCTTTCGACATGCTCCTTTATTTTGTTTCCTGTAAACTAGTTATAAAGGTTTGATTAGAATCGGGTTAAACATTTTTGATAAACATACTTTCATAAATATTTTGTTATGTTTCCTTTCCTATTCTGAGATGAAATTCATAGGTAATAATGTCTAAACATATCATTTAAAAATCAATTTAACAATTAGTTGTAGCAATTCTTTCTTATACAGACCTTTTCCATGGATTGGAGGACACCCAGTAGTGACCCCATTATTGCATTAACCAGAAGTCCTCACAAATTTCACAAGTACACTCTAGAGATCTACTGCCAATGTGATAAAGGTAGTCGAGTGCTTGAGACGGTTGTATGCTACAAACAGTGATTAATCGTTTCCTTAGCAATTCTGTTAGAGCACACCTCCCCCTATACACCATGTATTAAATTATGGTGCATTTTAAAGATTATTCTTAAAATTATGCTTTATATCCCAATGAAACTAGATTCTTTAAATGCCTTAACTCAAGAAACTTAAAAGGTCTCCCAATTACTACGTACTTAACATCTTATTGAGTGCTTCCTGCCCTGGCCAGTGTGGCTCAGTTGATTGGAGCATCGTCTCATAAATCAAAGGATTAAGGGTTCGATTCCCAGTCAGGGCACATGTCTAGGTTGTGGTTTTGGTCCCCGCACGCATAGGTGTTTCACTCTCTCTCTCTCACTTCCTCTCTTCCCCCTCTCCAAAATCAATAAGCATGTCCTTGGGTGAGGATAAAAAAAGGGTGCTTCTGCTTTACATTATTTTTGATGGACTAATTTATATGTCCTTTTAAATAATATACCTGCTGGGAAGGTTGGACATGGTTCATGGCTTCTGAATGATGACTCTTCTTCAAAATGTCCATACCATGTATAATTTTTTAACCGTCTTTCCATATTCAGAAGTCTGTAATAACACTCTATTACGGAGAGGCCCTGTAATTTCCTCTTATTTATTTAACATCAAGTTGAGTCCCTATGAACATAAGGCAATTTCTTTTACATTTTTTATCTATTGTATATAAAGTGGTATGTAAGTTTTCAGAGAAAGGTTCATAAACTGATTCTCCACATTATTATTGCAGAAACAGGACTTTTCCTATTCTGCCTTCTGTGTGACATTTTTGCTACTGAGCATCTTGTCACCTTAACCTCTGTTTTTTATGGCCTCTACTGGCAGGGCAGAAATGGTGTTTAAAATACTACATCGTCTGTTTAAGAGGAAGATTAGAGGACAGTGGAAGTGTATGGTGATGGGCAAAACCTAAACTTTTAAAGAAAATGAACATCAGTGCCCTATATGCAAAACATTTCTTACATTACACAACATCCATACTCTACGTGTATGTGTCAGCCAGCTTTTGTAAATAGCAAGTAGGCTATGAGTCTTCTGGGAAAATTATAGTACAGACAACGACCTGCCCGGAGTGCTTAGCTGCAGGCTGATTTGGAGGTAAGAAAATGGACTAGTTAAGTTACATGTTATTTTCTAAATTTATCTTTTGTTATTCTCTCTTCATAGGAAAATATCTAACACATAGAGGAACGTTAAAATGAATTTGTCAATAATCTCACCCAACAACATGTTCTTTTCTTGTTCCCTTTGTCTTTGTGTGCATGTCCAGATAAGTTACATCATATCACAACTTTCTGTTTTGTTTGCTTGATACTTGAGCACACACTTTTTCGTGTTACAGTTTTTATTTTCATTTTAACGACTACATGACATTTCAGGTTGGCGAGGATATTGATATTCTTTTCAGCTTTATGACTTTGTAATGGACACAGTTTGCTCTGTAGTCATTACATTTGGAAAACTCTTATTCAGTTATGGTTTGGAATTTTTGTTTTCTCATATTTACATGTTTTATATTTTTAAAAAAGAAGAGATACTTACTTTGATCATATTTTTCCTTTTCACATTTTTTTCTTTGAAACTCTTCAGGACAGGTATTCAAGGAAATGTCAATATTGAAGATCTGACTTGGGAGCAGAAGGAGAAAGTCTTACGGTTGCTCTTTGCGAAAATGAATGGTTTTGTTCCTAGGTAACTTTCTATTTCTGTAGTGAAATACCAAGTTATTATCAACCCTAAAAGTGGAAAAATGAATGTATTCTCATTTAGAATGAAAGGGTTAGAAAAAACCCCCAAAATATGAGAGGGTCATACTGCTTAGCTATGCAACCCTCAGAGATAAAGAAATGAATGAGCATGGAAATGAAAGATGAATTAGGATTAAAGAAGATAGAAAAGAGATTAATTTTAGGTATTTAAGGTCATGCTAAGAAGGTAAAACATTGCTCAGCTGAGTGGGTGGTAACTGAAGGGAAGCATAACAGTTGTTAAGATTTTATTAGTCTGCAAAGATAAGTAAATGATTTTAAGCTAATTATTAATCAAGGGCATCTCTAGTAACGAGAAAAAGACCTAGAAAGGAAAACAAAAATCCACAGATATTGAAAATAATTCTGCTAAATGAATTATTTCACTCTCTCCACTGTGTTTTATCAGTAACTATAAACATGGTAATGAACTCTAAAGTGGGTAAAATAAATCAGCCACTTACTGATTGCTTATTACATACTTGGCACTATGTTAGGTACTCTGGGGATTCAAAAGAATTAAGAGCCCCAGCTGGTGTGGCTCAGTGGATTGAGTGCTGGCCTATGAACCAAAAGGCCGCTAGTTCAATTCCCAGTCTGGGCACATGCCTGTGTTTTGGGCCAGGGGACCTGCAAGAGACAACCCATCGAGGTATCTCTCACACATCGATGTTTGCCTCCCTCTCTCTCTCCCTTCCCCCTCTCTAAAAATAAGTTTTTAAAAATCTTAAAAAAAAAAGACGTTGCCCCAGAGTTTACAATCTTTTTGCACAAACAAAACCAAACATAACAAGGGGGGAAAAGGGGGCACAATACAAAGCAATGGAAGCTCTGGCTGGTGTAGCTCAGTGGGTTGAGCACCAGCCTGCAAACTGACAGGTCGCTGATTCATTTCCTACCCAAGGCACATGCCTGAGTTGAGGGCCCTGTCCCCCACTGGGGGTGATCCAGAGAGGCGACTGATTGATGTTCCTCTCTCTCTCTTTCTTCCTCCCCCTCTCTCTAAAAATAAATTAATAAAATCTTAAAAAATAAACAAAGTGTAATTGGAGTTCAGATGAGGGCTATAGTAGTGAGGGAAGACTTCAGTCAGGAAGACAGAAAGAGTGTGACTCTGTGGGGTGCCTTGTAGGAGAGTGAGATGGTGGTGAGATGGGGGGGGCGGGTGGAGGGGGCACATTAGGCAAAGGGCACAGGAGATGACATAAGCAAAAGCCCAGAGGTAGGAATGGGTATCGGACATTTAGGGAACGTTGAAGAAAAATGCCTATCTTGAGGACATTTGATAATGCTAGAGAGTAACTAGTAATTAGAAATAAGGATTAATCTGTAGACTACATTATGATGAGCCTTAAAAACCATGCAGAAAATTCTGCACTTATGCTATTGAGATTCTAGAGAAGTGTAACGTTTTTCTTCTCTGCCTTGAAGGAATACAAAGAGCAACAAGGACAAAAGTAGAGGTGGGGGACCAGCGGAAGCTGCTTCACTACTTGGGTGGTGGTGCAGGGTTGAGGCGAGAGCGGGAGCAGTCAGGAAAAGGGGGGAAGCAGAAATGGGAAGGAGAAACAGAGCTTGGTAGTAAAGGGCAAAGGGATAAAGACAACGCAGTGCAAATTTTTTAACTAAGAACCAAAAGAATGGTGGCATGAAAGGCAAATGAAAAAAATCTGGAAAGCCAGTGTGAGGGAAATGTTTAACATTCATTTAGTCCATCCATCAAGTCATGTAACATATGCACACTGAGTGCCTGCTATCTATCGAGGGTACCGTGTTGAGCAAATAAAGACATGATGCCCAGTATCAGGGAGCTCCTTCCTGATTTACATGGGAAGAAAACTATTAGTCAAACCATCCCTCCAATATATACAAAAGTACAATTATGACATGGGCTCAAAGGAGTGTTGTGAAAGGCTAGGTCAGGGGAGTCTGACCTGGGGAGGCCAGAAACATTTCTGAGGAAGTTAAAGCCCAAGTTGACCACTAAAAGGTAAATAGAAACAAAAAGGGGAGAAAAACACATTCCAGGCACAAGAAATAGAAAGTAGTATTTTCATTGTCAAATTGGAGATGGCAATATATTGAAGCGAAAAATAGTTAAGGCATCTGTAAATAGTGATTGGAGCACAGATGATACTGTTTTGTAGTTTAGAGAGGGAGATCTGAGCATGCTTAATGAAAACTGCTAGTTGAGTTCAGGAAGTGGATGAAGGTAGGAAAGTGGAGGGCTGAGGCTGGAACCTCCAGGAATAGCCACAATTAATGAACAGTGGAACAAAGAAGGGTATGACCAAAAGAGACGACTTTGAAGAACAGGGTAAACAGAAGATGGAGGACTTTGAATGGCTTTTGTGTATGTGGTAGCATTCCCAAAAAGTGAAGGTCCAACGTGCAGGCTGTATATACTGACTGGCCGTCTCATTGTGAGTTGACTTTTCTGGGCCCCCGGGACTATAGCCAGAGTTTCAGGCCTTGAGCTCCATATGGTATTGTTTTCACACTGGAGAAAGAGGAATTTGAAATCTTTCTGACGCAAGTAATGAACTTGAACCTGGTCACAATGGAACTATATGTCTAAGCCTGTTGGAATCTCATGCCAGGGTTGGATGAAGGAAAAAGAATATAGGAATAAAATGGTGAAATGTGATAAAGATGAGATTAAATGAGAAAGCTCAGATTGGGAAGGAATTAAATGATAAAAAGTTCTGCCAAGGCAAGAAATTAGGAAGTTGGTAAGAGTTCACAGTAGATTGTATATGACTGTGAATCCAACAGTATGATATTTTTCTTTGTGAGTGAACTAAGTCAAAGGAGGGTAATCAATAAACTGTACCCTTAGTGCATCATTAACAACATGGGCTATAACTCAGACACTAGAAGTAGCTGGACTACATTATCAGACTATGTAAGATAGCCAGATTTTGACTTTTTTTTTTTAATTCTAGAAAGAAAAACCTCAATTTGTTGTTCCACTTATTTATGCATTCATTGCTTGCTTCTTCCACATGCTCTGCCCAGGAATCAAACCTGTAACCTTGGTGTGTGGGGACAATGAGCTAATCAACTCATTGGGCAGGACAGTCAGATTTTGAATGGGTTTATGCTGCTTTTATGTGCACCTAGTTGAAGGCATGTTTTAGGAATGAGATATGTGTCTTTATCTGCTGGAAAATCAATTTACTATACTTGAAAATTTTTAATCCTCACCCGAGGGTATTTTTTTTATTGATTTCAGAGAGAGAGGAAGGGAGTGAGAAACATCAATTGGTTGCCCTCCCTACATGCCCCAATTGGGGATCAAACATGCAACCTAGGTATGTGCCCTGACCCAGGATCAAACCTGCAACCTTTTGATGTACAGGATAACACTCCAACCAAGCTCATTTTCAAATTAAAATAATGGGTTAGCTCTGACCAGTTTGGCTTAGTTGGTTGAGTTTTATCCTGCACAAAGCAAAAGGTCACTGTTTAGATTCTTGGTTCAATTCCTAGTCAGGGCACATGCCTGGATTGCAGATTCAGTCCCTGGTTGGGGTGCATATGAGAGGTAACCAATTGATGTCTCTCTCACATAGATGTTTCTCTATTTCTCCCTCCCTTCCTCTCTCTCTAAAAATAATTTTAAAAATATTGAAGTAGGGATATGTTTATTTCCTGTTCTTTAACCAGACTTTCCAAAGTATAGGAGAGATTTTTATACTGTGTCTTTCCATTGGGTAACCTTTTTGTGTTCTGAGGTTCTTTCTGTGACAAGAGAATTTTTCTGGCCATGTTTTTTTTTGAGAGGGGGAGGTCAGTACTTTGGTTTAACCTTGCTTATCACCATTAATAGATGTTACGTATCATCACCATGATCATTTCCATAAATATTTCCATTTCTTAAATTTAACATATCTCAACTTTAAGAGGGTACAAGTTTATGGTAACTTGCCTTAACGTTATACTGCCTTCGTGTGTATAAAAAATCACTTTTCAACATGAGAAGCCCATACAGCAGAAGCATTCATTCAGCACTGGTAGAGTATAGCTGCAATAGGGTATCAGGAGACACTGCCTCACTCTTCGCTTTTACCCGCCACAGGAAATACAGTCAGAGCTCCAGGCCTCTGGTTCCCGACTATGTCGTTCTAGACAATGGAGAAACACAGGAACTGGGGTAAGGTCTCTCTTGACAAAGCAGTGGATGTGAGCTGGATCACAGTGGTTCTTATGGACATGATAGCTGTGCTAGGATTGAGTGAGAGTAACATGACAAGTCTATTGTTCTAAGCCACGGTTGCTGACAGGTCTCTTACTTTGTCATTATTGCAGGGACGAAAGTAAGCTTCAATATCAAACCTTCATCACCCAGCAAGTACCAATAATCTCAGACTCTCCTAGTAAACTGGTGACACCCAGTATTCAGACAGGATCACAAGAGTCTGACACGGTAAGGAGTCTGTAATCGAACCAGACAATACTTAGAACTCTTACTTTTCCCCACGCAGCGTCTTCCTGAGTCACAGCTCTCTAGCTCTACTGTCCAGGGGCTCTCAGGGATCAGTGACATGAGTAACAATGCCAGTATGAGATGGTGGACATTTTTATAACAATATCCACACGAAGGAAGACATGTACTTAATGCAAATGCATATTTGTTGCCTCTTAGTATGGAAAAACCTACATATTGTCTTTTAAAATACACAGCCTAGCCAAGATATGTACTATCTTTTATGTAAGGATTAAAACAAAATGCCAGTGTAACTCTTGGCTTTGGTCAGAGGTGGGAAGTCTGAGTCACTACAAGCAAGGGGACAAAGGCATTATAAGGAAGTACGGCACCATTTTTTTAAAAAGCCAGATTTTCTTTTTAAGAACTTTTTATTTGTAATTTGTTATTCATAATCAGTACAATGTAGAATCAGAGAAATTTCAAATGAGGCCACATCGAACACAATGTAGAATCAGAGAAATTTCAAATGAGGCCACATCGAACAAAAATAAAGAAAAATGCTGATTTTTTAAAGCTGCTCCTAGCATAAACGTAACCGTACAGACGTTTTCCATCTAAGAAACAAGAAACTTCCGAGTATCACGTAGCTAGCCAAATGAATCGACTCCAATTAGAACAAGATTCTGATCAGTTCATATTTTTTAAAAAAGTGATTTCCTTTAAGTGCAAGGAAAATTTAGGAGTCTCTGTGACTTAATTCCACTTGGAATTCAGAGAATATGACCTTTTATTCAACCCAGCCCACAGCTGTTGGATTGGATTAAATATCACTATAGTTGTCAGCTGTGATAGTGATAAAATAAGGGGCATTCTATAAATTTCTGCTGCCTCACCTTTAGGGAGGAAAATCAAAACAAAACAAAACAAGCCAAACAGGAAGACCCAGGAGGGTCATAAATGTATTTTATTAAAGTTCTAGTCACCTTAAGTCAGTGATTTTCAACTGGTGTGTCACAAGAACCTTTAAAACATGTAATACCTCACTATTTAGAAGCACTGAATGACCTCCTTTCCCTTAGATTGTCAAATAAAAGAATGACAACAGACAACACAATAGCCAGCCAGTATGCATGCCCTGTCTTGAACCATAAATATGTAAGTCATGTAATAGAGTTGCATCTTATTGGTCACAGTGCATAATAAGGTGGCATCTAATTGGTTAATTCTTGGTACCAGAAATCCTTATATACACAACTATAGGCACCTGATTTGTTTAAAAAAAAATTCACTTTGGAGCAAAAAAGGCTAGATAATTACTATTATTAATATTTTTTGTAAATCAATCAAAATTATACCTATTTTTTGTCAGATCGGCAACAAATATATTTTTGGCATGCTGCAAAATTTTAAAATTAGTTTATGTGTGCCATGAGATAAAAAAGGTCGAAAATCGCTGCATTAAGTGACTGAAAGTTTTTACATTCTATCCAGTAGGTGGTAGTAATAAGCTTAAAATACATACAGTGCACAAACATTTTCAAGGTTTTCACTATCCTTAATTAATCCCATGGAGTGGGCTAGCATTATCCACAGGACTAGCAGGGAAGCAGGAAAATAAGTGACCTATGTCATCTGGCTGAAGACCAGAGATTATTCAGAGTCTCGGAACCAGTGAAGCCTTCTCCCGGCTCACTGGGTGAGAACTGCGTCAGCAGGACCAGGCTCGGCTGGCGCATGCGGCAGAAAGAAAGCAGCTGTTCTGTTTAGCACATCGGGATCTTCTTCAACTCACAGTTCTGCTACATCGGAGAAACGGAGAGCATAACGATAGCTGAATTAACAGTAGCAAGAGAGAATCTGTCAGAGCATTTCCTTTTTACTACTTTATGTCATGAAAAGCTTTAAAATTTCTTAGACCCTAGTCAGTTATTCCATATTAAATGTTCTTTCACTAAAAAGTATCATTCATGAGAAATGCAGACAAGAGGAAAGAGCAACATAAAACACTCGGCAAGGACTGTCAGGTCAGACTTGTTTAAGGCGAACACCCCTTGATTTCTGGGCCTAAAATAACTTTTGAAATGGTTTTCTTAAAAAAAAAAAAGAGGCCATCTAAGTTAATGACTGAAGCATTAATTAATGATTGCTGAAGCAAACCCTGAAATTTAACCCTTGGCACCCACAACAAAGAGCTGATTTATCCAATGCACACTGAGGTATCCTTGAGAAATGATTTTAAGAAGCAGGAACAGAGACAATGATAGAATTCAGTGGTCATGAATCACTAGGACAAAGTGGCATTCAGCAAAAAGAGAGAAGCAGCTGTCACAACTGTGGGATAAACAGAAACGGACTATAGCTTGTAGTGTTCAGTGAGAGGCTCCGAAGAGCCTGGCACCAGGGTCTCCCCCACTGGTGCAAGCCTGTGTTCAAGGCCAACCCAAGGGTGAATTATTTCTATCCTATCTCCCAATCCAAGAGGTCCTCTTCCACTTGTGGAGGATCTTTATAAACACCAATCTTCCCATCAGGTCATCAGAAAAGGGGAGAATTTCTGGAAAACAGATCTAAGCTCTCATTCCAGATAAGCATTTCACAGTTAACAACAGTTACAGGAAGGCAAGTATGAAGAGTAAGTGAACACATGGTTTCAGAGTTACGCTAGGAGTCTCCCTGTGGCCACTTTGCAGGGGCTAACGGTCCCGAGAAAGATTTTAGTTACAAGGCAGTCCATTCCCGGGCACCTGATCTGATCAAAGTTGGCAGATGAAGGCAGTCAAGAACAACAGGGTACTTAGGGTAGACTGAGTCTGGAACAAACTGGTGTCTAACGGCCCATAGTAGGCATGACTACGGCAGGTGAAGAGAGAGTAGCATCCTCTTCTTTCCACTGGGAAGTGATGGTCTTCAGCTGAGTGTAGAAGTAGATGCCCTGGCGAGAACGAAGGACAACAGAGTTAGAATGGACTTCTGGGAGGTTTCATGATCCCTCTTTTAACCAACTTTCGGAGGTGGTGCTGTGCAGTGCTCCTTATGCTCCTACTTTAGGAACAGGTCCAACTAACTCATGTAAATTTATCTAAAACATTCAGTCTAATACCTAGCACAGAGTAAACAGTCAAACCTTAGTTACCATTATGTTGAAACCAGCCAAGAGCATTATTAGAGAAATGGAAACATTAAACAATGTAATCTGTTAAACTTGTAGGTCATTCTGCTCCTAGAGCTGAATACCATGTGCTCTGAGGTTCGGAGACACGGCTCAAATCCCACCTCTACTCTTAATGGGCCACTGTTGAACTCGGGGCCTTACCTGGGCCATAATGCCTACCTCACAGCAATGTGTGAGGAGAAAAGGAAATGACATACAAATCTCTCATTCCCGTGAAGGAATGAAATACAGATTAGGCCATTTCTGACAACTGTCAGTGATGAACAGCTACAATGAAGTAGTAAAACCACAACATCTTACAAATCTAAAGTAAAATGTCTGATACACACATTCCCTTCTAAATCACCTATAATAGGTAAGCCAAAAAAGTTTTACGTATTTAAGTCTTCACATATAGTTTATTTTTGTAAGGATAGACTTGAGCAAAAGAGATTTGACTATACACATCTAACAACAAATTACTAGAAAGCTAGAAAGATATTGTTAAGAAAAAACATACTAGTTTGATTAAAATACTCTTCTAGAATTACTTGACAAAATTTGGGCCATGTCTTTTTTAAAAAAAGATTTTATTATTTATTTTCAGAGAGGGGAAGGAAGGGAGAGTGGAGAGGCAACCATCAATATGTGGTTGCCTCTTGTGCTCCCCCCATTGGAAACCTGGCCTGCAACCCAGACAGGTGCCCTGACTGGGAATTGAACCAGCGACCCTTTGGTTCACAGGCTGGCACTCAATCCACTGAGCCACACCAGCCAGGACTAAGCCATGTTAATATCTTGAAGATAACTTTAGAGATTGTTACACACTTTCATTATAAGATACAACTAAAGTTTTCATTTTATCACATAAGAATGATACTTTCATGTCCTCCTTCCAGAATGCAAATTAGCAATTTAATTACCTGAGGATTTAAGACTTCAAACTCTGTATGAGGTCAGTCTTTTCCTCCAAGAAGCCTCACTTACACAGTAACTTATAAAGAAATTTTTGTTAATAGTTTTACAAAAGCTGTGATTTTTTGTCACAAACTGTATCATAAGCCTCCAAATAATCAAAGTTTTTTCTTTCCCAATTGGCCACACTTTCATATTTTGCTATGCAATACCAATGTTAATTTTTTAATTAACCTATAAAAGGGAAACCTGTATAGAAAAAAAAAATGTAATTTATTACTGAAGATTTCAAAATGGCTGTATTTCTGTAGAACTACAAATAACTTCCACTAGCCCATCTGTTCAACATACGTTTGGGCACCTGCTCTGTGCCAGGTGCTGCAGATAAGTAAAGAAAGGGTGACAAGTAAAGAAAGGGTGACGAAGGCCTCTTAGAAAACATGGGTCAAAGATCCCTCCATGACTCCTCCCTGCCTTCCTCTCTGACCACTCACTCACTCACTCCCTGTGCTCCAGCCCGTTTCTGCTGTTGGAACCTGCCACGTCTGTTCCTGCTTTAGGACAGCTGCACCTGCGGAAGGACGTGGTAGCACCTCATAACCTCATGAAATACAGATACTGCGGTTATTCTCATCTCGCAGATGAAGACACCTGAGGAACCGAGTTAATAACTGGCCGAGCTGGGGTTTCAACCTAGGCAATTTGGTTTCAGATCTGCTATATTTTTCTTGGTCAGCGCTATATTTATAGTGCCTAGAATAGTGTTTGGTACAAAGAAGATGCTACATAAAATTTTTTGTAAATGAGTAACTTTTACGGGAGAGACGGGCGGGGGGTGTACACGAGGGTGCACCCACCGGAGCACTGAGGAAGGGGCTGCTGCGGGCAGAAGGGGTTTTCTGGAAAAGTCCAGGCTTTAAATGGAGACTTGACAGGCGAAGACGGGTCAGTCAGATGAAAATGGGGAGGCAGAAAGAGGGTCCCAGGCCAAGGAAAGGGCATACATAAAAGCTTGGACCTCCTCATGCTCATTCCCTAAAACTTTTTTTCCTCTGAGTTATTCAGCAAGAAGCAGCTTTGGCAAAATTTTATTAACTTTTAAATCTTTTCTAGGGAACCTACTGACAAGCACTACTGAACATGTGACCCCACAGAGGCTGCTGGCAAGCTTTTCCTCACAGAATCCTTGTTCCTGAATATGTTAGAGTTTCTTAGAAGAAAAGATATTTTTTAAACCTTGGTTACCTGTTTGCCATAGAAATTGGTGTCTCCCCTGAAGGAAGACCGGGAGCCCGTGAAGGAGAACATCGGCAAAGGCACTGGAATGGGGACGTTCACGCCCACCTGCAGCGGGACAGATCCACGTCAGACGCTAGGAAGCAGACTCGAGCAGACGGCTCTCCATTTGGAGGCTTAACATTCGAGGCATAAATGCTTGACGTTCGAGAGACTAATTTTAAATACCCACCTTCCACCCTATTTCCACCTCGTGAACTTTTATTCGTGAGGGAGAAATGGAGCGTCGTGGGAGACCAGAGGGGCAGCAACGGATCACTGTCTACCATCTCCCCAGAACAATAAATGGCTACAAGAACCTCCTAAAAGTTCTGGTCACAAACCTGTCCAACATCTACCAAGTGGGAATATTTCCGAGCAGTGGCTCCATTGGTGGTGAAGATGGCAGTTCCATTTCCATATGGGTTATCATTTACAATCTTAATGGCTTCATCCAAAGTGTCCGTCTCCAGAACCACAAGAACTGGACCAAAAATCTCCTCTTTGTAACAGGTCATGTTTGGCTGCCAGGAGTGACACATCCAGAAAAGAAGTCAGTGTTTTATGCCTATTTGATTCTTTAGTATCCACTGTTCACATGGGCAGCTTTCATGCTAGTAATCTCTTTTCATTTTAAACCACCCATTTTCTTTTGAAGTGATTTCTTGCTGTGTTGCACCTTCCAAGCTACCAATCATATAAATAACCTGAAGTCCCTGTGAAGCACAGTTACACTCCTCTCTTTCAAGCGCTTGTATTTCCAGGCCCATGGCCCACCGCTAGCTTTGTACTTACATAACCTATTTACACAGTTACTATGTTACTGAAAACTCACATGAAAATTCATTTTTAATAAATCAAATATACATTTAAAACACCACAGGGGAGTTTTTTCTGTTTAAAGAAACCCTGTGCTAAGTTTTCTGTAACATAAACAATCCGTTCTCTTCACTCCTTTGCCTCCCAAATGAGTCTGTACGTTTATATTTTAATATCAGGTCACATTAAACATTCAAAACACCCTTTACCACTGCAGATAGTGAGCTGTGTTCATTGCTTATAAGTGGATTTTTCCTCTATGATTCTTTGGCAAGAGATTTCATAATTTCTATTATACTTATATTCAACTCAATTGTTCAGGATTATAGTAGGATTAGTGAGGATACATGTATTTCAAATAAAAGCCTCTGGACTTCAACATCATCATTAATTTTAGCTGAGAGACTTGTAGAGTTTTGGTAAATAAAAAAATATTTGATAAATAAAAATTCTTTTTTCTTGTGTCATTTTCCGGTGAAGATGCAACTAAATTTAGGGCACAGAGTAAGTACTCAATAAATACTGGGTGGCTGATATATTGATGGAGATACTGCAACAGCTATAAGCTAGGAAGCAAGGAGGAATGGGAAGAAAAAATTAACATAAAACAAATAAGTAGCAAGTATAATGCAACATAGGGGTTGGAAAAATATGGCCACTGGGTCAAATGTGGCATGGAGCCCGTTCCTGTATAGATAAAAAAGCTAAGAATAACTTCTGAGTTTTTTAAATGGCTTGAAAACAAATCAATCATAACACACAAAATTATGTGAAATTAAAATTTCATTGTCCATAAATAAGGTTTTATTAGAATGCAGCTACACAATGTTAATGGTTGCTTTCACACTAAAATGTCAAGAGCTGAGTAGCTACAACAGTCTATGTATCCCTGCAAAGCCAAAAATATCTACTATCTAGTCCTTTATGGAAAGTTTGCTGAGTGCTAAGAGAGTAAAGAGAGATTACGAGTGAGACAGGAGGTTTATTCAGACTCTAGATAAAATGACTGAGTAATCCTGAGTCACTAAATGTTCCTCATTTACAAACTGGAGGGATGAAATTCCACAGGCTCTACTATGCCTCCAGCTCCCATGTTTGGGAAATAAATAATCCAGAGTTGTTTACCTTGACATTTGAGATGATGGTTGGTCCAACAAAGTTGCCATTTTCATAGCCTTTGACTTTAATTTTTCGACCATCAAGAAGGATGGAGGCTCCCTCCTTTGTTCCGCTGTCAATCAGATTACAGACTCGCTCTTTGGCCTGGGGGGTGATCAGAGGGCCAAGATCAGCTCCAGGCTGGTCTCCTGTAAAACAACACAGAAGCATTTGAGGTCTTCAATAACACAAATTATGACTGCCAACTAAGGATGAAACCAAATGACAAGCACCGTATAAAGAGAAGCAATACTAAGAACTGACGTGACTGCTCCTGTCGGCAAAGGCCAAAGTTAGAACCTAGAGCTTGGTGCCATGGATGCAAAGTGTAGAGAGGTAGGCAGATACCTGATTACCTGCATTGACTCTCAGGTTTTTGGCACGCTCCACCAGCTCCGGCAGCCACTTCTTAGCTTCTCCCACGAGGATCGCTGTTGAAAGAGCCATGCAGCGCTGACCAGCAGCTCCAAATGCTGCCCCAACCAGCTGGTTCAGGGTGTTTTCCTTATTGGCATCTGGCATAACTACTCCATGGTTCTTGGCTCCCTAGGAAATAGAGAAAGCACATGAATATTCCTTGGCAAAACACAATTAGGATAAGAAATTTGGCAAAGAATCTGAGATTTCAAATAAAAATTTAAGGTAAGGACAAGGGAATTTATCCAAAGCTTTTTGAGGATAGATTTATTATTTTGATACTGCTTAAGTCCTGGTAACACTGAGCAAGACTCCAGGCTACCTGATATGTGTTTATCTAGGTCAAAACAAACCAAGACACCAGAGCCCCAATCATCCATTCAGTCAAAATGACAGGCTAAACACTGCACCCAGGAGCCAACGGGAAATTCCTTTTCTTTCCTAAGTTAGATAGGAAAGAATCTGTTGTCTGCTGGGTTTCCAGTTACACGAAGAGCAGTGTAAACAAACGGCTGCCAGTAATAATGCCAGTAGCCAGCTGAAAAGTGAAACAGGAGGTAGACCTCTCCTGATACACAGTTTCTGGAAAGAGATTCCCCAGACTGCATACACATGGTCATTTCCACACGTTTTCAGATACAACTGCAATTGAGTGCATGGATAAATACCATGTCAGCTACTTAATTTTATCCAGTCACACAGAGTATACTGTTAGACGCAGAATGCACTCAATAAATTAATTAATAGTGAACTGGGAGGGACTTAAGTCAAACTGGCCAAAACACATTCAGTCACGAAAAGAACTAAGTGGGCATATCATGAAGTTCCCAAGCCTGTGCAGAGGTGGCTGTCCTCTATGCCATATTAGTCCAAGGGTGAGAAAGCAGTGATTGGACTTTGCATATGGTATCCAAGAGTTGTCAAGTATTTGACAAGAAGGTAGTAAAAGAACAGCAATACTATGCAACCAAGCAAACCACACATCTCATATATGGACAGCGGGCTCCTTCCAGTGCTTTAAATAGTCTGACCTTTTAGGGAAGAGGGTATTCTGACATTACTAAGTTAGGACACACCTTAAAAGAAGAAAAAGTATAAAGGGCTAGAAGGAAGAAACAGGGCCAGAACTAGAATTCGGCTGTTACTGCTAAAGCCCAAAGAATTTGAATAACATTCTCAGGGGAAAATGTGCCTGTTGGCACCAAAATTTGTTGTGTAAGATAAAAGGTAATTAAAGTAACTTAGACTACAACTCATCACAAGGTTCATTTGTTACAGGAAAGCTCTTCGGTATGAAATGGGAATGAGGAAACACTAGCATTAGAGTGGGATGAGTGGCCCCTTGGCTGAAGAGCTGTTTCTAGGTAATTTTAATAAATCTAACAGAGTCTGAGGGGAAAAAAGGAATAAGAAGTCACCATATTGGCTTGAACTCTCTTGCCATGTCTTGACCCTCTCTCGAAGATGTACTCTCCTGCCTGGTTGGATCCCACAAAGCTGATGGCTCTGATATCCGGATGGTCACAAATAAAGTTTACAGCTTAAAGAAGAAAATGAATGATTACCATAGGGGAACAAATGGCTATGGGTTTCTCAACCTCACAAACGTCCCCTCTCCCCACTGCTATGAAGAAGAAGTTTTCATACTTTTGTGTTTCTAAACTAGATTCCCATTTTGAAGTTCTCTCTTTTTTGTCCTTTTAATTCTTTAATCTACAAATTCTATTTAGCCTCTTCCTTTTATTTTTCACATTTGCTATTCCAGAACTTCCACAATCTAACTCTGAAGGCTAAAACTCCTATTTTCCTCCAAAATCACAGCCCTTCAATACTTGTGTCCTTTAAGCACGGGATGTTCCTTCAACTGTCACTACGCAGAACTCTGAGATACTACGGCACCCTCATGAGAGACAACATAGCACAGGCCAGTCGTGCGCTGCTCAACGACAGGGCTAATTCCGAGCAGTTCATCACTCAGCGATCGTGTCGCCGTGCGAACACCACAGTGCACTTACCCACCTGGGTGGGACAGCCTACCACGCCCCTAGACTACACGATGTAGCCTGTCGTTCACAGGCTACAAGCCCGTACAGCGCGCTTCTGTGCAAAACAGCATGAGATTAAATTAAACACAAGAGAAAATGATGCGATCAAGAGACACAGTGAACTTGAGTCTGCGGCTGGCATGACACTCTATTTTACAGTGAACTTCTTTCTTAAGTAGAAAGTGCACACTCTAAAATACCAAAAAGTGTAGCACAATAAATACATAAACCAGTTACAGAGTTATTCATCACTATCAGCATCATGTGCTGTGCACAGTTACACGTGCTGTACTTTTCTGCCAGTGGCAGCGAACTAGGGTTGTTTGCGGCAGCGCCACTGCGGACATGTGAGTAACACGCTGTGACATCATTGTGCTGTAATGCTACAACGGCTACAGTGTCACAAGGCGGCAGGAATTTTTCAACTCCATTATAGTCTCTGGGACCACTGTCGTATTTGCGGTCTGCTGTTGATCGAAATGTTATGTGGCATGTGACTATTTAAAAGTAAAAACCAGTGCCAGCCTTCCTGGGTATGTACATTGCAGTTTTGATAGTTTCTAGCAGTGGCAAATTACTTAATTTCATTATGCCTCAACTTTCTTATCCGTAAAATGGAAAAATAATAGTACTTATCCCAAAGGGTTCTTATAAAGACTAAATTAGGTAATATATGGAAGGTACTAAGAACAGTGCCTGAAACGCAGACGCAATTTTTTTTTTTTTAAGATTTTAGTTATTGTATTTTTAGAGAGGGGAAGGGAAGGAGAAAGAGAAGGCAAGAAACATCTATGTGTGGTTGCGCTTGCACACCCCCTACTGGGGACCTGGCCCGCAACCCAGACATGTGCCCTGACTAGGAATCAAACAAGCAACCCTTTGGTTCACAAGCCCACACCCAATCCATTGAGCTACACCACCCAGGGCAGAAGCACCTTTTAATAGCAGCTATTATATGAATTAGAAGGCCTTCAGTCTCTCTGAGGTCCACAGATTCTCGGAATTAAACATCCTCACAAATTCTCTTAATACTGAAGTGAAAACTTTCTCTTTAACCTTATCCATGCCTTCCCCTAATCCACATTTCGTTGTCCTAGTATATTTCGTAGGGCAAGAAACACCACTACTCCCCAGTTAGTTACCTTGGCACACAGATGGCAAACAGTCAACAAACACTACCTTCAAACACAGAGCTCACTACTGGGAAACCCCTTCCTTCCTAGGTTCCTCATTCTAGAACACCCCATTACCACGCAACACTGATTTTTATGGTAGTCAGATCAAGTGCCACGCACTGAAGGGCAGTTACCTTCATGTTGTCCATGGATGATGTTCAGCGTTCCATCAGGGGCGCCGGAGTCCTGGAGCAACTTAGCAAGAAGCATAGTTGCCCCAGGCACTCGCTCTGACGGTTTCATGAGGAAGGTATTGCCGCATACCATGGCCATGGGAAACATCCAAAGGGGGATCATGGCCGGAAAATTGAACGGAGCAATGCCTGCACACACCCCCAGAGGCAGGCGGTAGGAATAAAGGTCCATGTCTTTGGTGATGGACGGCATGGTCTCTCCCAGCAAGAGGGATGTCACACTACAGGCATGCTCAACCACCTCTGCAACAGAGAAGGCGCAGTCAGGCCGCCCGCTGCCCAGACTGCACTACTTAGCTTTACCACCCTCTAGTAAGCCCTGAAGTCAGGGAGCGGCTCAGGCCAGTGATGGAGGGAAGAAATACTAACTTGACCTTCCATGTGAAGGGGTTGTTCAAAATAAGATTCTGTAAATGGGAAAAAGACAGTGAAATGTATATACTTACTGAAGATCGGATAACTAAAACAAGGAATGAAATAAACCAGTTTCATAGATCCCTGACAAGTAGTGCCATTTTCCACAAGTATTAAAAAAGATATCATGGGATAACAAAATCTACATAAAGGATAAATGCAATCCCTCATTACTCAACCTTTGCCCCCCATTGTCCTTTGCTTCTTTCCCAAAGGTCCCCGAAACTCCCCATGGGAGACCCCCAACTCACGAAGGCCTCGAAATACATCTCCTTCAGCATCCGCCAGGGTCTTCCCTTGTTCCAGCGTGATTAACCTGGCAATCTCTTTCTAGAGAGAAAACATGCAGACGGAAAACACACAGACAGAAACCAGCGCAAAGGTGCAATGCAATCCTTTCAGTCCTCAGGCAGCCGAGGACGGAACGGGGCGGGAAGCAGCGTGAGGAAGGGAGACAGCCGGGGCCAGGTCTCTGGGCGCCCCAGGGAGAGGTGCGGTTAAAGGGCCCCTGTGGTGGGGCAAGTCTCCTCTAGGTAGGTTCGGAAAGGGGTATCATTCAGATTTCTCACCAAGTTTTCTTTAATAAGCTGTTGATAGCGAAGCAGGACCTGCTGACGGCTTAATACCGAAGTGTCTGCCCAAGTAGGAAAAGCACGTTTGCAGGAAGCAACAGCTGCATCCATTTCAGCCCTGGTGGCCTGAGGAACCCGGCCAATGACCTCATTGGTGGCCTGATGGGAAAAAGCAGCATGTCATGCTTTGCTGCTGCCAACCTTCTCCACTTCTCTTCTAGTCACAAAGGCAAGACTGCATGCTTCACCACCAACACCCAGGTGCCCACTTTCCAGCCGTGCGCCCAGAATTCCAGGCTAGTCAGTCTGGGCAGCTCTGCTTACTGGGTTGTGGATGTCGATCCATTTGTCGCTTTTGGATTCCACGAATTTCCCATCAATGAAGAGCTTTACAGTTGGCTGGGGGGAAAAACACATACACTCAAAATACTGTATTAGTTAATTGCTTTACTTCCGTCTCTTACTTTCACGAAGAGGAAGGAATTCGGGCTGATTATGAATGCACAGCTCTCTGCAGATGTTACCGCTTGGAGAGTGACACACAATGCACTTGCTCAGTGTTAAGGTGGGGCAGAGCCTCTCAAAACTGTGATGTCTCTGAAAACGGAACATTCCCAGCTAACCACACAGTGGAACCTCACAGGTGAACACACGTCACTGTACAGCTGAAGCTGAAAAAGCAGCAGACTCAGTGTTAACGAAGACGGGCTATTATGACTTCTTGGCCCAGCTGATTCTCTGTCACATTATCATGATAACGTCTTACCTTTATGATCAAAATATTTAAAAAATGTTTTAATCTGTGACTTTTTTCTGAGAAGAAGTGTACTTTCATTACATTTTCACCAAAAAGGTGAAGAACTAAGGAGGGGGGACCCCCAC
The DNA here is from genome assembly GCA_004024845.1 of Tonatia bakeri. Taxonomy (NCBI): domain Eukaryota; kingdom Metazoa; phylum Chordata; class Mammalia; order Chiroptera; family Phyllostomidae; genus Tonatia; species Tonatia bakeri. The sequence goes on along the minus strand of PVIA01000368.1, from coordinate 145,982 downwards.
TAAAAAGAAACAATCATCTTGTGGAGGGCAGACCTCTTGTAGTGCAGGCTTCCCCATCTAGGTGCGTGTTCTAGGAACCTAGCTGTGTCAGTGTACCAGCTGGTGTTGTTGTGAGAGGTGTTGGGCTTCAGGGAATTTCTCTGAAGACTCTTTCAACGCCTTTGCCCATTTCATGATTGCATCTGCCCACACACTCTGTTTACCTGGTATCACCCCAAGTGACTGTTTTTTGTTTCCTCAGATGAAAAAAGTCCTCAAGGGAAACGTTTTGCAGATGTGGAAGAGGTGAAACAAAAAATGGCAGCACTAAAAGGCATCAAAATCAACAAGTTCAAAAATTGTTTTGCACAGCAAAAAAAAGTTTCGGTAAGTGTACTGCATCAAATGGAGAGTACTTTGAAGGTGACTGAAGTTTAAACATGTAAGAATACACAATTTTCAAAAACAAATCCCGTTTTCTGGGGGATCCCCCCTTGTACTGTGTTACAGTGTGTGCATGCTTCTCTACAGAAAGGATTTTGAGCACCAGAGATACTTATTGGATCTTAGATACTGCAAGTGGCTGACAGACAAGATCTGTAAAAACAACTCTAGAGGGTGCCAAGAAGTACAAAATTTCTGGCAAGGTCAACTAAATTCCTAGAAGCCATGAAAATGTTTGTATCTTCTAACAGAGTAATCCTATTTCAGGAGAGAAGTAATCTAAAAGAAGGAAAAAAACTATAAATAATTGCTTGTAAAACAATATGGAAAAACTGAGGCAAATCTCAATGTTATATGGAAAAAAATGAGTTAACTCAGGTTATATATACTTAATGGAATATAATGTAGCCATTAAAATCATAACCACATACAGAGACCATCTTATTATACTGAAAATGCAACAACATAATATACATAATGTTAAATATGAGAACCAAGATAGAAGGGAAGTTTCACACATACTCTGATCACAATTCCATAGAGAAGATAAAGGGGAATACCCAAAAATTATTCTGGATTCCTTCTCAGAAGTCTACCTTTCGTGCCAAATAAACTCACCGCTGAAGCAGATGAGAAGCAGGATGCTGGATACCAAGTGGAGTTCACCTTGGAAGAAACCTGTGAAGTAACAGAATGACTACTTTGATAAATGAGAGCAGAAAATGATTAAAAACTTAATGGCTACTATATGCTTAATATTATAGTTGTTACTGTGGATATATGAATAAAGACTTGATGTTTGCTCTCAAGTTTCATATGATCTTTTTTTAAAGATCCTCACCAAGGATATGTTTATTCATTTGAGAGAGAGAGAGATGTGAGAGAGAAACATTGATCATTTGCTTCCCGTATGTGCCCCAACCGGGGATAGAACCCCCAACCTAGGTAGGTGCCCTGACTGGGACTCGAACCCACAACCTGTTGGTGTATGGGATGATGCTCCAAACAACTGAGCAACCCAGCTAGGGCAAGGGTCATATAATCTTTAAAGAGAAAAGACAGGAGACTGAGACATAGCAAACTGAGGAAAAAATAAACCATAATGATTGTGCCCCCAATTTCTGAACAGCTCTGATTAAAAAAAAAAAATCTGTCATTAGTCCCTATTTTCCCAATTTTTGGCCTGGAAAATGTAGTACCGTAAATCTAACAATATAAAAACACTTAGCATGGTATCTAACAAAATAGGGGTTGAATATAAGACAGTATACAACCAAGTACCAAATATAATGTGCCCACATAAATATCTGAACACAAATGCTCACAGCACTTCTATTTGTAGCAGCCCGAAACTTAGAAACAGCCCATTTGCCCACCAGTGGATGAGTCAATAGGGAAACTAATGTGGTATACCTGTACATGGGACTTCTGCTCAGCAATATAAAACGAACCATTTATAAATGCAACAACGTGGACAATTACAGTAATTATATTGCACAAAAGAAGTCAGGCATACAGAGTACATACTGTATCATTTATTTACATAAAACCAGAAAGTACGAACTGGCCTGTGGGGTCAGAAAGCGTATCAGTGATGCCCAAAGATGATGAGGGAAGCGGAGAGGAGAAGGTAAAAGGGAAACTTTCAGAGGTACGGATGTGTTCATTATCTTGATTATGATGATGTTTTCACAGGCATACAAATATTAAGACATCAAATGGCATATTTTTCATATGTTCAGTTAATGCCAATTTTATTTCAATAAAGCTATTTTTTAATGCCACATGCACTGTATAGGGCATAATCGAATATTGGGAGGATCAGTTACAATAACTCTCTAGATAAATAGTTTGTATATGTATTATGAAAGCTGATTTAAGGAATATTAAAGTCTAATCAAAGTGAGCAATCTGAAACACCTGGGACTATAAAAGGGTGTAAAAGAAAGCTGCGATCTAATAACCTGTGGTCTGGTCTGAAGAGAGCCGTGCTCGCCCAAGGGTTAGAGCCTCGTGGAGTGTGAGAACTTGTGCACCCACAGTGCTGTCTGGGGGAAGGGTGCTGGTCCTGTGGGTCAGCAGGCAGACCTTCCAAATGCCCAGTCTGCTTCTTCCTCCACTCCTCACAAAAGCTGTTTTAAACCACCAGCACTCTCATGGAGTCTACCATATCTTATTTATAGCCATGTTCCCAGTACCAACCTTGCACATAGTAGGTGTTCAATAAATATTTACTGCACAAAAAAGAAAGGTCCCCTGGGCCTGACTGCCCGCCCCCCCAGACTAGGTTAGGTGTCTTTGTTTTGCACTCCCATAGCAGCCAGTATTTCCCCATCAGGTTTATTTGTCTCTGTTGTAACTGCCTGGGTACTTGTCTGTTTCTCAAAGCCTTTAAATTCCACTGGAGCAGGCACTGTATCTGTCTTGTTCACCAACTTTCAGAGTTATTGTGATCAAGATTGCACAGATATGAAAACAGTTGCTGTTCATTAAATGTCATTATTATTCTATTATTACAAATAACTTATTTGCTTTCCTTGCTATTTCAAAACTGATCAATTATCTTAAAACTTCCAACTCTGCTACTTCCCCTCTTCTTCTCAAGAGCTGACCTTATTTTCCTACTGCAGAGGAAACAGAAACCATCAGATGAGAACTTCAACTTCCTGCGGGCAAGTCTACAGCACTGACCTGCTCCTGCACTTACTCTCCTTTCCTTCTTCCCTTTTCTGATGGAGGTGGCTAGCAAGCTGTAAGAGGACAAAGGGACAGGGAGACAGAGAAGCACAGTGTGCATCCGTGGGCGACTGATGTGGTGTCTGCCCTCCGATCTAAGGCTAATTTCTGCACCTGTGTTCTGAAGCCAACCTTTCCTGCCTCTTGCACTTCCATCAGTTGCCCTTTCTTTTTTGTATCTTAAACCTCCCTCTATCTAATAGCAAAGGTTCGCTATATGACGTACATTTATTTCCTCATCTCCCACTAACTCTTCAATCTCTTCCAACCTTTATGCCTAAACACCAGTGACTTCCTGCATCCCATGAACTCTGTAGTAACTGACCTCTCAGCAGAGGTGACGAGGGGTGGAGGAGAGGCTATCCCAGCATGTGACTGCTGTGGGACCTGTTAGCTAGATGGCTGAATAGATCCTGGCCAAAACAGAGATTGCTTCCCCAAAATCCCCTCAGGGGCTATCTGATTGACCTCTCCCCTATGCCCCAGGCATGCTGGTTCCTGAAAGAGGCCATAATCCATACTCCAAGCAAATATGCAAAGCATTTCCCCCTTATCTGGGGCATCTTATGCCCTTGTACCCCATACCCAGCCCTGTCCTATAGAACTCCTCTGTGCCTGCTACAAGGCACAAAGGGTATCCGTACCATCTTCCCGTCACTCAAGGTGAGCCTCAAAAATACAGGCTCTGGCACAAATAATGCCCCTTTTTCATCACCAAATCATAAGCATGTAATTCTGTAACATAACATCACATTTAAGCACAGCATATGACATTTTAGGTGAAATTTTTGAATTAAAACTAGAAATTATTACACCCATATTATTACCCTACCAACCACACTCAAGTAGGTGTTACTTCTGCCAGCCCCTGTATATAAGTTCCCTTAATAAACTTGGTGTAATGAAGGAATCATCAGCCTCTTTCTTTGGTCTCTCAACCCTAAGAAATTGTACATAACACAGAGTTCATCACTCTCCTTCCCAAACCCCCTTTTCACTTGTCTTCTGGGGTACCCTTGCATCTCTTCCACCTCTTGGACGACTTCTCCGCCTTCTTGGCTGGTTCATTCTTCTCTTCCTGACCTCTGTTCTTCTCATTCTGCAGACTCTCGAGTGATTCTTACTGCCTCCTGCGGCTTAATTAGTTAGATCCTGCTGGTGCCCAAGTTTGTAGTCCTTAGCCAGGATCTTCCTGTTCGGGTAGTATGTGCGTAACTGTCTTTTCTGTATTTCTACTTATTATTTAGGTACATGTTGGAAAAGCTGAACTCCTCATCTTCTACCAACCTGGTCTGCTTCCTATAGCCCACCTGGCAGTGAATGAACTACTTATTATTCACCTAGTTGCCTAACCAGAAAGCTGAATGTCACCCCAAATCCTCGAAGCGAATAAAACAAGTCCTGACAATTTGTTCTCCAAGAAATCTTTGAATATACACCTTTCTCTCTAGCTCTCCCGCTACACCCACACCACCATTGTCTCTCACCTAGATTTCAACTTTAAATCTTCTGAACCTAGTTTCCACCCCATAGCCAGAGGGTATTTCTAGAATACAAACCTGATCAGATCCCTTCCTTGTGTAAAACCCTCCAATGCCCTGGGGAAAAAAGACTAATCTTAATGTTGCCTAGAGGACTCCACACAGTGTATTTACTTCTCAAGTTTCATAGATTACCACATTCCTCCTTGCTCTCTGCTCCAGCCTTTCGGAACACGTTCTGAGCTGTCTTTGTCCTTGCACGCACTACCTTCTTGCCTGAAATTTCTTCATCCCATTTGTTTGGTTCGCTCCTACTCCTTTGCTCCCTACTTGGCCATCACTTTTGCTAAAGAGGTGCAGGTCGATTTTGTAAGTTGGCTAGTAGGTAGTTGAGGAAGTCCTCACTTCGTGGTTTCTGTTTCCTCTGGAGTAGGAGAAACAAGGTTAACTCCTGGGAGAGAGAGAACTGTTGGGAACCTCGCTGCCTGGTATCAGAAGCTGTAACCCCCGCCTAGGCTGAGGCTGAAGGAATGACCTTGGAACCATAAGCCAGCAAGGAGACAAAAGCTTATCTCCCTGGCAGGTGCACCGCTTCTGCTCCTTTTTACTTTACCCTGCCTGGACCCCAATGCTTGGTCAGTTAGCCAATGATGGGTAAGATTCCCCAAGGGGGGAACGACCTAAGACAGGCACGATCATGTGGGAGGCCAAGAAAGGACTTTGGGGGCTACGGCAAAAGGGGATGATGGACCCTCACCCCCCAGCTTTGACAAAGCCTGAGTGCTCATTCTATCTGCGAGAAAATCTCCTTACTTCTTGGTTGCCTTAATTCCCCTTGCTCCACCTAAGCCTGAAACAATGACAGGGAGGTGCAGCCCTGTACTAGAAAGGGCAGGTTCCCTGGGTGATCAGGCCTAAGAAAGAATATGTAAAATCCTGTGAAACCTGCTTTGTTTAGAATACTCTCAGTTGAATGAGAAGGGTCCAAGGAGGAAGTAAGTTTGTTCCTCAAAGTTTTACAACTCTTTGACCCTGACTCAAAGTAGGCTCTCAGAGTTCTTTGTTATTTAATTCTCACTTCCGTGCAATGAGTAATAAGCTTTACCTGAATTCTTGTACAAATGAACCAAATAAAAGCCCTGCTGGGACAGAATGTACACACGCCCTCCCCTAGCGAGGGTGGCCACTCTGTCCCTACTTCTCCACAGAAAATTGCCTGCTTCTGTGTATGTTCATTTCTTGTGCGTCGACGAGCCATCCGCAGCATTCCCCGGTCACTCCCGGTCGGTTATCGTGCATCCGAGAACTAGCAGACTTGGGAAGTTTTTAAGTTTCAATCTCAGGTCTACGCTAAGTACCTGACTGTAGAGTTCATACAACACCTGTATTCTTCTATTTCTCATATCATATTACGGAATAACATCTTGTTTAATTATTAAGTCTCTTTCCCCTTGGATCACTAGATGGTTGTATCCTCAACCCCAGCACTGTTCCTGGAGTAGAGTAAGCCCTCAGTCATATTTTGCAGAATGAAAGAATGAGTACTCACCAAGAAATCATTTGATAGTAATTTTGTTTCATGTATGCTCTCTAATAGGGCAGAAAATGCATGGATCAGCCGACTTGAACATTCTAGGCCACTTGGTTTTATTTTTTTTCACTGGCACACAACCTCCCTGCTGTCAAGAAGGCATAAAAGGCACTGTATCTGGTGTAATAAGACATTATCACATAGTTTTTGACAGGTTAGATCACCTACCTTTTCTTCATTTCCCAAGAAATAGTCATTAGCACTGTTGCTGAAGAAACTATCCTACGGACCATCACATCAAAATTCTTGCTCCCTCGGTGTTTATTTTGTACTTGCTATTTCCTTTTCCAGGAACTCCCTTCTCCGCTTGGCTAAAGGCGTGATAGTCTTGCAAGACTCAAGCCGAGAGCCAACTCCTTTGGGGAGATTTTCCTGAATTGTACAGGTTGAGTTTGGGGCTCTTTCCATAGGTTCCTCCAACATGCCACACACTCCTATTATTTAGAAATTATTGTTGCATTCTAATAATGGAGATTTCAGTGAGTATTTTATTTACCTGTCCTTTCCCAAAGCCTGGGGAGAGTGCCTGACACAGAAAGAGATGCCAAGATTTAAGTCCTCAGTCTAGTTGGGAAACCTTGGATGACTTTAGCTATAAGTGTTAGGTAATTTACTTGTTATATTCATTCATTGTAATCTTCACAAATATTTTTAAAACTAGAATATGTTGACCCTGGATGGTGTGGCTCGGTGGATTGAGCACCAGCCTGAGAATCAGATGGTCACTGGTTTGATTCCCAGTCAGGGTACATGCCTGGGTTGCAGGCCAGGTCCCCAGTAGGGAGCATGCGAGAGGCAACCACACATTGATGTTTCCCTCTCTTCCCCTCTGTCTAAAAATAAATAAATAAAATCTTTTTAAAAAAGAAAGAAAATGTTGGAGCTGGGATAAAACCCAAATATGATCATGAAGCCTGTGCTTTTTATCCAGCACTGAGGCAAGTCACCGGGACTCTCTTTAAGACTGTTTTTCTGAATGGTAATCATAATACCACAAGGAGCATAAGTTCTAAATTTTACTAGCCACCACAACAGAGAAGATGTGCTGAACATGTACTTTAAATAACTGAGGTCACGAACTCTCTCCTTTACATGTCCTTTTGATAGTCCTCTAAAATGCATGACTGCTGGAATCGAAACTGCTCTTTATCATGTTTAATGTTACAGTACCTACTAGTTGGCTTACTGTTGGATTACTGTTTCTGTTCTTTTCCAGTTCAACTCCGAAGTTTCTTCAAATGAGTAAGAAAATAGTGTGTTTCCAAAATAAAGTGCATGGGAAGGGAGATTTTTCTCCTTGATGCAAAAGATAAAAACCCTCTTAAGGATCTCTTCTTCTTCGTTAAAAAAAAAATTATTTATTTTTAGAGAAAGAGGAAAGGAGGAAGAATGAGAGAGAGAGAGAGAGAGAGAGAGAGAGAGAGAGAGAGACATCGATCCCAGTTGGAGGCCTGGCCTGCAACCCAGGCATGTGCCCTAACTAGAAACAGAACCAGCAGATTTGGTCTGTAGGCTGGTATTCAATCCACTGAGCCACACCAGCCAGGGGTAGGGGCTCTTCTTAATTACTCTGTGTTGACTCAAGGGCCAGGAAGGAGGCAAAGGAAAAAGTCAATTTCACTAAAAGGTTTCAAGGAGAAATAGAAGCATTGGGTGGAAACTTTGCATCCCTACTATTAAAAAAGGATACTAGAAAAACAAAACTGGGATGATTGCAAGAAATATATGAAGTCTGTCAGATCATCTGACAAACCCTTCCGACCCATACTCCACACTTTCCCATTAAACAGCATATTTAAACATTAACCTTTGCTGACTCTGCTAAGAATCCTAAAAATGAGTAAGTTTCTGCAGTAGAACTCCTTAAACCTGGTAAATACCAAGATTATCTATAAGTCCAGCAGTATAAAGGAAGAAGTTCCCAGGCTGGACATAATGAGTAGGAGGGGCAATGTTGTTTCTCGCAGGTTGGAGAATGCTGTCTGCAGCAAATCTTGCCTGACCAAATCCTCGCTAAACTGTGAACAAGGGGGGAAAGGCTATGAACAGAGTTGAAGGTCACGGGTCTCAGGCATGAGCTCCTGTAGCTCTACCACCCCTCCTTAAGCTGGCTTCCCAGAGGACCTAACCACCCCAGTCCCAAGGGCAGTGTCGAGGGTGTGTTGGCCCACTGACATAGGAGCAGGAACTTGGAACTCAAACTTCTTGTCTTCCTTGGCTCCCATCCTCTATTACCTGTTTTAGAGATGATTAGTGCTCTGCATGTGCTTGAGACAAACCAGTAGCATAAATGTGTTCTTATTTACCACCACCATAAACACTGTAACTTTGCTGAGAGCAAGTTTAACTGGAAGTCCTGCCAAGCAAAGGGACAGCCTGTGGCCTGTGGAAAATAGCTTAGCAAACGGCTGCTTCGGAGAAAAACACTTCTAGAAGACGATTCAAAGTCCACTTACTGACCTCGCCCCTCTTGTGTCCCCCCTCCTTCTCCACTTAAGCTCGGATTGTGGACAGTGAAATAGAGTCGGAGAAGGGAACAATCTGGACGCTCCTGACAGTTGCAAAAGCTCTAAAAAACGTGACCAGACGGGAGTTTCTAGGGAGAGAGGTGCCAGGTGGAGAAGTGAAAAGTAAAGAATGTGGCGGTACCGAGGAGAGGTGAGGGCAAGTGTGACAGCAGTAACGCGGCAGGGCTAGAGGAGGAGAGTGGGCCAGAGCCAGACAAGGGGAGGCTCAAAACAAAAGCGGGGGAAGGGCAGGGGTGCTAGTCTGGAGCTGGACGCAACGAGCGCGAATACGGAGTGAGGTGGGTGGGACAGGGCCGCACATCTTGTGGGAACAGCAGGGTCGGCCAGGAAGGGGCTGAGTCAGAGAGTGGACGGCAAGGATCCAATTCCTAGCTCCGCGACCCCTCGGTGCCACCCTCACTCGCCTGCAGGATCCGAGCCCGCATTGCTGCCGCTGCCACCACCGCCGCCATGGTTCCCGGCTGCTGCTTCTCCGCCTCCCGGGGCCTCTACTCCCTGTGACTCCCTAGAAGAACTGCAGCTGCCAGACTTCGCCCCACCATCCTGTCGCACCTCTTCATTGGTGGAGAGGACCATTTCCTCCAGCCAATCATTCACCGTGGCTCCTGACTCCACCCCTCACTCCCAGTTTTGGGGGTAGGCGATTGGTCAGAAGTGAAAGCGCTCTCGCCCCTCTTCCACCTCAACAAATTCTGTTGGCGGAGGTAGGGAAGACGCCCCTAACTTGGGTGCTCCAGTTTTAGCGCGCAGGGAAGACGCCCCCTAACCGGGAACCCCGATTGGCCATAGGGACGACTGCGGCCCCACCCCGCAATGAGGAAAGTAAATAAAGCCCTCCTAGAATTTTGCAGGCGCTCCGCCTCTTCCAGTGCGCAAGGGGCTGTGGCCAGCACTGGGGGCGGGGCTAGGCAAAGACTGCCCTATGGGAGGGAAACGAAATGGAACTGGGAGTTGGGGATAGGGTTTCTCTTTGGGGGCGTGGCTTGTGGGTTCCAGCTTTCCCGCCGACGGTTGGCCACGTCACGTGATGTGGGTTGGAAGATGGCGTCTCCCACAGAGGGTAAGAGCCGGCTTAGAGATCCTTCTTTCGCCTGCTACCCTGTCGATTTCCACTCTCAGTCTGCCCGTCGAACTTACACTTTTTTCTTGGGCTCCTCTCTTTTTCCTTCTACTTCTCTTCCTTAGGATGCGGGTGTGTCTTCACCTCGCCGATCCTTCACAGCTGCTGCAAAGGTGCCCAGTTTTTCCTCTGTACCAGGCGGGTGGAGGACAGCACCCGCGAGAGACCCATCCCGGGGCCTTTCGCTCCCTTAGCCTCACTTCACTGAGGGCCAAGGAGGGATACTGTTGGGGAAAGGTGGTGTCTTACTCTAGCTTTCTTCTGGGGCGATCCGTTGAAGGGTCAGTTTTCTTGTCTATGATCACCTGGAATGATTCTCCCCAACCCTCGCTGGGATTGGTGGCTGACCTGGTCCCGGGACTGAATTTGATTCTCTTCTGTCTCGCCAGAGTGGTACGGTTGTCCTGGCAGTAAGAGAAGTGGGGGACCTTCCCGGCTCCTCGCCAGGAGAGTCCCAAGGAAAGTGAGAATTGAGATTTCTTTAGTGTAGTCTTGTACACTTCTCAGCCTCTCTTCCTTCTGACGTATGTTTTCTCACGCTGAGTGAGTGAACGATTTCTGCTTGTACATTGTGTAAGATGTAAGTCATTCATCCCAGCAGCTAAGTGGTTTGGGTATACCCGTATGCTTTTGCGCTCGATTTTGCTTAGGAGAGTTAGGGTCTTGCAGCCATTTCTGAACTCATTTTTTGCTTCTACTGCCCCCACCCCCACGTCCATTTCATTGATAAGTAGTTTACCCTCCTCAAACCAACACATTTTGTGTTTGGAAGGAATCTTTGGAAGTTGATTTCAGGAATGAGGAAATCGAGGCCAGGAAAACTGGGTTGATTACTATATGAAAGGCATAATGCTAGGTGCTTTGGATGAAGACAAGATTAATCAGACATGTAAACCCTTGCAGTTTCAGGTCTGATTTTAGGTGTCACCTCCCGGAATGTAAGTATGTGGATTTCCCCCTCTTCACCGTTGTTCACTATCTCAGTACTTTCACTGTCAGCATAGTATATTCTGTTAACTTTGCCCCTTTCACAGGTTATAATTCTAAGTCAGTCTTGTTCATAGTTGGAAGAATGAGTTGATATATACATAAATAATATATTACTTCATCTTAACTTTCAGGTTAACCGAGTCTTAAGTTTTTCGAGTGCAGGTAGACTGTATAAGAAATGATTGGTGTGCAGAGTCAAAGATTCTTTCTCCTGCTTGGGTGCTCTCCATTTAAAATGCCCTCCTCTTCCCAGAGAAAACAAGTGGGGAGAGAGGGTATTTAAATAGTTAGCCAAGGGAATGGGGAATTATTGTTTAATGGGTACAGAGTTTCAGTTTGGAAGGGTGAAAAGTTACGGAGATGGATTGTGGTGATGGTTGCACAGCATTGTGAATGTACTTAATGCCTGAACTGTACACTTAAAATGGTAAATTTTGTTATGTATATTTTACCACAATTTAAAAAAGCTAGCCAAGTGATAGAAGTATAAGTAATTTCTGTTAAAAATTTCAAGTTTACTAGGTTATTTTTTGATTTGTAAGTTTTGGAGATTTTAGAGCTCTGTTCTTTGTGTTTGATTTTTCTGTCTTCTCTCAATTTCTTTTCTATGGCTAGGAAGAGTATTGAAAATGTTAGGTATTTTTTCCTTTGATCTTCTAGTCATCTTCATTGTTACTGTTTGTATTCTTGATTCTTAAAAGTTTTCAGTTTCATCTTTTACAAAGTTTCACTTCTCTGCCTAATCTTTTTTTAAATCTGACGTAATCAAGTTGAGCACTTTGTCTGAACTTAAATTCAGCTTCTAAATAAGTACATCATCCTAAAATATTTCCCTGCCTAGCTCTCTCACTTTTATTTTTAGTGTTCCACCTGTCCTTATATTTAAAACTTAACTCAAATAATGTTGATTTGAAGAGATTTGGTCATTGCCATGGCTAGTGTGGCTCAATGGACTAGTGCCTGCTTCTGAAACAAAAGGTCACTGGTTCAGTTCCCAGTCAGGGCGCATGCCTGAAGTGCAGGCCAGGTCCCTGATTGTGGGTGTGCAAGAGGCAGCCAACTAATGTTCTCTTGCATATCGACATTTCACTCGCTGTCTTTCCCCCAACCTTCCCCCCTCTCTGAAAATAAAAAAATAAAATCTTTAGAAAAAGAAAAAGATGAGGTCATTTACTCATTTGCCTTTTAATGCTGAATTTTCTGGGACTTTTAGAAAGGAGAAAATTGAAATCAAAGCCATCTAATTACTTAAATTATGAGAGTAAGACTCACGGCAGAGTCTGAGTTATGCCCCCAACTGTGATTTCCATAAGGCCGCCCTTGTTGGTTATTGGCTCCTACCCCCAGTGAGTTTATTTTTGTTACAGTTGAACTTCCCATTGGTAACATTCCTTAGGAATTGGAAAATTGACATTTTGTGTTACACACAGCTTTCCTTTCTTACAGTTTTTGGATGCTTTAGTTAAGGAGATTTATTAGAGTTGAGTTCTTGATCAATTAGAATGCCATTGGGAATTTTCCTAGAATATTTTGGGGGGAAATTTAATTTTGAGAAAAGTTCGTGTTGAGAAATTTATATATATGTACATTTTCTGGGGAGTGAGTCCATAGCTTTTTTTCTTTTCTTTTTTTCCAGTTTTCAAAAGATGTGGCTTACCCAGAAAATGTTAAGAACTGCTGTTTACATTATTAAATTAGATAATTTATGGAACCAGTTAGTATACTCAGCGTGTAGTATGTTTTTAACAAATGTTAAATGTTGTCAATATCCAGTATCTAGTGTGTGCCCAGGCAAGAGTGGCGAGGAAATGGTGTCAAAGACTTGGGCTGAATCATGTCGGTCATGGTAGATACAAATTCATGGATTTGGCTGGGGAGAAGTCCTTTAAGCTGGAAAGTGACATGAACTGATTGGTGGTTTTTGTGTTCATTTGTTTAATCAGTTCTGGCTACCTTGCAGAGAGTGGATTTGTGGGTGTGGAGGAGAAGGGGTAAGAATGGGTAAAGGGAGACCTGGTAAGAAGTTGTCGAAGTAGTCCAGGAGAGAAGTGTTGGTTCCTTGGGTTAATTAATTTGGTTTCAGGGAATATTTGAAGATAGAAACTAGTGGATTTACTGTATTTTATTGTGGAAGGGTGGAGGCAACAGAGGCATGACAAATGGATGGGATCTGAGTTTTGGGGAACTGGGGTTTGTGTTGGTGCTATTTCTTGAGATACAGAGAACCAGAAGAGTATGGTTTTGAACATATTAGACTCAAAGGATTTTTTTATACTTGTAACTAGATAGAGATGTCAAACAGCGACTGAGATATGTAACTCTGAAGTTCAGGGAAAGATTGGGGCTGGAAATAGAAATACGGAATCATTGGCATGGCAAAGGCTATGGGACTAGATGAGATCTGCTTAGGAGACTTTAGGTAGAGCGTGAAGCCCCTTAGGATGGGGCCTGAGTGGAATTGGAGACTGAGGAAGGTGTCAGTGAGGAAGGGAGAAACACCAGCACAGTGGTCTTATAGAAGCTGGAAGTGGAGCGTTTTGAGAGTGGGCAATGTGTGAATGCTGCAGAGAAATCACATAAAAGAACAGAGACCACTGGGGTTTAGCAGCATAGGTCATAGACAACCTTGACAACAGCAGTCTCTGTGTGCATAGGAGCAGAAGCCTGGTTCTTATGGGTTAAGGAGAGGATGTGAGGCGAGGAAGTAGAGACAGCATTATAGACAGGCAACTCAAGAATTTTGGGGTGAAGGAGGAGTGAGGAGGTAATGGAGTCAAAAAGGGTTTTTTTCAAAGAAGGAAAATTCTAGAGCAGGCTTACTTGCTGTTGAGTATGAGCCAGTAGAGCCAGTAGAAACTGATTGTGCAAGAAAGATACTATTATTTATGATGCCTTTGATAGAGCAAGAGAAGATGCAATTCAGAATCCTAGCAGAGGAGTTTGTTTCTCTTGAGAGCAGGGACACTGAATACATTGTAACTGGAGGAAAGTCACGAGGACGAGTGAAGTTTGATGAGGGAGAATGATTCATCTGTGTAACACTTGTTTGCAGTCGTACAGACCAGACCTGTGGATTTCCAGATGAATGACTGTTACTAGTATGTTATGTTCTCTGAGACTGAAATGCTGTAAATGAACGTGTTTTGTGTCATCTCGGCTCACCTGGGTATTTTGTTCTAGGGACAGATCTGGAAGCATCTCTGTTAAGTTTTGAAAAACTTGACCGTGCCTCACCAGACCTTTGGCCAGAGCAATGTAAGTTTTGGGTTTCTTTGTATCAGAATTAATGCAGAAGAACCAGTGCTACATTGAGGGAGATTTTTGAAGACGTATCATTTAACTGTAATGGTTAAAATTTTATTTTTATTTCAAAGGGAAGACTGAATTTTGTGGTCCAATGTTAAGAATAGCTGTTTGGCAGTTTAATTCTTTCAGGACACAGTGCAACTCAGAAAATGATAGCCTTTACAAATAATTATTACAAAGTATCTGTAATACAGAGATACGTAACATATTTCCTCACCTCCTTCAATCACTCTTACAAAATCATCATTGTTTGGTATAATCCTTTTGACCTTTTTTATACTTATGCAGTTATATTTTTTTAAAAGTATATAGAGCGATTTTTTGGTTTTGTTTTCGTTTTGGGGGTCACATGTACATGGTCTACAGCTTAACTTATTCCGCCTGGTAGAAGTAATTTATTAATAGATCCTTCCATGTTACACTAGATGTAGACATACTCTGTTCTTCTAAAGCATTTCATTGTGTAAATATACTGCACTCTGTGTATTCACACCCTGTTCTGGAATCTAAGTTATGTCCAGTTTTGATATCACAGATAAGTTAACACTGACTGTCTTGCACAGACACCGCTGCACGTGGAAGAGAATGAGTGTGCGTGCGAGTGCTCGTCTGCTCACGCGCTACCTGACACCGCCTGTCACTGGTCTTTACTGCCTCTTAGTTTGTGTCTCCCTACGTGAGATTGAACACCATTTTACTTTTAAATGCCTGTTTTTTATTTGTATTGTTTTTTTATGTGATTCTTCCTGTGAGATATTTAAATAAACAATTGGATTGGCAGAACAGCATACCTAAAATGGAGATTGAAACTTTTATTTGGTAAGAGATATTATATCTTGCCACTCCCCCATTCAGCTAATTCCTGATCCTGCCAAGTTTCACTGAGGCATTTTCTCTGAGAAGCCTTTCCTGTCCCCTCAGTCTGATTTAGATTTCCTCCTTCTTTTTTTTTTTCCTTTTTGGTGGTGGTAGGGGTGGTGGTGGTGGGGGTCCTTCCGTAGCACCTGGGTGGTGGTAGGGGTGGTGGTGGTGGGGGTCCTTCCGTAGCACCTGGTACCTTTCTCGGAGCACTTAAACAGTATCATAGTTGCTGGTTTGCTCTCTCTCCTCTCCCAGACAGTAGGTTCCTTAAAGATAAGGCTGTTTGCCTCTTATTATTTGAATCTTCTTGGTTTTGGACACTAAAATGTTTATTGAATAAATGATGTATTTTTTCTTTTTAGTACCAGGTGTTGCTGAATTTGCAGCCTCTTTCAAAAGTGTAAGTAACATTTTACTTACCTAATAAAGTTTATTCCAAGTTTTGCTCCTTGGTAAAGGCTCAGTATTTCTTTGTTTTCAGGAATAATGTCCTAGTCTTTAAATCATTTTGTAACTGCACCCTAGAAATCTGTGTATATTATTATCATGTTAATTGATGGTAATGTCTTCCCCAGCGACTTTTCAGTTTGTGGGAGAATGCTCAACCCATTGAGCTACACCAGTCAGGACTGATTTAGTATTTTTACACTCTTATTCATACTGACTTTCTAGTTTAGTACATTGTATGTGGTAACAACTTAAGTATTTTGGTCATAAATAAATAGTTTTAAAATAACTTTTATTAGAGTATGTTATTTTTTGAAAATTTGGTTAACTATATCTTTCTCTAGAAGTATGCACAAACACACTGAGTTTTATTTCTAGGGGTTCAGGGTCATCCCAGGTCCCCTGGTATAATCTGTTTCCTGAAATGGTGAATTTGACCTAGACCCTTCCAGAGGAGGTAGTATAGAGTAGTGATTCCGAACTCACACTACATGGATTTTGAGTTCTGGCTCCACTAGCCATGTGACCTGAGGCAAGAGATTTACAATCTTCCTGTACCTTAATTTTTTCATTTGTAAAATGAGAATAATAATACCTGCTTCATAGGGTTGATTAAATGACAACACATGTAAAAAGTGCTTTGCCGGTCACATAGTGTTGGGCAAATTTTTAAAAAGAAAAAGGGGTCAAAGCTGAAGTCACGTTTCCCAGTTGTATCCCTGCCTGCACAATAGAATTGCCAGTGTGCAGTTGTGGAGCTGTAAAAATACATATGTAATGTTTCTTGCTCTATTCTCTCCACTGGACCCTTCCCCCACTCCTGATATTTTAAATTAGAGCATCTGGGGGATGGCCAGGTCATTTTTGTTTCATTTGTTTGTCATGTCATAGATGATTCTTACTTGCAACTAGGATTGAAAACTCTCCCAAAGCTATTCTAAGAATGGGCTCTTTCAGATTTTGTAAGTTCATTTTCAGAAATTAGAAGATAACTTAAAATTCTAAAGTTTTCTAAAACTTTAGAAATCTATCATAAAATGAAATTTCAAGTGATGATCATTACAGTGTTCTTACAAATTGAGGATTTTCTGATTCTCAGTTCTTCTTTGTATCTTCTCTTCGGCTAGACAGTGTTACCCACTGGTCACTGTTTCAAACATTTCAGTTGGAAGCTTTCACCAGAACTGAATTTCAAGTAGTTTCTTTTTACTTATTTTATGTTATTTTGAGAGTATGTTCGTTAAAGCTGGGGCAGTGAAACAAAAGAAGGGCCTAGGGCAGAGGAAGCAATCTGAGAGGGCCTAGGCGGGCTCTGCTTTGACTCCCTAGAGTCATTATAGGAAAGAGGTGAGCAGCGCTGGGCTGTGTGATTTCACTGAGAAGTAAAAGTCACAGTGACAGAAGTGACCCATGGTGGGGCTGCTGTTAGCTCACTGAAAAGGCACAGGAAAGGGGGCTTTGGAGACCGGTTCAGTGGGTTAGCTTGGGATGAGCTGCCGCTGCCCGTTGTTCCCCTGGTTGCCAGTCTCGTGGGGGCCCTTTGAGTTCAGGAGAGGAAAGTGAAAATGCACACCGGAGAGGGACGGGAAGTATGGGGTGTGCTGTAGGGAGAACCTGCAGCAAGTCGTTTTTTTATCGCTGTACCAGTCTGTTACGCATGAAACAGTAACAGTAGTCAGACCTAATTCTCCCACAGACATTTCTCTGAGACCAGGTCTAAGGATGAACAGTATTATTTTATAAGGTGACTGTTTATAGGCTATATCTAACCTGGAGAAATCTGAGTTTTAGAAGTTACAGTTTGGCATTATTCTCAAACAACCTGAATGCTGTGTGGCAAGCTACTTGTAAGAAGGAAGAGTAGGGTCTCTTCTCACTTTGTATGTATCTGAATGGATATATTCTTCTTTTTGACAGCCTATTACTAGTTCACCACCCAAATGGATGGCTGAAATAGAACGTGATGACATCGACATGTTGAAAGGTAGCTGTGCTGGGGACCTCTTACTTTTAACCTGATATTTATGCTGCCCCACAGACCACCTTCCTAGTTTTTCTTTCAGCTTTCCCTTAAAAGTATTCTTAGCTTCAAACTGCCTTCTTAACTATTCTTGTTAATAGTTCTTCATGTCTAGATACCTTTGTTTACTTTCCCATGTGTAGAAATCCTTCTAATTTAAGACCTGCTTGTAATGATTTCTTCTGCTGCTTAAGTTCCTCTGCTATTACCTTTGTTTTGTATAAAGCTTACAGTTAACAGAAAACTGCTCACATAAATATTCTCATTTAATTCTCAAAAAGGTCCTGTGAGTTAGGTATGATAATATCTACGATTCAAAGGTTAACTTAACCAAGATTGGGTAGAGTGAAAAAATTGAAACTCTTATTTTTTATTTTAAGTCTAGTCTCTTTCCACAATAAACAAGTGCCTTATTTAGGATTTACTGCCATATATTGTTGTCAGTACTATTAATTGGCAATCCCTTAGTGGGTTAAGACCTGTCTTTTATTTCATTCTATCCAATCAATTTCTCCCATAAAGCATACTATAAGTAGTGAATGTTGTTGTTTGATAAATGACTTGGAACTCAATCACAAGTGGAAATTTAAATTAAAAAACATTAATTTTCCTTGATTTTTGCTCTATTTATTTAGTTTTTAATCATCCTCTAGTGATAAGATTCATGATGATTGTAAAGTAATAGACTGAAATGAAGGTTAAAAATCTTGGACTCTTATGCTATTTAAGCAACTGAACAGGTCAAGAAAGTCTACTGTTTGTGCCAGATATTGACAATGAGTATGGCATGATGCATGGGAGAAAATAACAGCTTTATTTGATTTCAAAGGTAATTCATTGTTCTGCACAAAATGCTTAGATGCAGATTTCCCTCCTCCAACCATGGAAATAAGTCTCAAGGGCATTTTGGGTTCATTGTTCTAATGTCCCAAACAGACATTTATAAAATTTGCCATCGGTGTGTATTTCCTAAGGAAACTTACATTTTTAATAAGGGATGATAGCATTATCTTCCATGTATGTTGACCCATGTCAGAAACCTAAAAGGAATTTCATGCTGTGCTATTTAAATGAAAATCTGAGAAAGTAAGTTTTTATTTCAAGTATACTGTCCTTTATAGGTATTTGATTTGAAGGGACAGTTTGGATTAATATTTAGTTTTTGTTTTCTAAACTTAGGGAAATGGGGAATAATACATGTTTTGCCAGTATTTTACTGTTAATTGAAATAGTGAAGACTTAATACAAGACAGTGGAGACAGTGTCCATTCTGTAAGACAGATCTTGTCTGTAGATGCTCTCAGTGCTGCATCAGGTCACGAGGTTCCGTATCTTAATGGTGCATTTGTTTTGTATGATAGGCAAAAGGAATGTTATAAAAGGATCCTTGGGATAAAACATGTAATTTACTATTGTATTTATGCCAACTCTCTTCTCACAGTGGGTAAGCTCATCTGAGGCATTTTGCAGTAGTGGGGAAAATTCACTGGGGTGTATATATGCGTGTGTGTGCAGGGGGAAAGGCTAGATGAGAAAAGAAATAGATTTATTTTCTGCTTATTTGATAGAAATTAAGCTTTTTATAACAAGGATTCCCAACTCGAATGAGTTGTTACTAGAGAACAGTGGGAAGAAATGGTATTGAAATAAATGATTCTGTTTCAGAACTGGGGAGCCTTACCACAGCTAATTTGATGGAGAAGGTACGAGGCCTACAGAACCTGGCCTATCAGCTGGGGCTGGATGAGTGTGAGTACCCAGGTCACATTTAATCAGGGTTGTCTATTGTGTATTTCATGGTGAGTTCTGGCTGCAATATACAAGGTATCTTTGTTATGTTTTATGAAGGTAAGAAGCCATTGTAATTTATTTTTTGTATTTCATTTATTTATTAAAATGTATTGATGATGCTATTACAGTTGTTCCATTTTTTTCTCCCCTTTATTCCCCTCCACCCCCATCCCACCTGCATTCTGCCCCACCCCCTTAGTTAATGTCCATGGGTTGTACATACAAGTTCTTTGACTTCTCCATTTCCTATACTATTCTTAACCTGCCGCTGGGTAGAGAGACTAAAACAATGACCTCATGTACTCACAACCCAGCTTTAGTAGCAGTAGTCGTAGTCGTAGTAGTAGTAGTTGTCATCATCGTCAACATGGCCAATCTGTTGCTTATACCAACCTCCCAACCTCCATGATTATTTTAAAGCAAGTCTCAGGCATCATATTACCTCACAGTCAACTAACTTCATATGTGATTGAAAAGACAAGGACTCTCCTTCCTTCCTTCCCTCTTTCCTTCCTTCCTTCCTTCCTTTCCTTCTTTTAAAATATAACTACAATTCCATCATTATGCCTAAAAAGTTTTAACAAACTTTCTCAATGTCATCAAATAGCTGATCAGGATTCAGATTTCCCTGGTTGACTCAAAACTGTCTTTGTACAATTAATTTGAGTCAGGATTTGAATAATATTCATATACCATATTTGGTTGATAAATCTCTTAAGTCCCTTTCAGTCTTAGTTCCACCTCCCTTTTATTTCCCTTTGCCATTTATTAAACCTAGGTACTCGTTCTGTAAAAGTTGCCATATTCTAGATTTTGCTGCTTACATCCCTGTGGTAGTGCTCAGTATGTTCATCGATGCCTCCTCATTTCCTGGTAGTTAGAAACGGTGTTGTATACTTTCATCAGAAGGTATATTATGTCTGTCTCTCTTTGTGATGTTAAGATTAATTAGTTGATAAAGTTATTGCTTTATATATAGTATTTATTGTATTATATATAGTGTTTATAGCTTTATATATAGTATTTATTGTAAAATTCTCCATCAGTCTTAACCCTGGAGTTTTAGCAGTGTTTGATAACTGCCTAGGTCCACTATTTTATTATAGGTTGCAAAATAGTAATATTCTAATTATGTCACTCCTTTTTATTAGCTAGAATTTTTCAGTGATGGTCTTTATCTTACCAACTGTTATTACATTGACTGAATAAATGGTTATTTCTTTTTATCGGTTTTTAGAATGTGTCAGTTACTTAAGCATCAATAAAGTCTATTATAATGGCTTTCCACTGAATCAGAAACTTGTTATGGATTCTTTTAGTTTTAGTTTTTAGTCTGCACAGTTAAAACCATTATTGTTTGGTATATTTCTGAAACTTAAGGCTTTGGAGCTGGGGGGATTTGATGTCACCTAATCAGCCACGTGAAGCATTAAACCAAAACTCTACAACAGAAAGCTCATTTCTGCCAGAAAAGTCCCATGAGCACAGCTGAGATTTTTCCAAATTATTTTCCAGTTCAAAATTCAGCCTTATTTAAACTTCTGTGGCAGTGCTTTGCAACCGATTGCCATTTTCCTTGATCATAAGGAATTAGCTGACAAAGAAAATAGTTTTTAAATTTAGAATTGGAAAGAATTACATTGATATATAGCAGACTCCTTGGATACAGTCTCTCTTTGTTTTATTGTGTATAGTGTATTTGCATAAAAACAAGATATTTACTTGATACCCTAAGCTGGTATTTGATGTCTCAGTCCTCTTTCTTGCATTAATTGAGAGGATGACATGGATGAAAAATAAGCAATAGGAATTGATGAGTCCCCAAGGACCAGTGATCCTGTTTTCATGCAAATATCTGCACTGATAAAGATGATGGAAAGAAAAAAAATGCAAAAAATATTTGTCCTCAAAACCTGATTATCACTACCCGGCACATTGTTAAAATGTTAGTATGGGGCTGATAGTAACTTGATTGTGTGTTTCAAAAGACAACCGCTGCCCGTGATTTGGTACATGATTATGTCTCAGATAACCCTTTTGGTGTGCAGATTTGTGAATGCAGTAATTTTTTGTATCGGTGTTTATAGCTTCTCATGACTGGGGCCTTTTGGCTTGATTTGGGCAGTTAATTTATATGAAACTCCCATGAAATAGGTAGAAATGCAAGAAGTTGTAAACTACCTTACCATATAAAGGTTTCCATCTCTGTTGCTTCTATCCGGGCTCATCGTCCTTCCTGTCGTACTGGAACTGCTGTGGTCACCTTCTCAGTACCTTATCCCAGCCCCTCAGGTTGGCCACCACTGGAGTAATTTTTCTCAAGTATCATTTCTTCTGTTTGACCTTTGCTCGTGAGTCGTTAGTAGTGCTTCATTACCCATATGATAAAATCCGGATTCCTTTGCATGGCATTCGAAATCCTGTACTCCCTGCCTCTAGTCTAATCACTAGCCTTCTTTCCTACTCCTCCCCCACACACCGCGCGCTCTTCCCCTTCGACATACTCCCTCTTCCCAGAGCACTTCACCATCTGAATTCTCTTCATGCCGTTCCTTTTCTCAGAGTCCCTCCCGATCTGTCTCTAATAGCAGAACTTTTATTCGTCCTTCATTATTGTGCCCAGTATTTGCCTCTTTCATCAGCCTTGCCTTTTCAAACTGGATGTGGAAGGTGAACTCTTCTTTGGTCTCTCAAATTACTCTAGTTTCTTTTGTATGGCACTGTTCCCATTTGGCATTTGGGGAGATTTTTGGTACGTGTCTTATCTCTTGGACTGATTATAAGTTAAGAGTCATATTTTTGGGCTTTGTAATCCATCGATAACCTGGTGTATAGTAAAATGTGTAATATGTATTTTTCAATTGAATGAATAATCAACTACAGATGCCTTCAAATGAAATGACAGAATTTTTCTAATGAAATTCATTGACTTAAAACTGAAAAGGTAGAACATTCTGGAAATTTTTCTATTTCTGGACAGCTCATGATTTAGTGATGAAAAGTAATATTTGAAGGTCTTGTAGTATCTGGAATTCTTCCTCTTTTGACAGTGGATGGTCACCCACACATAGCAAAGATAGTGTGAAGCCTGTTGGTAACGGTTTGGTTTTACCTTCCGCCGGAACCCTACTTACTGCTCTTAGGACCTGGGCGTGATCCGGACCTAGTTTGTAAGTTGCAACGATACATAGCTTGCTTTATTCCTAAGGCCCATTGAACTGTTGTGAATCTTAATGAATACTACTGATTCTCTGCAGTTTTTACCTTTAAAAAAATTATCCCCCTGTCACTTAAGGCTACAGACCTTTTTCGTAGTCATACAGATGACCTGCTAAAGATGCTTTAAATGAGTGGGCTGGGCTGGGAGTACAAGAGAGAAAACTGTACTTGAACAACAATTAAAATTTAAAAAAGAGATGCTTTAGATGGGAGTATTGCCATCTAAATATTAAGATCGGTCATGAATGTGTATGTCTTTCTCTTTACTTACATATTTTTTAATTTCTTTCAACAATATTTGTAGTTTTCAAAGTGTAAGTTTCACACTTCATTTATTAAAATGTACTCATAACTCCTGCTGAAAGAAAATCTTGTGTTGATCATTTTTTATTTTGCCTTTATGAGGCTAAAATCATGACAGACTGACATGGACAGTTCTGAATTTTTAAAAAATACATTTATAGTTTTTGATGTATTGTAAGTGAAATTATTTTCTTAATTTCATTTTCTGTTTGCTCACTGCTACTATAGAGAAATGCAATTAAGTTTTGTATATGCATTTTATATCCTGCAACTTAACTCATTTTTAGTTCTAATTGTGTTTCAGTAGATCACTTAAGATTTCCAATATACTAAATTAGGTCATCTGCAAGTAGAGATAGTTTTACTTCTTCATTTCCAATATGGATATTTTATTTCATTTTCTTGCCTAATTGCCCTGGCTAGTAAGTCTAGTACAGTGTTAAATAGAAGTGGTGAGAGTGGACATACTTGCCTTCTTCCTAATCTTCTTAAGGGGCAAAAGTATTATGATGTTAGCTGTGGGTCTTTTGTAGATGCTCTTTGTCAAGATAAGGAAGTTATCTTTTATTCTTTGTTGGGTGTTTTTTATCATGAAGAGATAATAAATTTGATACATTTATCCTTGATTACACTTAACTGTATACTGTAAAATAGTAAACAGATTGAGACTTCCCCATTTAAACTTGATATTTCATCCCAGTAATCTAATTGATGAAGTTATGTGTACCAGAAACTAATTGATACAACCTTCTTTGGTGGTAGTACCAATAAAAAACTTCTGCTTCGAGCTAGCCTGTGTTATAATAGCCTTCTCTATCCTCTAGGCATGTGATCTTTGAAAAAGTGGCTGTTTATATTTAGCAGTCTAGATAAAATTCTAAAGGACATTTACCTCTTTTTATTTTAATCTATGAAGGAGGGCAGGGAGAGAATAACTGGCACTCTTATACCTTGAATATTCGCTGTGGCTTGACATCAGAGTTACTCGCCTGGCTTACTTTTTAAGGTCTGTTCAGTCCTACCTCTGTCTAACTTGACTGAAGAGAAAAATCATCTAGCCTTGAACCTCTAGATGGCAGCATGAGTCTTACTGTACTACTAGTTTTTCCTCTACCACTGTCTGTTGAACTGTGTTTCTCTCTCTCTTTCTCTCTCCCTCTCTCTCTCCCCCCACCCCCATCCCTTCACCCACCAGGACCTTGAACTGTGTTTCTGATTTAGGTACAAAATTTTTGTGACTTTTCCAGACAACTTGCCTAACTTTGTTGATGCCTTGCTTGATTTTTAGCATTTTGTTTTTATTTTTATCTCTCCATCTTTTTTTCCAAACAATTTCCTAAGTTAGGCAAGATCTGTATTTTTCATTTGTGTCTGTAATCTGTATTTTGTTTTTTATTTATTGAATTTATTGGGGTGACATGGGTTAATAAAATTCTATAGGTTTAAGGTATATGATTCTATAATATACCATCAGTATATTGTATTAGCATTATGTGTTCACCAGAGACAGTCAAGTCTTCTTCTGTCACCATTTATCCCCCCTTTACCTTCTTTTACCTCCCCCGCCTCCTTTCCCTCTGGTAATCACCTACTGTTGTCTGTGTCTGCGAGGGTTTTTTTTGTTTTGTTTTTGTTTTTTTGTTTTGCTTAATTCCTTCACCTTTTTCACCGAGTCCCCCAACAACACCCCCCCCCCAACAACTGTCAGTTTATTTTCTGTAACTGTGAGTCTGTTTCTATTTTATTTTTTTTTATTAGATTCCACACATAAGGGAAATCATATGGTATTTGTCTTTCTCTGACTGGCTTATTCCACTTAGTATTAATACTCACCAGGGCCATACATACTATTGCAAAAGGTAAAATTTTCTTCTTTTTTTACAGCCAAGTAGTATTCCATTGTGTAAATGTACCACAGCTTTTTTATTCCCTCTTGCACAATGGGTACTTGGGCTGCTTCCAAATCTTGGCTATTACAAATTGCACTACAGTGAACATAGGGGGGCATCTATCCTTTCTAATTAGTGTTTTAGGTTTCTTCAGGTGTGTTCCCAGAAGTGGAATCGCTGAGTCATGAGGCAGTTCCACTTTTAATTTTCTAAGGTAGCTCCATACTGCTTCCCACAGTGGCTGCACCAGTCTGCATTTCCACCAACAGCACACAAATGTTCCCTTTTCTCCTTGATAGCCATTCTGACTGATGTGAAGTGATAACCCATTGTGGTTTTAATTTGTATTTCTCTGATGGTTAGTGACGTTGAGCATCATTTCATGTGTATATTGGCCATCTGTATGTTCTTTCTGGAGAAGTGTTTATTCAGATCCTCTTCCTATTCCCATGTTTTAATTGGGTTGCTTGTGTTTTTGGTTGAGTTGTATAAGTGCCTCATAAATTGTGGATAACCCCTTATCAGATGTATCATTGGTGAATATGTTCCTCCATTTGTTGCATCATCTTTTCATTTTGTTGCTGGTTTCCTTTGCTGTGCAAGAACTTTTTAATTTGATACAGTCCCCTTTGTTTATTTTTCTTTTGCTTCCCTTGACCGAGGTGATAAAGCAGAGAAAATACTGTTGTGAGAAGTGTTTGAGATTTCACTGCCTATGTTTTCTTCTAGGATTTTTATGGTTGTAAGTCTAGCATTTACGTCTTTAATACATTTTGAGTTTGTTTTTGTGTAAGATATATGAAGGTGGTCTGGTTTTATTTATTTATTTTTTTGCACATGTATGTCCAGTTTTTCCCACACCATTTATTGACTAGACTGTTTCTGCCTCCTTTGTCAATTATTAATTGACCATAAAGGTCTTGGCATTCTGTTCTGTTCCATTGACCTATATGTCTGTTTTTACGCCAGTACCATGTTATTTTTTATTACTGTGGCCATGTAGTATAGTTTGGTATCAGGTAATATGCTTCCTACAACTTTGCTCTTCTTTCTCAGGATGGAGTTGGCTATTCTGAGTTTTTTGTGGTCCCATATACATTTTTGGATGATTTGTTCTAGTTCTGTGAAATATCCCATCGGTGTCTTGATAGGAATTGCATTGAGTCTATAGATTGCTTTAGGTAGTATGGACATCTTTTAAAAGTTTTTTGTAAATTGATTTTTATAGAGAGAGGGAAGGAGAGAGAGTGCCCATGAGAGAGATTGATTTGTTTCACTTATTGATGCATTCATTGGTTGGTTCTTGCATGTGCCCTGACTGTGGATCGCACCCGAAACCGTGGTGTATTGGGACAGCAAACTATCAACTGAGCTACCTCTCTGGGGCCTTCCTGTTGTTAATTCTCCCTATCCATGAACATAATATATGCTTCTATTTATTTGTATGTTCTTCATTTTCTTTCCTCAGAGTCTTACAATTTTCTAAGTAGAGGTCTTTTACATTCTTGATTATATTTATTCCTAGGTATTTTATTTTATTTTTTATGCAATTGTAAATATGCCGACATCCCTGATGAACATAGATGCTAAAACACTCAACAAAATATTAGCAAACCGGATCCAGCAACACATTAAAAAGGTCATATATCATGATCAAGTGGGATTTATTCCAGGGATGCAAAGTTGGTGCAATATCCACACATCAATAAATGTGATATACTACATAAATAAAAGGAAGGATAAAAACCACATGATTATATCATTAGATTCAGAGAAAGCATTTTATAAAATTCAGCACTTTTATGATAAAAACTCTCAGCAGAGTGGAAACAGAGGGAACATACCTCAATGTAATAAAGGCCATACATATTTGACAAACCTGCAGCCAACATTAAACTCAGTGGGCAAAAATTACAAGCATTTCCCTTAAGATCAGGAATAAGACAAGGATATCCACTTTCACCATTCTTATTCGACATAGTACTGGAAGTCCTAGCCATAGTCATCAGACAAGAAGAAGAAATAAAAGGCATCCAATGGGAAAGGAAGAAGTAAAGTTGTCATTATGTGCAGATGATATGATGCTATATAGAGAGAACCCTAAGATTCCACAGAAAAACTACTAGAACTGATAAACAAATTCAGTAAAGTAGGAGGATACAAAATAAATATCCAGAAGTCAGTTGCATTTTTTAAAGGATTTTATTTCTTTATTTTTAGAGAGAGGGAGAAAGTGGGAGAGAAGCAGTGATTGGTTGCCTCCCCTTCACACCCCAATTGGGGACTGAACCCACCACCCAGGCATGTGCCCTGACTGGGAATCAGACTGGTGACCTTTGCTTTGCAGGACAATGCTCAGCCAGCTGGGCCCCGCTGGGCCACACTGATAGGGCAGTTGCGTGTTTACACACTAATAATGAACTATTAGAAAGGGAAACTAAGAAAACAATCCCATTTACACTAGCAGTGTATATTTTTGATGCTCAGAGTCTTTTAATTTCTCTATTGTCAGAAATATCATTTTGCTTTTGATTAAAGAGATGTGATAGTTTAACTCATTAGCTTCTATGCTGGATATAAGACCCTCAAAATGGACTCAGTACTCTCATTTCAAGTTGTCTTATTCTGTTCTTTGACTCTGTTGGTATTTTGTGATATTAGACAATGTCTCAGTACATTAAAGCAGGAATGTTAGCTAGAGCTGATAAAATAAACTTCCTCCGAGAAGAATTTAATTGTTTAAAAATTAAGTTTTCTGGTTTGCAGCCATTTTGAGTGCTGAAATAATAGCGAAAGAAGGAAGCGTTCATTTCAGCAGCTCCTTGAGTGTCTGTTTCCTGCGAGGCTCGGGAGGGCCTGTGAAGACGAGTAAGACATGGTCACTGCCCTTGTGCAAATTAAAGTCCAGTAGGAAAGGGAGGTAAGACAATTAAGCAAATGATTCTTCATAGAAGGTAGAAGAGATATAAGCTCCATAAGCGTACAGAGAACTGGGAATAGGGGAGAAGAGGGCAGTTCCATTAGACTGCTGTAGGAGTGCCGGATAAGTTCATCTTACATGTCACCGTGGATTGATGAGTAAGAATTGCCTAGGTCTGTTTAACTGAGAAGGATTTTGAGGAGTCGGTGAACCGATACTACCTCGGTTCAGTAGTCAGTGTTGTCTGCTATGGACAAGGGAAAGGAACATGGTAGTATTTGCTGTTTCTGGATCCTTGGAAATATACTATCAAGAACACATAGGATCTGGATACTTGGAAAGGAGATGGGACCATATTCCAAGAGGAATGGGAAAATAAAGACCAGCCGAGTTTGAAAGAACTGCTCTGCTCAAGGAACAGTCCCTAAGGAACCCAGGTTATATTAGGGGTCATTAGAACTAAAACTAGGAGGGAGATAGGTGCCAGATTGAGGAGGGCCTTGAACTCTAGAGGGTGACGAGTTAGACTCATAGGTCATAGGGAGCATGTGAAATGTCTTTCGAATGTCTTAATGACTCTAACATTAACTCCATGTTCACTATAGATGTTTCGTGAGATAGTTTACTAAAAGAGACTGAACCACAAGTCTGTTTATTGTAAAGACAAAGAAAAAAGTAAAAATAACCTAGCATTACCACTCAGAGATAACCACTATTGACATGTGATGTGTTCGCTGGCCCTCCCTTCTCCCTTTATGTTTGGATGTGTGCTCACATTCCTGTGTGCCCATGCATTTACACAGACATGCCTTTTTTAAAAAAGATTTTATTTATTTTTAGAGACAGAGGAAGAGAAGGAGAAAGAGAGGGAGTAAAACATCAATATGTGGTTGCCTCTCTCATGCCCCCTACTGAGGACCTCACCCGCATCCCAGGCATGTGCCTGACTGGGAATCAAACCAGCAACCCTGTGGTTCGCAGGCCAGTGCTCAATCCACTGAGCCACACCAGCCAGGGCTACACAGACATGCTTTTTAACACAACTGAGACTAAAGTCTGTGTATGTAGTTTTAGCCTGTACATACTTTTCTTTTTCACTTATTCTATCATAAGCATTTTTTCTGCATCATTAGAAATTGTACCACTGAAAATTTCTGAGTAGGGAAGTTGCATACTTTTAGAAGATAGTGGTACATGGAATGGAATAAAATAGTAGAAACAGGAGGCTGGAAGCTGTTGTGGGAGCTCCGGCAGGGAGAGTGGAGGGTTTGACCGGTGGCGGTGAGAAGGCAAAGAAGTGGCCCGGACGGAGACGTCTCGGGTCTCTCCTTTTCGGGAGCAGGGAGGTAGCTGTCTAGATAGGTCTTGAGGAGTAAGTTGAAATTAAGAGTTTACCATGATGTTTTGAGCCTGGTTAGTGACAGGAAAGTTAGAAGGAAGAGAGAGATTTGCTTAAAGAAAAAAGTCACCTGCCCTGGCTGGTGTGGCTCAGTGGATTGACCGCCAGCCTGCGAACCAAAGGGTCGCCAGAGTGATTCCCGGTCAGAGACATGCCTAGAGGTTGCGGGCCAGGTCGCAGGTTGGGAGCGTATGAGAGGCAACTGATTGATGGTTTTCTCCCTCTCTTTCCCCCTCCTTTCCCCTCTCTCTGAAAATAAATAAATAAAATATTTTTTTAAAAAGGGGAAAAATCACTAATTCTTTTCACATGTCCCTTAGTAGGCAGGCACCTTAATTTTTGTAGTGATAAGTAAAAGCCGTTAGTATAGGTTGGTGCTGTGAATAGAATTAAAGCAGTGCTCTTCGGCAAGTCTAGTCACATCACCTGGGCAACAGGAAATGTTTTAGATAGTTAATTTTTTCTCAGAGAAATGAATTTGTGAAACAAAATATCCGTGACTTCCCAAGTGGGTTTGGCAGATTATTAAGCCTCTAAATTAAATAAATCACTTTGGTATATAGTCTTCTTATACAATAGTACTTTTCCATTTAGTTAACTATCTGTAGCTATTCAGGAAATTGTTACGGCCTTCGTATATGGTAGCCGACCAAATCTTTATTAACGGGGGAAAAATTTCAGAAGTTTAAATTTGAAGTAACACTAATTGGCCTAAAATATTTGTGTTGATGCATCTATTAATTAATTAATAGCTCTACTTGGGTTACATGAGCACCAGGGTAAAGTCTTCCTGAGAGTGGAGACTGCATTTTACATGCAGCTGGAGACGTGCGGGGTCTCCCATGGAGGACGGAGTACACTGCCAGACTGCCCTCTGTGAAGCACTGGCTGCCCTGCCGCCTTGCTAACACCAAGTGCTGTCGTTTTTAGAGGCCACTGCCAATTACATACGCAAAATATTAATGTCTTCTTATGTAATCATTTTTATTGTATTTTTAATTACCATTTAGTCCCCTTATACCTCCCTCTGCCCCCCCCCCCGCACAATAATCACATTGTTGTTCATAAAACAGTATCTTGTTTTAATGTTCGTTTCTTCTCTTATGGAAATGAAAGTTGTTTTCATGTTTCTTGGTGATGTCTGTTGACAAGGACTGGAAATGCAAGAAAGTATAAATTTGAATTACTTTACCCTGAAAAATACAGCCAGGGAACTTGATTGAAAAGTCCATATGGCTCAGTGGGTTGAGCACTGGCCCATAAACTGAAAGACTGCAGGTTTGATGCCTGGTCAGGGCACAGGCCTGGGTTGAGAGTTCAGCCCTGGTTGGGGCATGTGTGAGAGGCAACCGATCTATGTTTCTCTCTCACACTGATGTCTCTCCCTCTCTCCCTCCCTTTCCCTCTCTCTAAAATAATAAATAATTTTTTTAAAATCAACCTGTGATGTTGTAATTTGCATTTCTCAAATGTTAAATGAAACTTATTTTTGTTTTCTTCATTGTCATGCCATCTCACCATAGTCATTAGCATGGCATCCTATTTAAAAAGTCCTAGATTTTATATTGTATTACTACCACTTGGAAGAGATCAAGGTTATTTCTTATAATTAGAAATTGTCGATTTACCCTTAAGTATTTTGTTCTTAAAAATATATTATGATAATGGGAAATAAAGCATGCCATTATTTTTCATTTTCCCTTGGTCGGCAAATTAAGATACACAAAGTCTCAAATTACCCTCAAGGCCTGTAAGTGCTCATATCTTTTATCCATTAATCAAGTTATTTCATAAACCTAACATTGCCTCTGAAATGGCTTTACACACAAAGAGGATTTTATCATAAAATGCTTGCAGTATTTTATTCCCTTCTGAATTTTTTTGTGTGGGGAGTGGGCAAGGATAGAGGAAAGTGGGCAGAGCATAAATTTAGATGAAGTTAGGTTCATTCTGCATAATTCTACAAAATATGTGATAGGTAAGAAGTTGTACATAATGAAATAAAGTTCAACATTAGGGGAATAACCAAGTGAAATATAGTACACCCATATAGTAGAAGACAATACAGCCATTAAAAATCATGTTATAGCCCTGGCTGGTGTAGCTCAGTGGATTGAGCACAGGCCTGTGAACCAAAGGATCGCCCTTTTGATTCCCAGTCAGGGCACATGCCTGGGTTGTAGGCCAAGCCCCCAATAGGAGGCGAGTGAGAGGCAGCCACACATAAAAAGTCATGTTATAGATTAAAGAACAATTAATAACAGAAAAATGCTCATTATGTGAAAGGATAATTGCAAGTGAAAAAATTCAGAACACAAAATCAGCAGTTCCTTTTGTTTTGAGAGCATGGAATAAACAAATGACTGGAAGGAAATACACCAATATGTTTCGATGGATATCTTGAGTGATTTTTTTCTTTAAAAATTTCCGAATTTTCCAATTGTTAGCAATGAACACATTCTATTCTGTTGCGTAGGAAAAAAACTAAAACTAAGGAAAAGTTATATACCATTCTAAAAATAAAATTAGTTTCTTGGAAGATCTACCTTCTACTTTCCTGGGCAATAAAATTTTTTAAAAATATATTTTATTGATTATGCTATTGTAGTTGTCACATTACCCCCCTTCATTCCCCTCTACCCTGCACACCCTCTCCCACCCACATTCCCCCCCTTTAATTCATGTCCATGTGTCATAAGTTCTTTTTTTTTTTAGATTTTATTTATTTATTTTTAGAGAGGGGAGGGAGAGAGAGAGAGAGAAACATCAATGTGCGGTTGCTGGGGGACATGGCCTGCAACCCAGGCATGTGCCCTGACTGGGAATCGAACCTGTGATGCCTGGTTCGCAGCCCGCGCTCAATCTACTGAGCTACACCAGCCAGGGCTGTCATAAGTTCTTTAGCTTCTACATTTCCCATACTATTCTTGCCCTCCCCCTGTCTATTTTCTACCTACCATCTATGCTACTTATTCTCCTTACCGTTTCCCCCTCTCTCCCTATCCCACTCCCCTGTTGCTAACCCTCCATGTGTTCTCCATTTCTGTGGGTCTGTTCCTGTTCTAGTTGTTTGCTTAGTTGTTTTTGTTTTTGTTTTAGGTGTGGTTAATAACTGAGTTTGCTGTCATTTTACTATACAGGTTTTTTGTCTTCTTTTTCTTAGATAATTGCTTTTAACATTTCATAAAATAAGGGCTTGGTGATGATGAACTCCTTTAACTTGACCTTATCTGAGAAGCACTTTATCTGCCCTTCCATTCTAAATGAAAGCTTTGCTGGATAGAGCAATCTTGGATGTATGTAGGTCCTTGCCTTTCATGACGTGGAATACTTCCTTCCAGCCCCTTCTTGCCTGCAAGGTGTCTTTTGAGAAATCAGCTGACAGTCTGATGGGAACTCCTTTGTAGGTTACTGTCCCCTTATCTCTTACTGCTTTTAGGATTCTCTCCTTCATTTTTACCTCGACTAATGTAATTATGATGTGCCTTGGTGTGTTCCTTCTTGGGTCCAGCTTCTTTAGGACTTTCTGAGCTTCCTAGACTTCCTGGAAGTCTATTTCCCTTGCCAGATTGGGGGAGTTCTCCTTTATTATTTGTTCAAATAAGTTTTAAATTTCTGGCTCTTCCTCTTCTCCTTCTGGTACCCCTATAATTTGGATATTGGAACATTTAAAGATGTCCTGGAGGTTCCTAAGCCTCTCCTCATTTTTTTAAATTCTTATTTCTCCATTCTTTTCTGTTTGGTTGGTTGTTTATTCCTTCTGATCCACTCTATTGTTTTGAGTCCATTTCCTTCTTATCACTATTGGTTCCCTGTGCATTTTCTTTCATTTCTCTTATCATAGCCTGCATTTGTTCATCTAATTTGTGACCAAAGTCAACCAGTTCTGTGGGCATCCTGATAACCAGTGCTTTGAACTGTGTGTCTGATAGGTTGGCTATCTCTCGGTCACTTAAAAGTACTGTATGTGCGGCTTTCAGTTCTGTTTGAGCCATCTTCCTCCACCCCCCCCCCCAATTTTGGTCTAGTCATGCCCGTTATGTATGAGGGGCAGAACCTTAGGTGTTCACCAGGGCGGGGCACGGCACCCCAGTCGCTGGGTTGTGACGTTATATGTGGGGGCAGGGTTTGAGAGGGAACAATGGTGCTTGCTCCGCTCTCCTTGGGACCTCAGTCCCTTCTGCTGATTCCGTGTGGATGGGCTTGTGCACCCTGTGGGACTTTCCAAGGACCTCTCCTATGAGGCTGGGAGTCTCTCCCTGTGCCTCAATCCCCACAGGTGTCCT
The DNA here is from genome assembly GCA_004024845.1 of Tonatia bakeri. Taxonomy (NCBI): domain Eukaryota; kingdom Metazoa; phylum Chordata; class Mammalia; order Chiroptera; family Phyllostomidae; genus Tonatia; species Tonatia bakeri. Next base: position 112,672 of record PVIA01000368.1, on the reverse strand, counting down.
GAGGCTCTATTTCCCAGCGCTGTGATCCTGGGTTGCAGGCAGTGCCTTGCTTCACAGTTCCTGCCTCGCTGGGTCTGCCATTTGCCACTCCTCGGCTGGGGTCTGCCAGCTGTTGCTTGTGCACTCAGGGTCCACCCACTGTGGTCTTGTGCGCCCTGGATGACTTACGCACCCAGTCCCAACGCTCTCTGCTCTCCGAGCCGTGACCCGTGCCCGGCTGCCCGACTCTGCCCCTCCTACCGGTCTGGATGAATGGGCCTATTTTAACTTCTTGGTTGTCCGACTTCCATACAGTTCAGTTTTCTGTCAGTTATGGTTGTTATTCTGTTTCTAAATTGTTGTTGTCCCTATCTTGGTTGTGCGAGGAGGGACAGTGTGTCTACCTATGCCTCCATCTTGGCCAGAAGTCACAATTAAAATTTTAGACACTTCTATGGACTGTTTTCTAAATAAAAATGACTATATCTGTTAATAACAATGGATCATTTTAAGCAGGTGATGAGTAGCAAGTTAAAAGTTAATAACACTTCATTTTCCATCCTTAGCATGTTTTTCTGGAAGTAGAAATTAGGAGACAAAAGGAGTAGTAAGCTGTTGGGTCAAGACCCAGAGATGATCTAGTTGGTGCAAGAGGCATCTTTTCATCACCAGTCACTGGCCAAGATTTTCAAGTTTTATGTTCTCAGCCTTTCTTCCCTGTAGTCGGAAAACTGAAATCAGTATTAACTACTCAGTAGGAGCAAAGAACCATACAGGGGTGTTCATCATGCAGCCCACAGGCTGCATTTGGCCCAGGATAGCTATGAATACAGCCCAATACAAAATCGTGAATTTACTTAAAACATTTTTTTTTTGCTCATCAGTTTTCGTTAGTGTTTGTGTATTTAATGTATGGCCCAAGACAACTTGTCTTCCAGTGTGGCCTGGAGTTTGGGCCCAAAAGTTTGGGCACCCCTGATTCTGTCAGTCTTTTTATTTTTTTAAAAAAATTATTTATTTGTTTTTAGAGAAAAGGGAAGGGAGGGAGAAAGAGAGGGAGAGAAACATCAGTGTGTGGTCGTTGCCTCTTGCACACCCCCTACTGGGGACATGGACTACAACTCAGGTATGTGCACTGACTGGGAACTGAACCGATGACCCTTTGGTTCTCAGGCCTGCGCTCAGTCCACTGAGCCACACCAGCCAGGGCTGATCTGTCAGTCTTAAATGAAACCACAGCTGTTTGGTTGATCAGTAAAATGGACCTAATAATTTTTTCCCCTTTGGCTTAGAATATAGTTTTCTTATCACAAAGAGGAGAACCAAATAATTGCAATAGGTGTGCATATGAGTTAAGTTTCTTTCCAGGCATTGGGTGTAAAAGAATGACGGTTTCTGCCCCTGGAAAAAGTAATTGGCATTTTCTGATTTTTTTGTTCATGTATTAGTTTAGTTTTTGATACTCTAGAGATTTCAACAAAATTAAAAATGTCTTTAAGTGTAATGTCAGTTCTTTTTTTTTTTTTAAGTTTTTTCCACTGGTTTGTATTAGAAATATAATCTGGGAGGGTGATGATATCACATGGAATTTACAAATGATGACAAAGCACTTTGCTATAGGAACTCTAGAAAAGACTTTTGATATGTAGAAGTATATCTAATCTTTAAGTTTAAACTAAAAACTTGGCAAAAGCTACTAATATTTGGTATAACTGAAAAAGATTGGAGAAATATAATAGAAAAAAAGAATGATTTTTTTTAAAGGAAGGACTTTTACATTTAAGTGTAGGAAACTACATTTAAAAATTGACTGGTTAATAGTGAAGAACTTCTCTGAGAGAATAATTGAATCTAATAGGTTGGAGTTCTGGATATGGAATGCAAAGTGAAAAGGACTAAAATGAGATTTCAGGATATAAAAATATTCCACTGTTCCATCATTTTTGTTATTTAATACACTAAAAAATTTAAGTACAATATATATAAAGAAAAGCACACATTATAGTGTACCCCTTAATGAATTTTCATAAAATCAATAATTGCTGTGAAACCATGACCAAGAACAGATCAAGAAATAGAACTTTTGCAATATACAAAGTTGATTTTTAGAAATCGTGGAGTCCCAGACCCCTGATGTTACAAATACAGACACAAAGGTCTGAGGCCTCAGGGCAGCTACACAGCTCATTAGCCACAGAACCAGGAATCTGGATCATGCTTTATGAAGCGGGAAAGGCAGGTGGCATTTTTAAGCTTGCTATGTTTCTTACATCTGGTTTCCTGTTTAATTCTTACTACTGTTCAACAGTGTCCATTTGAATAGATGAGGTAACTCAGATTCACAGAGCTTCATTAACTTTCCAAAGCCACACAGCTAGTTACTTGGAAAGCTGGGACTAGAATCCAAGTCTTTTAATTCTTGATTCAGGGGTATCATTGCTTCTGAGAATAGTAACAGTAGATGTGTTTCTTGGTTTCACTCAAATACTTACTTGGTAAAATATGATTTTTTTTTTCTTCTGGGAACTGGTAAGTAAACTTTGCCTCTTTTTAACAGCTCGTGTTTGATGCTGGACACCAGTCTAACACTTCAGAACTTCAGGCACTTTTCGTTGTAAGCGAAAGCAGACCAGAGACAATGTCTCAGCGTCTGGGCGAGTAGGGTTGAAACCCGTGAGCTAGATAGGAACTCCTTCTTCCGTGGCAGTGACGTCTGGGTTGAAACTCTCAGTATTTCCTTAGAACCAGTTGTATTCCATGGAGAATAAAATCTTAATGTATAAAATGAAAATGACATTTGGGTTCTCTGAAGTGTAAAATGGATCTTAAATCATCAAGGAGTCAAGTAGGAACAAAATCGAAACCATGTCAGTTGCATCCTACATATCTCCAAAAAAAAAAATCCCATTAACCTTTGTTTCTTGACAGACTCAGAATTTCAAAATCATATTAGAGCTAATTTGGTTGAAATTTCATTCTGTAGAGATGCACAAAGATTAGTATTGACTTGTGTGTGGCTTTGTTGACACTCTTGGTTTGGTTTAGTTATGTAGAAGTTAGTTCGTAAAATTTCTGTTCTGTGATATTGCGTTCCAGAGAGATCTTGTGTTTGGGTTGATGTTTTTTAAACCTGTTAATTTCATCTAAAGAATTGGGCGGGGGGCGGGGGGGGGGTGGAAGAGTACAGCCGGTGATAGACTCTTCCTTTTTTCTTTTACAGGGGACTTTATAATCTTACAGAATAGACGGCAGGGGGTCAAACTTGTTTTCACCGGGGGCCACATCAGCCTCACGGTTGCCTTCCAAGGGCCGAAATAATTTTAGGACTGTATATATGTAACTACTCCTTAACTATGAAGCAGTTGAAATTACATTTGGCCCTTGGAAGGCAACCACGAGGCCAATGTGGCCCCCGGTGAAAATGAGTGTGACACCCCTGTAATAGAGGGTCTGACAGTTAACTTACATTACTCTCGTCTTCAATGGTAGCGATCTATTAACATTCTTTTCTGGGAAATGTGCATTATTGCTTATCTTGGTATTTTTTTTATTGGCTGCATTGGAAGAAGAGTTGCACATTAATAAGCACTTACAGATTCTGGAAAAGTCTGGGGCTTTTGATTCGTTTTGCCTTTTTCCCCCTTTTCATTTCTTCCTTCCCTCATGTAGCAGCCTTTGTGGCTGAATGAATGTGAAAAACCAGGTTGGGCAGTTGAGAGCAGGACTGCTGAAGCCACCCCGTTTTTAAGCACACACAGAGATGGTCCAGAAGAGTGTGGGCGTCAGTGAATTCAGTGCTATCAGAACACAAGCACTACCAGAAGTAATTCTTATTCTAGTATCAAACATAACAGTCCTTGAAAATCCCCTTTGGAGTGTTGAAAAGAGATCAAGGGAAACCTTCAGAACTGTTGTTTCTTGAGGAAGAAGAAACCTCCAATTCGTTCATCTGTTGTGGCTCCACTTTCTCATTTTGATGCTCTGTCCACAGTGGGGACAGTAAAGATGTCCTGCACCTGCCGAGACGGCAGCAGGGGACGGACGTGACCTCTCCGTTTATTGCTGGTTGCAACTTGGCCTGTTTTTAGACAGAATTGCTCTGTGGGTGCTTCTAGTGGAGAGCGAAGGAAATCAAGGTAGCAGCAAGAAATCAGAATTTACCCATGGCCGTGAATTGGCTAATTTTCACATGCGGTTAGTTAAGAAATGATTACAGCCGGAGGAGTCATGACCTCAACTTTTCATCAGCTCCATTGGATTGTGCCTCAGTTTGGAAATGAAGGAGGTTTGCGGGAAGTTTTAATTGTACCTGTGTGATTTATCCCTAGTCAGCTCTTTAATTTCTTCTGGCTGTCTGAGGTTTCCGACATGCTGTAAATTTCCCCAAGTTTTTCATTATCTGCAATTTCTTTATGACTCGTGAATCGGAGTGGAGAGAGAGTGTGGATTTACAGCGGAGATAAACATGTCCATAAAGTCTGTGTCTGTGTCAGTAATTGTGCTGCTGTCAGTGACTGTCCTGTTTTACAGGCCTCTCTCGGGAAAGGAGCAGGCCCCACTACCTGCAGCACCGAAGTGCGCGCTTTGATTTGCACGAACCTGCTGGGAGATTAGGTGGGGACGGTGGGATAGGAATTGAGACTGGACTTGGGCCTCTCTTGTTTGTTTAAGGTCAGACGCCTTTGTGTTGGATACCTGTGTGTAAAACAGAACATGGATGTTTGTTTCCTAAGGGAAAATGCAACATATTGATACGGTAGATGTGAGAAATCCTTTCTAACTTCATTTTATACAATGCCTTTAAGATGACTTTCCTTTCTGTTACTGTTGATCAACTTGGGTCTTTTTTTCATCTTTCCATTTTCCTTTTCTTGAAAAGGAAAGGAATCGAAAGAGGATTTCTCCTTTAGAACATCATTCCTCCTCGAGAGTGGGGCCCGCTGGAGTTCCGATGACATGCACATCACCTATGAATGGCCCTCCCCTGACCGCTGGAAGCGGTGTGCTCTCAGCACAGTTTTCCCCGCTTGCTGCCTTCCCCGCGTGCCAAGCAGTGTTCTTCATGGAGTAAGCTTGTGAAGTTACACTGTTACCATATTCTAGTTTGGGAAAACTTCTAGCATGTGGCTTACTAGGTCCCATTTAACAACCATACAAAATAACCTAAAAAAATCAACCAAATAAAATCTCAAGTCATCCTCATAACTTGATGCTGTAAACTCCCTAATTTGTCTTATGAATTAAAAAATGGTTTTCTTTAATGAATGCCTTGTTAAAGTGCTTGATGTCCTTTTTTTCCTTCTGTCTTTTATCTATTTTATACATTCTAATTTTATGCACAGTAATTTTGGGTTTTACTTCTGTGCCTGTTCAATTTGTTGAAAGTAGAATGAGATGTCTAGCTAGGTCTGATTATAGAAATAAGCTTTCTGATTGCTCAGGTTGGAAGGCTTGCTAATTGCTAAGACTGTCTCCTCCCAGAAAATAGTTATTTGGGGGCTGGGGGAGCGTAGTGTTCTAACTCTACAGGGGAAGCATTTTTTTCTCCTAGTTGAAGGGAAAATAGTTTATGGTTGTCTGCTTCTGTTTCTGCCACTGTCAGCTGTCAAATTCAGTAAAAACAGGAGTTTAATTAGCCAACAGACTCACAGTGTTGGAGGATAACAAAGAAGAGAGCAACACGGTAAACAATTATTGGAATACAAATTTGTATGCCTGCTATTCTCTGATATGGCTCCACAGCAGGAACCAGTAACTTTGTATTAAAGTATTAACATACCGGTAGGTGCAGGAGAATGATTTGGTAACATGTCTCCAGATTGAAAAAGGACAGGTGATTTCTCACTGTCCTTAATCAAGCTGAGAATGAAATCTAACAGTAGCCAGTCTTGAAACTAGAGGGAGGGATAGAGCGAAAATCCTCATATGGTGTTTTACTTCTAAAAATCCCTTCTGTGAAGTTATGGGTAAGAAAAACATTTATTTCAAATTATCTAGTAAATGGACATTAATGCCAGAAATAAGTCCAGAAAGCCCCTCTTCATTAGTTTAAGAAGAATGCCAGTAAGTCTCCTTTTCTTTCAGTAGTTTATTAAGAAAAAATTTTAAATGCCCAGTGAGCCCCCTCCCCCCCCGTACGCACACTCACATGCACACGCATGTTCTGTCCAGAAAGTATCCAGCCGTGTAATATGAAAAATAGAGACGCTTATTGAAGAAGATACAAGAAACATTGTACATAGGACAATGGCATCTCAGTCCCCTTCAAAGTAGGCACCTTGGGACCTCACACACTTCTTCCAGTAGCCATCAGCTGCCCCGTCATATTTTCCTGAATCTCATCAATGTCTGAAATCTTTTCTCTTTCAAAGGTAAGTTTTGGGAAAAGCCAGAAGTCACACAGGGTGCCAAGTCTGGGCTGCAGGGGGGCTGAGTCACCTGGGTGATTCGATTTCTCTGCAAAACAAAACAAAACAAAACAAAACTCTGCAGGAGATGTGATGCATGAGCAGGTGCATTGTCGTGATGAAGCGGCCAGTCACCAGCTGCCCATAGCTGCGGCCTCCTGAATCATCCAGATAGTCTCCGCAGAGGAATGTTCAAGCTTAACACAAAGTGTGATGCAGATTCATTGCTCTCCTCGCTCAGTCATTTTGAATGCAATGGCCCCATGGTACACATGCTCACTCAAGGGTGTCTACCTCCCCAGCTGACTAGTACAGTGAAGTTGTCATTGTTCATATGCATGCATTCCAGTCCACTCTCCTTCGCTGCAAGGTTCCATCAATGTTCATAAACTGTTCTGATTATTTTAACAATGACTAGATTTTTTCCAAATAGACGTCAACTATGTGCATATGTGTGCTTTTTTTTTTTCTCCCTGAACTATTAGGAAGTAAATTTTATTTTATTTATTTATTTATTTTTAAAGATTTTATTTATTTATTTTAGAGAGGGAAGGGAGAGGGGGAGAGAGAGAGAGAGAAACATCAATGTGCGGTTGCTGGGGGACATGGCCTGCAACCTAGGCATGTGCCCTGACTGGGAATTGAACCTGCGATGCCTGGTTCGCAGCCCACGCTCAATCCACTGAGCTACGCCAGCCAGGGCAGGAAGTAAATTTTAGACATTGGGCACTTTACTTTGAGTACCTCAGAGCACATCTCTTAAGAACAGGGCGGTTTCCTACATAACAATAATTGCAAAATATCTAATGTCCTTTCCACATTCAGAATTCCTCAGTTGTTTCAAAAGCTTCTGTAGCTTTTTAAAAACCAAGGTCCAGTTAAGATTCAGGCATTGTAAATGTCAATATGTTCTTCATAGGAAAACATTTAAAACTAAATTCTGCACACCAGCAGTTTTAATGAATATTTGCCAGTTTTTCCTTAGGGTGAACATACATTTATTCAAATGGCTATCGTGTTCTCCTAGAGCGCTGAGTTTCAAGCTCTTCCTCTACAGCAAGCCTGCCTTATCAAGCTTCTTTAATCTGTTTCTGTATTCTCTCCTGCTCCTAACCAAATTAGCTGTAGAATTGATCTTTTCTCCAATAACCACTCCACTGTGCAGTCAGAGTAATATTTTTGAAAGTTCGCAAATTGACATGTGACCTCATTCCCTACTTAAAACTCATCAATGGCATTCCATTGCTCTTAGGATAGAATAAAAAACCTTTCATTTGGCCTTACAGCTCTGCCCGATCCTGCCTTTCTCACACCATACTTTTCCTCTCTGAGCGTGGGTTCTACAAATTATGAAAGAGGAAAAAATAAAGAGTTGGGGAAACTCCTCTTAGATGAAATTTGAAGTAGGGCTCGACAGCTATTATTTGCAAAGGGGAGGAGGGTAGACACTTCAGACTGGGAAGCAGTTTTTGAGTGTGGATGGGTTAGAGTACTAGAAGGTTGGAAAAGGGAGGAGCTGGGTTATGGAAAACCTAAAAGATGAGACTGAGGAGTTATTTTCAAAAGCCTGGTAGCAGGCCCCAGAGAGAATCAAAAGGTGTGGTGTTGGTTCCAAGAGACTGCCTAGGAAGCTGCCGCAGTCCCAGATGCAATGACTGCCTGTCCTGGATAGGACAGTATGAATGCAAAGATGGGGCTGTTTGGGGGGCGGGATAGAGATGAAATTATAGCAGACTAGAGAGACACAAGAGTCAACATGGTTTCAAGATTTTAAGCCCTTGTAACTCAGGAAACATTTAGGATGGACATGGGGAAGTGGAGTATGTTTGTTTGCTGAAGTATTGTTAAGGCATCTCTGAAATGATTACTATATTTTTAGAACTATAAGACACACCTAGGTTTTAGAGGAAGAAAATAGGAAAAAAATTTTGAAGCAAAAAATGTGGTAAAATATTAATAACCTGTGACCCTGCTCCACTGCCCCCCCCCTGCCAGGGAGCCAGGTAAGCTACATTTGCACTATAAGACACACCCCATTTTCCTCCCAAATTTGGGGGGGAGTGCATTTTAAAGTCAGAAAAATACGGTAACTTAAACTGCTATCAGAGTTATAGGCTAAAAGATTGTGGATATCAGGGCTGTTAGTTAAAGTGAGTTCAACTGCATATAATAAGAAATTCAAAATAATTGTGGCTTAAACAGGGTAAAACTTTTTTCCCTCACAACAATGAAGGCTCTCCAGTAGACAGGTTTTGGCTGATAGGGCAGCTCCACAGTGTCATCCAGGACATTCCACTTTCTCAGTGCATGGTTTGCATCCTAAAGGATACCTCATTGTCCAGAATGACCACCAGAGCTCTAGCCATCAAGCCTGAGTTGGAGGCCAGGAGAAGGGAGAAGGGCAGAAAAGGGGTTCCCACAAAGCTGACTCCTTCCCATCATGCAGCCTGACTGAAAGTTACACAGAATGTTGTCATCTGGACCAGTCTGGCTACAAAAGAATGTAATCTTTTATTCTGGGCTGTAATTTTGCTTGCTAAAAATTGTTGTTTTGTTAATAAGGAGGAAGGGGAGAATGCGTATTGGGATAAGCAACCAACATTCTCTGCCACAGGGAATGAGAGACCTGTGCAAGGGCAGTGATTGATCAGTAGATGCAGAAGAATGGAGGTGGTTCTGTTGATAAAGCTCAGATCAGTGATTTTAGAGGCATGTGTGGATATTAATGTATGAATTGGATTTCATTCTTATAATTTGTTGATTATCTTGTGTGAATTATAACAAAAGGTTAGGAATTGAATAAGTGAATGTATGCCCAACAAATTCTTTTAGAGATTTTTTTTTTTTGGCTCTTTTTCCAAAGAAGTAAACATGAGAACATTTCAGCTCTTTTTGATATTTAGGGAGGCAAACTCCTCAAGAAATGGTCAGCTTTTAATATTGACCACTTTCAATGGTCAGCTTATTAATATTTGTATTTACTTCTGAGTAGAACCTGCTATAGATATTTCTAGTGATGGAGAAGAAAAACAGTTGGTTTTCTGATTTCCCTGTATTTACCAAAACAGATTCAAACATATAAAAAGAAGATTGTTTATGTAAAATTATCTTTTTTGCAGTTAGCCTGGCTAGTGATTCAAGCACTGATTTTTTTTTTAAAGATTTTATTTATTTATTTTTAGAGAGGGAAGGGAGGGAGGGAGAGAGAGAGAAACATCAGTGCGCGGTTGCTGGGGGCCATGGCCCGCAACCCAGGCATGCGCCCCGACCGGGAATCGAACCTGCGATGCCTGGTTCGCAGCCCGCGCTCAATCCACTGAGCCACACCAGCCAGGGCTCAAGCACTGATTTTTATTTTCACTGTGTTTCACGTAGCCTTGTGTACAATTGGCCGCTGGTTTTGTTGAAGGAATGATTGGATTATTCCTGAGTCCTATGTGATGTAGGCTGGGATATTTAGAAGTTAAAGGCAGCCTGTATTGTTTAGCATACTAGAATTTGCTAGTTAAAAAAATGGCTAGTTAAAAATTATAATATTTAATAGTTATAATATCAATATAATTAGCATTAATATAATTAGATATTGTATAATCAATAAGGCATTTTTGTAATGGCTTTGTCAGTTTTTAAAAACCCAACTCCTAAAGATACTTTTCAGCAAAATACATTGAAATAGGTAGATTAATTTAGAAACATTTTTTGAAAATTTAGCTTAAAATGGTAGATAAATCTAGGTTTATGCTGCTTAAAATTAGCATTTTACTCTTAATAGTTAAAGACAACCCCCTATAAAATAGCACTTAGTCTACTGCAGAATATGCATGATTTTGCCCTACTTACAGTGACTGGATTCTCATCCTCTCAATAGGATCAGTATTAAGCCAGCCGTCTTTACCTTCTCGATCCATATTAAACCTGTCTTGGAAAGAGTTCGCTTATTGGATAATATAGCTACACTGGGGCTCTATGACAATATCTTTTGCTGCCTCATTAACTCTGGAGCATTTGAACAAGATAAAAATGCTCTAAAGCCTCTTATCTGATGTCTGGTGTAACCTACTGAAAGCAGGAGTGCCATTAGTTTATGTTAGAAATCAAATGTCCCTCTCCAGCCCAGGAAGTACTGATTAAACCTGAAGTGTCCCTGGAGGACGCTACAGCTGTCAGAGGGGTGGTGGCTGTCCCTCACCAAAAGGGAAATCTGGGCCAGAGGTCTCAGTGGGCGGTGCTTTAAGAACTCGCACGTGGCTGCCCCAGCTGTTCTGCTTTGCCTAATGAATTGTTTTACAAGAAGAGGCTGGGTATTGTCATCACAAGCTGCCTGCCTTAGGGACTGGAGCCGGCCAAATAATAAGTAATGTTAGTGATGGTAATTGAAATGTGATGGCTCTCCTGGGAGATTTACAGCTCTGGAGCTGGTTGGCACTTGTGGATTGTCTTGTCCTCCTAAGGCCCTGTTTGAAGTGTGCCTTATTATTTTCTTCTCTTCCATAATGCTATTGTGTGACTCTTTTCTCTCCTCCCCACTATAGAACCCCATGGAGAGATGCAGCTTTAGGAACATTATAGTGGTTTTAAGTAGAAAGGGAACAGCTTTGACTTTTTCTTTGAAATGATCAACCCTGAAGCAGTAAAGAAGAGCTACCACTGAGATGCGGAGATCTCTTTTAAAGGAACATTTTAAATTTACACAAGTAATATAAGCTCTTGATTTAAAAAAAAAAAAGTCAATAGTATGGACAGCTATGAAGGGAAAAGTGAAAACCTTACCTGATGAACTTCCCAGAGGTAGGAACCACCAACGCTTTGTCTGTGACACGCTTCCAGACATTTTCTACGCAAAACCAAGTTTATGTACGCCACCACACGCAGATGAGATTGTAATATATGTACTGTCTTTTGACTTGTGTTTTTTCATCCCACAGTATAGCTGGGAATCTTTCCTTAGCAGCACATGTAGTTTGGCCTCATTTCCCAATCACTGCATAGAAGTTCACTGGATGTACCGATTCTAGACTCTTAGTAGACAGTTTGACCAAGACCTTATGAGTGAATACTTACTATACCACCTGGGTACACTCACTGATTTGTGTTTCGTGGTTCACTTATGATTTTACATGAAGTAATTTTCCTTTCATTCCAGGACTGTTGAAAATAGGAAATACTGAAGGTGAAACTTTGGGGCTATGGATGGTGTGAGTTTTGTCATAGGCCATCAGCTGTACATATGTGTAGTGACATGCGCCCTGCTGCATGTTCTAAAGTTTTTGCTTAGTTAAGTGAGAAGTATTCTGTCCCAGATAGTTGGGGGATAAACAAATAGCCTTTAATGGATGTTAAAGACATTGACTGGAAGCTTCTACAAAGTTGAATGAGTATTTTTCTCCCCTAATTTTCTACTTCAGAAGCTCCAAAGATCGAGTTATGAATGCGTTAATGGACGTGGGAAATGATTTGCCAGCACGTGGAAATGAGGACTTGGGTTTCTTGTGTAACAGCTTGGCTGACAAAGCAAGTTTGTGTCTCGTGAGCTGCGGGGCCTTGCCAGGAGCGGCGGTGTGGTAAATGAAGCAGAGCAGTTTCCTAGAGCACTTCAGGTCCGTGATGGGAGAAGTCGGTTGTCTTCTTGGGCAAACAGAAACCTGATTTTAGTTGCACCTGTTTTCAATAGAATCTATGCAAATTGAGGGGCATAGTTTTTCATTTCTATTAAAAATAGGAACATATGTCTTTTAAACTCAAAGCATTTAGACCCATTTTCTCAATACTTCAGAGTTTTGTGCAAACATTATTGAAGAGATGTCATACTAATGAATTGTAAAATGCCAACTAATTTTATTTTAGGTTTCTTTTCTTTTTTTTTAATCTTCATCTGAGAATATGTTCTTATTGATTTGAGAGAGAAAGAGACATTGACATAAGAGAAATACCGTGAACTGAACCCGCAACTTTTTGATGCATGGGACAGTGCTCCAACCAACTGCACCACGGGGCCAGGGTGTTTTAGGTTTCTTTTTTTCTTTGTTTCTTTTTTAAAATATTTTATTGTTTATGTTATAATAGGTTTCTTATGTGATGTTTTTCCTCTCCTTAATGTTAGTCATTTGAATTGATGCTCAATGCTTAACAATAATTGGAGGCTATTATTAATAACAATTACTCTTTATACCTGATTTACTTCTTGTTCAAGCCCTCAGTAGATTCTTGGGAGACATAGGTATACAGAGATTTCAGGGACTTCCGTGGGCTCTCAGAGGTCCTCCAGTCCTGTGCTGTAGTCACTAGCTGCACGTGGCTGTTTAAAGTTAAATAATTAAAATTAATAATTCAGTTTCATAGTCGCACTAGCAAATGTTCAGTAGCCACATGTGGCTGCCGTATTGGGTAGCACAGATAGGGCATTTCCACTGTAGGGCGCTTCTCTAAACGAAAGGCTGGCAAGCTATGGCCCACCGCCTGTTTCTTGGTGCCCTGGAAGCTAAGAATTGTTTTTACACTTTTAAAGGATTGTAAAAATAAAAAAATAAATTAAAAAAAAAGAAGTAGATGAGACAAAGACTAAGTATGGCCCGCAAAGCCTAGTGTATTTACTCTGTGGTGCTTTACAGAAAGAATTTGCCAATCCGTGAACCTGTGCCTGTTTCTCTTGACGACATTTCAGCTCCCTGATCAAGCGAGGTTAGGGGTTTCCTTAAGCCATCAGAAGATTGTGGATCTGTTAAGCAAATTGGGCAAATTTAGGAGCAAAGTTTCTTACTATAAGTAGGCTATGAAATGAATCCAGAGCTTACACAAATCAGTTCCCTGGAGCTAGCACAAGTGGGTTGTGCTTTGAAATACGTAAAGTTCTTTGCACTATAAATGATTAACTTGCAGCAGCTTTGTGAATAATGCCCACAGTCTAACAGAACATCAATCTGATTTTGTACACTGTCTTCTGTCTTTTAAGTACTCTCTTCTCCCATCTTACTCTGCAAGAAATAGAATGAATACATTTCAGCAGATGCAATTGACCTTCCAACAAAGAATTTACGTTGAAGATTTTCAACCATTCAAATGATTTTTTTTTGTTCAAATTATTTTTAACTGCCAAAATGTTTTAGTCAGTCTCTCCTAGAAAGAATGAAACAAAAAGATTCTTCTGTTGGTATTCTCAACATCTGAAAGATAATCTTCTCTTGCCAAATGTAGCTCTGACAATTTCTTGTTAAATGTCAGGCTTATGAAATTTGTCTATAAAATGAGCATCTGGCACAGCTGAGGTAAATTAGAGAGTCAACTTGTTGCCTTCAAGCTTAGACCTTGACATTCGTGAGGGAACATTGTGAAGTCCCAAGTTTGTGATTACCCACAGTATATAATTTTTTGCTCTAAAATTCAATAAGGGCCCTGACCAGTGTGGCTCAGTTTATTGGGTGTCGCCCTGCAAAGCGAAGTGTCACCAGTTTGATTCCCAGTCATGGCACACGCCTGGCTGTGGGGTTGGTCCCCGGGCAGGACCCAAGCAAGAGGTGGCCAATTGGATGTTTCTCACATCTGTGTTTCTTTCCTTCTCTTTATCCCTCCCTTCCCTTCTCTCTAAAAATAAATAAATAAAATCTTTTCAAAAAATGCGCTAAAGTATGGTTGAGAAGAATTAAGTTACCCCTTTTGGCTTTTTATGTAAACTGTTCTATCATTAGAGGTAAATAAAGTAATTCTCCCACTAAAATAAATGTTATACCACCGTATACTGAATTATTAGGAGACATTGACTTGAATTTGTCTGAAACCTCAGAGGCAAGATAGTGATGCGAGATTACTGCGGACTGCATGGTGAGATCATAAAATGTACTGAACCACAGAAAAAGTCACATTTCAACGTTAGCCCTGGAGAAAGAGGCAAATGGTGGAGGAGATAAGGAAAACGATTGTGGAACAGTGTTGTGAGAAGGGGCCTTCACGAACCGATGGCTTCTTTCTGAAGAACACTATGAATGGGAGCTGTGTTGTGCTTTTATTCCCTGTACAAGTTTTATTACAAAAGCTCTATTCACGGATCATAAGTGGTTGTGGTGTCAATTAGACTATATTTATGAAAACCCCCAAATTTATTTTAATTCTTAATGTCATCCTCTTTGCCAAATCATTCTCAAGTCTTCTTGCTTTTGCAGTTCTTCCCTGTCACTTTTATGTGTGTCCTCCCTCCTCTCACTGTTCGCCACCAGTGTGTGGAATGCTTGTGCACAGAAGCGGGTCGTCACTGTCTCCGTTGGCTTTGGTGTCTGGCGGGTGCAGTCAGCGAGCAGATCCCACTTGGCGCGATTAGCCCTCTAAGGACTATAGAGCCTTCTATGTGTAGGAACTACCTCCGTACTTTATTTGGGTCAAGAATTAAGCTACTTTTATAGAAATTGACTAGCAAATTCTAAAATTTACATAGATATACAAGAGACCCAGAATATCTGAACGATCTTGAAAAAGAACAAAGTTGAAGGACTCACACTTCCCAGTCCCAACTTAATACAAAGCTACAGTAATCAAGACGGTGTAGTGCTGGCATAAGGACAGATGTATAGATCAGTGGAATAGAACTGAGAGTTCAGAAATAAACCCTCCCATTTATAGTCAATTAATTTTTGACAGGCTGCCAGATCATTCAATGGGGAAAAGTAGTTTCTTTAACAAATGTTGTTGAGAAAATAAATGTCTGCATGCAAAAATACCCTCAAATCCCAAAACTGAACTCCTTACCTCACGTTATCTGTAAATATTAATGCGGAACAGACTAGAACGACAACTATAACAGCTCTTAGAAGCAAGCACAGGCATAAATATTTGTAACCTCAGATTAGACTGGTTTCTTAGATGTGATAGCAAAAGCACAAACAGAAAAAGAAAATAATAAATTGGACTTTGTCAAAATTTAGTTTTTGTGCTTCAAAGATACCATCAAGAAAGTGATAAAGCAGCCCACAGAATGGGAACAACTTTTTAAATTATATCTGTATTGTTGGATAAGGGCTTATATCCAGAACATATAAAGAACTCTTACAACTCAATAATAAAAGGACAAATAATCCAAATTTTAAGGTGGACAAAGGACTTAAATAGATATATCTCCAAAGCAGACATATAGATGGCCAATGTGCACTTGCAAGATGTTCAGCATCATCAATCATTAAGGGAATGCAAATCAAGATCATGAAATCCTACTTCACACCCACTAGGCTGGCTATAATAAAAAGTTGGATAATAGCAAGTGTTGCCAAGGATTTGGAGGAATTGGAATCCTTGTAAACTATCAGTAGACCAGAGTACAAATGGTATAGCCATTATGGAAAACAGTATGGTGGTTCCTCAAAAAATTAAAATTAGAATTACTATATTATCCAGCAATTTCACTTCTGGGTGTATACCCAAAAGAATTGAAAGCAGAGGCTTGAAGAGATTATTTGTTCACCCATTAACACAGTGGCATTCTTTAAAATTGCCAAAAGGTAGAAATAACTCAAGGGGCAGTCAATGGATAAGTGAATAAACAAAATAGGGTATATACATAACAATGACATTATTCAGCCGTAAAAAGGATGGAAAGTCTTACACGTGTTACAACGTGTGTGAACTTGAGGATATGCTAAGTGAAACAAGCCAGTTACAAAAGGACAGATACTCTGCGATTCCACTTCTGTGAGGTTCGTACAGCAGTCAGGTTCACAGAGACAAAAAGTCGAATTGTGGTGGCCGAGGGCCTGGGGAGAGGGAGCGGGGAGTTACTGTTTCCTGGGACAGAGCTTTACTTCTGCAGGATGAAAAAGGTTGGACATTGGTTGTGCAACAGTGTGAATATACTCAATACCACTGATGGGTACATTTAAAGTGGTTATGATCATGAAATGGGCGTTATGTGTGCTTTACCACAATTTTAAAAGCTGAGGGTGAGGCAAATTTTATGGTATGTGAATTAGATCTCAATTTTTAAGTAAATTACATGAGGCGAGAAGAAAACAAGAGAAATGAAACCAGGAAGCCCCCCAGATTTGAAGAAATTTATTATAGGTCTGTTCCTAACTGAAGAAGACTTTTTTTTGATATATCCTGATTTTGTATTCCATGTCTTTCAGTTCGTGAATGAGTTCCTTCTATCTCTGCTCTTCCCTTTATTCTTTCCCAAAGTAGATTTGAAACAATCTCCTGATCATCCTTGGTTCTTGTTTTAACATCTGACCCTATGAAGGGTTCAGATCTGTTTCTTAGGATTTAGATATTATAATAAATAAATATTTGCTTATGACCCACCATGAAGAGCAATGTACTAAACCTTGGATGTCAAAAACACGTAGACTCCTCTAAGGCACTTATAGTCTGATTTTGGTGACAAGGCAAGTGTGTAAAGAACGTGACAGTACAAGAGAGTGTGTACTGAGCACCGCCTGAGTACCGAAGTTCAGAAATGCGAGGTCACAGGGGGCTGAAGGGGAATGGTAGAGTCTGAGGTCACAGGGGGCTGAAGGGGAATGGTAGAGTCTAAAAATGTGGTATTTAAACTGGAATGGAATAAATAAATCCTATATGTTGTCATTAGCAAATTAATTTCCTCCTCAGTGTAAGAGTCCATGTGAAATGTAACGTTCCATGTAGCAGTTACTATTTGATTAACCTGTGCAAATGCCTTTTTCTCAGGTCCACTTCCCTTGTTGGCAGCCCAGTTTGCTAGTACAGTAAAAGGCGTCATTTGTCCGTCTGGTTTGACCACATATGGGCCAGTAATTAAATAGTTAGGGAGGCAAAATAACCTTACTAGATTAGATAATTTAACCACCTAATCACCCTGTTGTGCCGCTAAGTGGCAACAAAAAGATAAGAAAGTAACCACCACCAAACATACCTAGCCTAGAGTGGGTTTGACCTGCACCTTGACAGTGAGGCTGATTATTTCTGTTTTCTATTCTGAATGGATTTACTACGCATCAGAGTCTCAAAGACCCTGAATTTAAATATATATATTGATTTTTTTTAAGTCTTCTACATGCTCAGTGTTAACCTCCTTATGACATGCAGCGATGATTTCTGAATTTTCATTAGGGACAACTCACTGTTGGAGCACTGAAGCAGTTGGTCACTGTTGCAGCTAATTCTCGTTTAAATAAACAAACAAGAATTTTTTTAAAAAGATTAGCCAGAACAGTTTTTAGAATTCACAGCAGCATGGACGTACATCAGTTCCGGCTTGGCAGACACTGACCCAGGGCTGTGCGGTGTTTTATTACTCACAGGCACATAAGGACACATCCTTACAGCACCACTTTTGTAGCAGATATTTTTATAACTCTACAAAATGATTAGACTGACGTAGAGCAATTCTCCAAATTCATAGGTATTAAAATATTCTGGCAGCTGTCTCCTTTTTGCCGTTAAGTTCAGCCATCATGAGGAGACAAGGCTGCACCAGGCCTGGTCAGTACATGAATGAGGCTGAGGCACGGCGTCCTCACATCGTTGACAAAAGTCTTTGTCATTATGAATAGGAGAAATCTTGGAGGAGAAATCTAAGTTTCCATTACAGTCATTCCAATTTAATTCTAGTAATGTTCTTGTTTTTCAGAAACCTTTTTACTATAAAACACATTCCATTTAATCGGATAGGAAGGAAGTCATGGTATAAAAATGCCTGAGTTCTAAAGGAAACAACTTAGCTTGTACTCAGAAAACATAAAATATCTTTACCTGGGAGTTTAAGGTGTATTGATTAGGGTTTAGAGAGTGTTTGGGAGAACCTTGGTGGAAAAAACCTGCTGGTAAATTGGTATTAGATTACAGTGACATAGGTCACAGATTCTTTTCTCAAAATAGGCTTCCAGCAGCCCCTGGACTCTAGGTAGTCTTCCAGCGGGGGTGGTGCGGCAGGAGTCTGGGGAGGTCTCATGGTTTTCAAAAAAGTCTCAACGTTATAGCTCAACAACTGTGAATTCTCTTCCCCCAAGTACTTCTTACCTGCTTCCAAGTGTCTTCAGATTCTTTGAGAACAATTTACAACCATAAGATTTTCCCTTTTCTGAGAAGTATGAGACTAAATAGCGAGTCATTATTGGTACAACCACTTTGGCCAACTGTTAGGCAGTACCGACTAAAGCTGGTCATACATACAACGAGGATGGTTTGTGCAGCATTGACGGAACCTTGCAGCCAAGAGGTGTGGACTGGAATGCGTGTGCATGAACAATGATGACTTCACTGTACTAGTCAGCCAGGAAGGTAGACACCTGTGAGTGAGCGTGTGTACTGTGTGGCCATCACATTCAAAATGACTGAGCAGGTAGAGCAATGAATCTGCATCACATTTTGTGTTAAGCTTGAGCATTCCTCTGCGGAGACTATCTGGATGATTCAGGAGGCCGCAGCTATGGGCAGCTGGTGACTGGCCGCTTCATCATGACAATGCACCTGCTCATGCATCACATCTCCTGCAGAGTTGCTTTGCCTAACGTCAAATCACCCAGGTGACTCAGCGCCCCCTACAGCCCAGATTCGGCGCCCTGTGACTTCTGGCTTTCCACAAACTAAAATCACCTTTGAAGGGGAAGAGATTTCAGACCGTAACTGAGATTCACAAAAATACAGTGGGGCAGCTGATGGCTACTGGAAGAAGTGTGTGAGGTCCCAACGTGCCTGCTTTGAAGGGAAGTGAGGCATCATTGTCCTATGTGCAGTGTGTCTTCTATCTTGTATCTTTTTCAAGAAACGTCTGTATTTTTTATAGTACATGGCTGGATACTTTCTTGACAGACCTTGTATACCTTAGAGATAGAAATGCAAACATTCGTATATCAAAAGATGCATAAAGAAATATTCAGAGTAGCACTATTCATAATAAACGCAAACTAGAAACAATCCAGAAGTTTTTTGCCTGAGTAAATAGTAGAATACTGTTTAATGTGCAGCCATGGAAACAAGCAAACTGTTGCTACATGCAGCAAAGCACTGAGTAAATGAAGCTAGACACAAAACCGTACGCATTATACGATATCTGTATATGAAGTCCAAAACAAGCAAAGCTGATCTATGGAGATACAAACCAGTAATTGCACTGGGGGTATGGTGGTGGCTGGGGACCGTGAGGAGGAAGGCTTCTGGGGTGCTGGTAATGGTCCTCCGTGTGGACTCATGTGGTTGTCACTCAGGTATGTTCATTGTGTGAACTCCCTCATGTGTATACTTGTGAGTTGTACATTTGTGTGCATGTATGTTACACTTTAAAAAGTTAACTAGAAAAATATTTTTAAAAACAAATAATGGCTGAGATAAAAATTGAAACCAGTTCCCTCTGCAGTCTAATAGCTAGTCCGTAAATTGAAATGATAGCTCTCATAGCATTTCTGCTTTGCTATGGGAAGCTCGTGAAAGAAGGTTATGAAGCCTTGGTTTTCTAACCAGTTAGGAAAGACGGTGTTGAGAGGGAGGAACCGGTCCCCCAGGTCCCAAAAATACTGCTTAGAGCAGACCTTAAACAGTTGGATAAGAACAATAGGGATTGGTTTCTGGGGTATTTTTGTCATGGGTAGTTGTGCATATAGATAACTTTATGCCTTGAAAGTTTACTTTTTAACAGAAACATCCTTAGTATTAAAACTTCTGTTCCCAGAGAATCATTAAGTGAGGTCTCACTGTAATAAAGAATAGAGATGATTGTGATTCAGTAGATGGCAGTATTCCCTTTAAAGATTTTAGGTAAAATGTGGGTACGTGGGGGTAACTCTTAGTAGCTTCTTTTGGTAGGAGTAATGAAGAGTCGCATGCTGGGACAAGTAGACCAGAAAGAACATTTTAATCTTTTTGTCCATTTGTTGTTTTGTGTATTACTCTTTTGAATGAATTGAGAAGATTTAGAGTCCACAAATCTGGGACAGATTTTTCCACATAAAACGCTAGAATGATTGCCTGCAAGAGGAAGGTTGTTTTGGGGTTTTTTTTTTTTTTAGATTTTATTTACTTAGTTTTAGAGAGATGAGAAAGGAGGGAGAAGGAGAAGGAGAGAAACATCGATGTGTAAGAGATACATCTACTGATTACCTCTCACATGCCCCTGGTTGGGAACCTGGCTCGCTGCCCAGGCATGTGCCCTGACTTGGAATCAAACCGGTAACCCTTTGGTTGGGCAGGCCAGCACTGAATCCACTGAACCACACCAGTGAGGGTCTTTCTTTCTTTTTAATAGAGTGTTGCTTTTATTGGGTGTTAATAAATAGAAGATTCAGGCAGGATTTGGACAGTCTCTCTTTTTTTTCTTTTCTGTCTTTTATTTAGTAGTATGACCAACTGGTTTGTACAAAGGTATCAGTGGAATTTATTGATGAAGAGGCTGGGATGCACTTGATCAGAAATTAAAAGAAAAAGTGATTCTCAATTCGTTTTTGTTGGTTATTTTAATACAAATCAAGTGCTATTTGACTAGTTTCTCTTTTTTCATAATGAAATTTTCTTAAAATAGTAGTGCTTGATGAAAGCACTGGGGTTTGAGAAGTCTTGTGGTGTGTAGGCGCTTTAGTCCCAGGAGTTTGATGGGAATTAGAGTGACATGCCGGAGAAGTCAGACGTTACCAGCCAAAGGACCGAACGTGCCTGCCGTGCAGAGTGGGAGTCAGCTGGAGTTCGGAGAGCTGCCTTCAAGTCCTCATTGCCAACTATTGATCTTAGGCAAATCACTTCACCTGCCTGTTGTCTTTTTCTCATCTGTGAAATACAGGTGACAAATAACTGTTTTGCCTTCCCCTTCTCTATATATAGGTTGTTAGGTGAATCAGGTGGGTGCATTGTCTTCAAGGATGGTGTGTTGATGTTAACCCTAGTTGTTTCTATACTGTTCAATCTACTTCTCGATTTCTCCCATTTTCTGCCTCTAGTCACCAGGCAGATGCCTGCGGAGAAACACTGATAAACATTTCTTCATGTTGATAATACCAGCCATTATTAATGACTACCTACTGCTGATAGGTGCTGTGCTAAGTGCTTTAAGTGCACAGTCAGTTCCCAAAGCCTCACAACTGCATTGTGAGCAAGTCGGACCACTGACTCTGTTTCGCAGTCACAAGGGCTTGGCTAGCCCGAGAGCCACGAGTCAAATCCGGGCTGTTCGCCACCACTGCTGCTGCTCGGGGTGTGGCAGGCTGTGCTTGCCCCGATATGCATTCTTTCTGACTTTTCTGCAGCTAGTATTTCAGAAGTCGGGGTCATGCTATTTTTATGTATTAGACAATTCAAATAAAAACACTGTGCCTTAAAAGAAAATGTTTTGCTTTGAAGTTATTAACAGAATCCTAATTCGTGCCGTTACTCATTTGGGAGTGGGACTAGTTGGTGCTCCCGTGTTTTGAACACTTGAGCCTGTGTTTTGTCTTCAGCTAAAGCACATGCAGGTCCTTTCTTGATGATTCAAACTCCAGGAGAGGAACAGTATAAAGAGTATTAATATTTGGTTTGAAGATACAACTGGTTCGCCTGTTTCTTTCTGTGTGTTTGTCTGTGAGCACGTGCTCACTCATGTGAGCTCCGGAGGGTTCCCTTTTAGTAATCAGTGAGGTTTTGCATGGAGATAACATTTTCTGGAGTATACATTTTAAACTAGTAACTAAACATATTAATAACTAAATGTATTTTTTCTATTTCTCAGGTAAAAACGTGAAAATTTTCATTTATACATGTAACTTTCAATATTTCAAAGTTAGTTTTCAATGAAAAATGATTTTTCAAAAATAGTATTCAACCTTCCCTTGTAAACATAAAAATTACTTATTCATGTTTTGGCCACCTTCTAACTAAGTTTGTAATTTGTCACTTTATGTTTTTTAAATAAATTTTAAATTTTAGAATAGTTTACATGCTTATGGGAAAATTGTGAAGGAGAGTTTCCATATAACCAACCCTTATGAACATCACTTTCTTTTAAACTTTTTTCCCATACTTAATTCATATTTCCTTAGTTTTTTTTCAAGTGTTATTTTTCTGTTTTAGGGCCCCAGCCGGACACCATGGTTAAATTCCATTTAGTGGTCATATTTACCTGAGGCTCTTCTTGACTGTGACAGTGTCTCAGACTTTCTTTGTCTTTGGTGACCTTGAGAATTTTAAGGAGTTCTTGGTCAGGTGCATTGTGGAATATCCCTCAACTGGAATTTGATGTTTTTCTCAGGGTTATGGTTTGACTTTCGTGGCATATACTAGATGAGGAGGTTGCCCTAACCATAGCAGATTAGGATTTGAAAATATTGGCTGTGGATAGCCCACACAAAGATAAGTGTTAACAGTAATATTTGTTGGCATTGAAACACTGGCTACATTCTTTATATTTTTTATAGTTTATCACTTTCAGAAGAAGCCAGCCCTAATTCTGGCTGAAAACAAGAGTATTGGTTGTATGATCAGCTAATGTCCCTAAAAGAGTTTCTTTTCTAACTGTACCTACTGGGGCAGTTAACATGGGTTTAATGTTACTCCTAAGAGCTTTATTTAATTTGTATTGGCCTCTTAATTAGTAATGGGCAATCGTGGGTGAATTGTTAATTGATTAAAATTGTAGAAATTATACACAAAGCTCTTTTGTCACTGCAGCCTAGAACAGTATAAGATTAAAGCAGGACCTGGTTCAGTTACTATTCTGAGATGAATGCTTGAAGAGTATTATTTTAGAGATTTTGGTTAGTATTCCAGTCTGGTGTTGGTTTTAACTCTGCTAAGAATTATTGTCTTTTAACTCACTGAGGTCCTCAATTCCACTCCATTAAGGGCCACTTTTCTGCCAATCAAAAGCAACATCCCTGAGATTGATTTTTGTTACAGTGGGTAGTAATGGCTGCCTAGTGACAACATTTCACACTCTTTTATGTAAACAGAAAGCAATCAAATAAGTACTAATCCAAGGATTATGCGGACCCAGATCCCGGGCAGGAGAGGAATGTCTGCAGTGCACGCACAGCTCTGCCTTCTGGTGCGAGCAGCCCTCCTTCCTGGAAAGCAGGCTCGCTTCTGGAGCCGCCTGTTGGACTGCAGTGTGCTAAGACCAAAACACTGCCAGCAGCTCCTGAATGGAATAAAAGACACTTACATTTCCATAAATAAATTAGGAATTCAGTGGTTTCTTCGGGCTAATCAGGGCAGGCTGATAAACCTTGCTAGCTGTTTAATAAATGAATTGTGACTGATTACCTATTAATATGGACGCCTCAGGAATTCACCCAGGGGGAAGCAGAGCAGTGAAATAGAGAGGGGCATGGCCCCTTGGGAAATCAGGGCTTCATGTTTGCAGCTTAAATATCTCTGTGAAGTATCAATAAGGAGGTAATTGAATTTTGAACACAAACATGAGCGCCGAATGGATGAAAGGGGGAGGGGGGACCTGATCATCTCTTCTCTGCCCCTTCATTCTCCCCTCCCCTTTTCCTTAGAGACCACTCGAGTAGAGATAGATGCTAAATCCATTAAATAAAGATTAGACTCTGTCCTGGTAGAAAATGGCAGCTTAGCTAGATCCCAGGGCAAATTGGGGCCTTTTGCAATATAGAAAATTAAAATATACATTTTTAACAAGTGTGCTATCTTCCTAGCAATAATACTGGCCAGCTCGTGGGGTCTGCTCCTCCTTCAGATGGGCTTTTGTTTGGGCAGATCACTTTCTCTCGTGTTAGTGCCAGCCTTTTCTGTATTCCTAGAGCAGGAGGGGCTGGGTTTATTTATTTATTTTTAAAGCTTCTGCTGAGGCCTTTCCTCCAGCATCCTGCTGGCTTGTAATCAGAGGAGTGGGAAGGAGATTAGTGTCCCACGAATTGACGGTAGATAAATGTTCCCTCCCCTTAACTGGTGGGCCCAGAAGAGCCCAATCACTTGTATTTCAGGGATGATTGTAGACTGTACAGCCGAGCAAGAAAAGAGCTTACAGACTGAAATAAACATTGATGTTATAGATGCAATTTTACTTGGCTTTATTTCCTCTAGATAAGGTTATTGATTTGCTTTGTTCTCCTGTTTTAAGCCATATCAAATCATTTTAATGTAGAAGAAAAATTGACATCATTTGGTTACAGATCATAATACTTAACCCTTTTTCAGCAGTATTAAAAAAACAAGCATTAAGCCTTAAATACTTTTGTTATATCAATACCCAGTAGCTTTTTGGACTAATCCTCATTCATACGTCAGTCTTCAGCTCTGATGACACTTTCCTAGGGCTTCAGTTAGTCAGTCTCAGTCTATCAACAAGTATTAATTGAGCATCTGTTAGGTGTGTGACCTTGTTAGCTGCTGTGTTCGCTTGTGGAAAAGTCTGTCCTCTCCTACCACAGATATATATTAAAAAACAAAGCTAATCATGTCATACTCCCACTTACAAAAGTTCTTTGGTTCCTTGAGTCCTACATAATAGAAATCAGATTCCTCAGGCCTTCACAAAGGACCTTCTTAACATGGATGGACCTAGCCCCCCTCCGCTTTTATTTGGAAAACTACTTATCCTTCAAGGTCATTTCAAATCCCACCCTCTCTGGGTAGCGTCTGCCTGTTCCTCCAGGCAGAATTAAATTTTTATCTCTCAGTGCGGGTTCCATGCTTGTGGCTCTGAGGATTTCCCATGGAATTAACAAATGTACGACTTCTTAGTCTCGATAAGTCTGGATTCTGTGCATCATTTGCCACATGGTTTTACAAGCATTCACAGTTCTTTATTTCAACTGCAGAGGTATCTTGATCAACTTTTCATTGATTTGTCCTTATGACACGACACTTTATAATCAACTTTGTTTTTCAGCAACCTTCAGTGTTAAGAAGGAACAAAAGAATCTGTTTGCAATCCCTATCATTACTGCTACCTTAAGCTGTTTATCTCTAGAGAGAAGAAACCAAACTTACTTAACCTGATTGCCACATTTCACAAATGGCCCGTAGTGGTTTTGAATGTTATTTTTCAAAGCCAGATAGCAGAAAATTTCAGTTTTCTAGCCCGTCACGTGTGTTGAAGGCTGCACTGACGCTGCACCCAGGTGGTTACCGCCCCCCCAGTTCTCTAACCTGTGCTCCCTGCCCCGTTGCTGGGCCCCAGGGCTCCGTCCGGCCTTGCCGGCGGCACAGGTGTGCTGGCGCCGGGAGGCAAGGATTGAGAGGCTCTACTCCCAGTGGTTGGATTTGAACTATTTCAGTTAAACCTTATTTAACATTAATGGATTAATGCAAATAATCCATTGTTTTTGTATTAATAATTTTCAGTGAAGAATGTTTTCATTTAATTAGAGGAAATTATTTTTAAAAAGATTTTATTTATTTTTAGAGAGAGGGCAAGGGAAGGAGAAAGAAAGGGAAACATCGACGTGCACAGAAAACATCGATCAGTTGCCTCTCGCATGCTGATCGTGCGAGACTGGGTACCTGGTCGGCAACCCAGGCATGTGTCCTGACCAGTGATCAAGCCAGTGACCTTTTGTTTTGCTGGACGATGCCCAACCCACTGAGCTACACCAGTCAGGGCTAATTATAAGAAATTCTGCCCTGGTTGGTGTGGCTCAGTGGATTGAGTGTGGGCCCGCAAACCAAAAGGTCACCGGTTTGATTCCCAGTCAGGGCACATGCCTGGGTTGTGGGCCAGGCCCCTGTATGGGGCATGCGAGAGGCAGCCATGCACTGATGTTTCTTTCCCTCTGTTTCTCCTTCCCTTCCCCTCTCTCTAAAAATAAGTAAATAAATAAATAAATGTATTTTTAAAAATTCTGAGATAGAAAAATCTTACTCAAATTATTCTTAAATATTGTTAATAAAATAAAAATGTATCATTGACTTCATCCCTTTAAGAAAAAGACTCTCTTGGTAACTCCAAGAGAGCTTTCTGATGATCTTAGCATAATCTTCATTCAGTAAAGTCTCTCTTTCCTGCCTTTGTGTATTTATAACACAGCACCCATAGCATTAACCTATAGTGTAGTGTGTGTTATGTACCAGTGAGTCAGCTTCGACTCCTTGCTACCCTGAATGAGTGAGATCTGTGATGTGCTTTCCTCAACAGCCCTGCTCAGCTCCTAGACTCCTGCCTATGGCTTCTTTTATGGAGTCAGTCTGCGTTACTCCTTACACAATCACTGATTTAGGCCTCTGTGTGTGTGTGGGTGATGCTCAAGCGCCTGTTTTGTTCAGAAAGATTCTGTAGCTTTGGTTCTTAACCTAAGAGTCCATGAATCTACTGAAACTGTAAGTATCTGCTGAGCATGGTTTATAGAGAAAAGAAGATTCTTGTCCTTAAGGTTACAGTTCGCTGGAGAGCACTAGGGAAAGGTGCTTACTCAGACAGGGTCAGAGAAAGCAATCCTCAAGTCTTTAAGGATGTGTAGTGAGTGTTGAGGGGAAAGTGGGAGGATGGTAATTGCTCCACAGAGCAGTGGGCAAGAAATAGTCCAGGCATCAGCAACACCAGTAGACGGCAAAGGCCTGAGGTTTGCTGTGTTTGGGGAACTGCTGAGTAAGCAGTGAGGATGGGAAGCTGAGAAGGAACCCGATTGTTCACAGGAGCCCAGGTGTTACCGTGAAGGCTCTTGTGGCCACTGAAGAAGAATGGTGAGCAGGGAGGTGACATCGACTGCCCTTTTCTCAAGAAGAGCACTCCGACAGTGGAGGGCAACAGCTGCTGCCTTGGTCCTCACTGTATTTCTCTCCCTTTTTAGTGCTGGCGCCTTACATGTCCTGTGACCAGCTGCGGGGCTGGGGGAGTAGAAGCAGGGAGGCCGGTTTTAGAAGATGCAGTGATGCAGAACTAGCAGTCACTCGCAGTTTCTGACTTGACTGGTTTTTAATAAGTTTTCTTTTTATTTTTTAAGAAATTTATTATTTTTAGAGAGAGAGGAAGGGAGGGAGAGAAACATCGATGTGTGAGAGAGGTGACTAGGGACCTGGCCTGCAATCCAGGCGTAACCCCACCACCCGCCCAGGAATTGAACCAGCGGCCACTCTATCCACTGAGCCACAGCAGCCAGGGCTAATTAGTTTTCTTAACCAGCACAGACAATGTAAGAAAAAGTACTCTTTGGGACTGGGAGATACTTGTTTTCCACCTGTTGTGTCTTGTTTGCCCTTGGAACCTTGTAAGGTCACTTTAACTTTGCTAACAATGAGTTTACTAAACAATTTAGGCATATACAAACAAACATATATGCGACTTACAGATTCAGTCTGTCATGTCCAGGACTGTTCTTGTTTATTATTACCGTCAACAGCTAACATGTCCTGATCTGTGTCTGTTACTGTGACCAGCACTCCATCCACACCCGGATGCTACTCCTGAAGGGGTAGCTACTGTTATTCTCCTCTTTGTACAGATGAAGAAAGGGGGTCACTTGCCTAAGGTATTGAATAACAAAGCCAGGACTAGACCTTGAGCCTGTGTGACTCCAAAGCTTCTGCTCCTAAACTTGCTTGCTGAGCTTGGACTAAGTCCCCTGACCGTGGTCCTCGGGGAAGGCTTTTGGTCTTGGCCCTGGGTGCTCTCCTGACCCTGCCTAGCACTGCCATGAATTAGTCACTTCTTAAGGCCAATGCTTGTCTTCCCCTTACCCAGCCAACTACTAGAGCAAACTCCAGTCTTAGCTTAAATGTCAAATTCTTTGCAAGGCCATGACCCCTGGACTAGGCATCCTACCTTCACCCTCATGCCCATGATATGTGCTCTGCCATCACTGTCTACTTCCCCTGCCCTAACTTGGTATTGCAGTCACTTGTTGTATTGTCTGCTTTGTTCTCCACTGAGTCCGCAGTTGCCAGCACACACATAGGTGCCAGGGAGGTGCGGAAGAAGAGGGAAGAGGCCAGACAACTTCTGGGTTTAGACAATCTCTTATTAAGGCATAAGCTATCTTTTTTTTTTTTTTTTAAAGATTTTATTTATTTATTTTTAGAGAGGGAAGGGAGGGAGAAAGAGAGAGAGACAGAAAGATCAATGTGTGGTTGCTGGGGGACATTTATTTTTAGAGAGGGAAGGGAGGGAGAGAGAGAGAAAGAGAGAGAGACACATCAATGTGCGGTTGCTGGGAGACATGGCCTGCAACCTAGGCATGTGCCCTGACTGGGAATCGAACTTGCAATGCCTGGTTCGCAGCCCGTGCTCAATCCACTGAGCTACACCAGCCAGGGCAAGGCATAAGCTATCTTAATTAAAAAGTTCAATTTGACTGTTGGTGTTACTGCTGCTCTTCTTCTGTTTTGCCTTTGCCTCTGCATCTTTGTAAATGTACAAATTCACATGAAAAGGAAATTCTGGCATTAACTCAAGCTGCTGTATGATGTAGCTGTGCAAAAGATTATTTATAGTCCTAAATGTTCTCTCGATGAGTTTGTAATCTCTATAGACTGAAAGGAATTAGGTCCTTCGAGGTGGCTGCTGTTCGTAGTTAACCTGGATAAAACCTTTGATTCTTTCCTGTCAACGTTAAGTAGTCCCGTGTGCATATGGAGGTTTTGGGATCACTAGGTGAAAATTACTTTGTATATTAATTCATACTAAAGAGAAAATGTTTACCTTTTGTACCTCTTTCTCACCCTTCTAAATCTTTTATACTTTAGACCATGCTGGTTTTCACAAATCCCTTCTAGTTAATGTCTACTAGACATTAATTAACTTAGTCTTTACTTTCCCAAGCACTAATGGAAATACTGGATTATAACCAATCTAATACTCTGGACATTCTACCAGACAATTTTCTCACTGTGATTTAGGGCAGTTTATAATCACTCCTAGTGGTCTTGAGGCCAGTTTTCAATTCATGAGACTCATATATCCTGGCTAGTTTTAATTAATTTTGCAAGGAAGATGCCAGGAGAAGCAGTATTAAACGCTTTCTTATAATCAGGCTCTTTCATCTATTGGGTTCTTGTCAGCCACTAATCTTGTACTTTTATCACAACAAACTCCAAAAGTTTTCTCTGACATAGTTTGTTCTTCTCACTCCTGTTCTCCAGCGCTTAGTACTACTCGTGGTTTGAATAAGCGCATATTTTGGGCTGTCCTATTCAGAATTAATGCTGGGTAAGTTTTCTAGATTTATAATAGTAACTGCCAGAATTTATGTTTACAGTAGGATTTGGGCATCAGCTTTACTTGGTATCACATGTGTTCTGTGTTCATTGTGTTTGGTCTTTTTGTGCAATTATATCTGCAGGAGTCTACTCAGAGAGTAAGGTGGATGGGGAAATTTTTAGATAAAGAATTGTTAACTAGGTGAAAGGTGGATAGCCCCTGAAAGGGTAAGAGAAGACTTGAAGGTGTTCAGAGGTAGCAACTGCAGAAAGCCACTACACCCAGGGCTGAAGGAGAGTGCACCACAGAAGAACCTAGAAACGCGGAAGAGGCCCTTACAAAGCTGAGATTCGGAGCTCTGAAAAGAGGATGTAGCTGCCACAGACACGTGCTGCCCACAGCCACAGGGTCTCCACTGGTGAATTGCAGGAGCAGCCACCTGTGTGGAGGTGAAGAATCTTAACGGAAGGAATCCCCTCCACTGAACACAGGGCTGTGTTGCCAAGGTAAACATTGCTGGGACGTCTGTATGCCAGCCTGCTTGTCACTGCATAGAAAGGGAGTTTCTTCTTCCTGCTTCAGTCGTACGGTGTCCCCCAGTCCAGCCAGCTGGCCGAGGAGAAGTGTAGCCTGCTGCGGGGGCCAGCTCCGGAATCACAAAGCAGGGCCGAGAAAGGTGAGTTAGGAGCTGAGAGGCAATAAATAACTGGCACAGTGAGTAAAACCTTTGTGTGAAGTCAAGTCTTACAAATTAAAAAGTTTGTTTTACATCATAAATAGTTTTTGTTTTGTTTTTTAATAGGTGTTTATTGCTCTCAAAGTAGGGTACACCTGTAACTTTCACAGTTAGTTGGGTAGCGTTCACCACCTGGACAGTGCCATCTGAGCCAGGGGTTGGTCTAATAGTAATTGTTGCTCAAAACTGGCTACTTTTCACAAAGGGGTTTAATAATGTTATTCAACCAATTGGCTTTAACAGATTTTCAGAATTAAAAATATATATAGTAACTGGAAGACAAAGCATAAAAGTAAATGGAAGATGACTCTCCCACATTGAATGCTCCTATTTCATTTACAACTAATTCTTCTAACCATTTCATTTTTTTCTTGAAGTATTCTTTTTCTCTTCCAGTTTTTTTAGCCACGTTTAGTCCGCCTTTTCTTGACTTCTTTTACCACCTAGTTGTTAGTTATGTTTCTGTTTCCAGGTAAATTTTAAGATCCTTGTTGTAGGGGACCAGGCTTTATATTACTTTTGTATATTATAAAACAGTATTTTGCAAATGCCTGTTGTATCTTTTTATTTTTACAGAATTAAAAAAATGGAAACAGCCTCCAAGGCAATCAGAGAACTGATAGGTACTTACCCATTCTTTCCTGCACTGCTTGCTTTTTAGGAAGCTCTCTACTGTCTTTTGATCTCTACAAAGAGTATGACTAACATTGGGAATGTAAAGACAGGACTGAGGTGGGAGTGGGGAGCATGACAAAACAGAATCACGGAGAAAGTGCGAAGTATTTACAGTGAAAAACCATACGTGGGGAGAGAGTGCTTCTAGGTTAATGACAGTTTTAATGTACATTTGCTTTGCTTCCTTTCCCAAATACTGCTAAAACAAATTTTTAAAAAGAATATAAACCCTCAAGGAGAGAACAGGAAAGAAAACAAAAGCAGCAAAATTTTGGAAGCTAGAAAACATACATTTAGCAGAGCTAAGAAAAACAGTCCTAAAGTGAGGAAGCCATGAACCAAGCTGGTTCACACCTTACAGTACTCCAAAAGGCTGAAGATGGTACCATGTGGAAGGCAGGGGTGGTTTCAACAAGGAGGCTTAATTAAAGTCTGTCTAAAAAGTCTAGATCACCAGCTTCGTTATACTCTACAAAAAACCGGAGGTCTCTTATACAGAAAGGGTAAAATCAGAGTGGTTCCTCAGCCAGACTAACCAGGGACAAGGGTTCTGTACTGAAAATGGAGCGAATTATGAGCACTATTCATGATAGTGAATATTATTGTGAACACTATTACAAATATAATATAATGTTAACATTAATATAATATTAACGATGTTATGAATATGTTATTATATTAGGGAATTATAATAATTTCCTTGATATAAGTGCTACTTTTCTGAGTATTTAATTGAATTGCATTTCAGTTGGGGAAAAAATTAAATTCTATACTAATTTCCATTATTAGGGTCTTCTAAATATTGACCTGGTAACTAGTAGGTTTTGGTGGATGGAATTTTACTTTTTAACATGGCATTGAACTGAACGTTTAACACTAGGTCTGGGTGATCTCTCTGGGGAGAGTGGAATTGATGATCCCTTTCCTGCCAGTCCCCAGGGGCCTAGCTGGAGAGCAGGTGTTGCTGGGATGGCTCATGCATTCGAGAGTCATAGTGCAAGTCTGATCAAGGCATATATTCCCAAAACCACTCAAGCTAGTGTCTCTCAAGGGGGAGAAGTCAACACTGGCTTCCTACGCCTTTAAAAAAAAAAATAAAAGAGAGAAAGAAAAATTAATTATCAACCTACAGCAAATGTCATTCACCTCAAATCCCTAAAGGATAAAGGCGGAGGTGACAAATGTCCATGGAAAGAGGGTTGAGCTGTCACTTGTCTTTTTAATGGATTCTTCATGTTTGGGTATAGAATCACATGCCATTTTTCCTTATTGTGTATTTATCTGAAGAAATACTAAATATCTCTGCAAATACAAAAGAATTATGTAGTTTCTATAAACCCCTTGGGTTTGAACAGAATCCCAGTGTCAAGGAAGATGATAAGGGGTTAGTTTTATTGCTCTTAAAGTGTTCAGGGACAGCTGTCTATTGACTTAGTTGTCCCTAATATTTCATCTATTTTTCCTTACTTTTGATTGAAGATACTTTATCCCATTTGCTCTGCGTTGGCTAACCGTGGGCTAATCCATGTCTTTTTCCAGAGGACAGTTATAACAATGGGGAGAAGTTAGACACGGGTTTCTTTGTTTGTTTGCTTTGTTTTGTTTTGGGCATAGTGCACAGGAAGGACTTTCCAAATGTAGAGAAATTAAATGGACTCTCAGGGAGCACCGACCTCCCCGTCACCGTCGCTGCGGCGGATGTGCGGGCAGCGCTCTGTGAGCGGCTCCGGAACATTCCCAGGTGCTGTTTGGGATCGGGCAGAAGTTTCGGTTACATGTTCTCAGATAGTCTTTTCAATCATAAGAATTAAGGATTCTATTCTTCGTTCTTTCAACAGAAGATCTACAAAATACACAGCTAGTCACCAGGTTGAATTACTCTACTTTTTTCTGTTTATTCCTAATTTTATAGTCCTCTCTGTTGTAATAGTTGCTATTTATTAATGGGAGTAGCAATGCTATTATTAGTTCTTGCTTTGAATT
Source organism: Tonatia bakeri (assembly GCA_004024845.1). Classification (NCBI taxonomy): domain Eukaryota; kingdom Metazoa; phylum Chordata; class Mammalia; order Chiroptera; family Phyllostomidae; genus Tonatia; species Tonatia bakeri. The sequence continues at coordinate 79,878 of PVIA01000368.1, read as the reverse complement.
AGTAAATCTTCTGGTAGAGAAATTATCCAGTTTTTCAAAAATCATTTTCAAAAATCAAGTATATTTAACCTGAAATATGAATGAGTTGGATTAAATAATAGGAAGAATTTCTGGACAGTGGAATTTAAAATTTGGATGAAAGGAATGAAATTGCCTGTTTTATGGCCCTTTAAAACTAAAACAGATTTCCATGTCTGGAATGTCTCATTGACGTAGCCCTACCTTGGAGACCGATTCTAAAATACCTTCTTTCCCCACATTCTCAGTACAGTTTTTTTCTCTTTTCAAAAGGAGTTTCCATTTTACCAGGAATACCTAGACTGTTTTACATGAACTCTCTCCTCTGCCTTTCTCTTAATACCTGAGCCCTTCGTCTCCTTTTTCTCAGTAGTTTTCCTAATTCCAAGTGTCCTTCTCAAAGGATTACTCCCTGTTTTCTTTGTATTCTAGTTTTTGTTTTCTGGTGACTTCTAAGGGAATCTTGGACCTACTGTCATGTTTATTTTTCTCTCTTCAGCATCACATGTCTGTTCCCCCTGCAACACCCAGTTCAACACACTCTTTGGTAGGGAGCTGGTTTCCAGTGCTGGACGCTTAAAATCACTCCACTAGAATTCTCCCTCTGTTGTATTTCTCTGAATTTATAGCCATAGTTGTTACTTATGATGACAGTAGCAACATTAAAAAAGCACAAATTTCTCTCCCACATAAGTAGTTCAGTGTATTTGAAGAAATCTATCATAACCCTTTAAAAAAATTCATTCATGTAACCAATCATGTTGTTCAGTTTCATAATTATTAATTGAGCTTATAGTATCCCTCGGACACTGTTAGATTCTGAGATCTCAAGGATAAGTAAGACATTTGTAAGTTACCACCCAGGGAAAGACATACATGTAATTAGATAATTGCAGTTCAGTGTAAAAGAAGTACGTTTGCGGATCACGGCTGACGTGAAGGAAGGAGTACCCAACCCTGCCTGAGTGAGGGGCACAGGCGAGGCTTCGGAGAAGAGACATTTGCAGCTGAGTCTTGAGGAGTACATAAAAGTTTGCCAGACGGATGTAGAGCAGTACAGGGATATGGAAGAAGGGATGAATACAGAGGCAGCAATGGGCCAGTCTTTAATATACACAGGCACAGATGGATGAATTCAGATGGTGTAGTTGAAGAAATGCTGGCTGCTCCTGTGTCGCTGGAGCTTTGGGACAATAGCAGGAGATGAAGTTATCAGTTGATTAGCTCCATGAGTGACAGCACCTTGACTGGCTCATTCCTCCTTTTGGCCTCATTGCCTAGCACGTAGTAGATGATTAGTAAGTATCTGGTGCACAAAGAAATAAAGAGGTAGGCAGGGGTCTTATAAACCATAAAGGTGGATTTAAACATTCTGAAGATGACTGGAAGTAATCAAAGGTTTTAAACTAGGTTAGATTTGGCTATGGAAAAGTCACTTTAGCTGCTGTGTGGAGAGTGGTTTTGTAAGAGTGAAACTGAGACTGGGAGACCGGGTAGGTTATTAGTGATAAGCTCGGGACAAAATGGGGAGGACCGAGTCTAAGGCAGTGGTGATGCAGAAAACGTGACTGACATGAGATGTCTGGGTTAGAGAATCAGCAAGATTTAGTGACCCGTTGAAGATCGGAGTGTTAGCGAAGGACACAGCGTGACCGCCCCAGGTTTTTAGCGTGGGTGACTCGGTAGTTGTATTCCTGTTGCGTGCACTGGGAATACAGAAGATGAGGCAGGTTCGAAGGTGAAAGATAAAAGTTGATAAAACCAGCATCTTCTTCTACTTTCTGTTCTGGTACTTTTGAGATACCACACTGGTTACCTTTCTCTGGATATAGAGTCTAGTTTACCAACATTATTCTTAAAATATGAGAATGAAAATTGAATACAGCACTCTAATTGTGGGCTGATCCCTGAGCAGTGTAATATTGTTTCCTCTGATCTGGAAACCGCTTCTAATAATGAAAACTAAGATTTTTGTTTGTTTGTTAGCACTTTGCATCTCCCAAGGTTTTTCAGTTATCATGTGACTCCTCCTTTACTTCACTTTTTAAAAAATTAATTGTCAGCTTTTACGTTTATCCAATACCCATTTCTATCCTTATTACTCTTTATATACTTTTCTGACTTCTAGGAACCTGTACTTCTAGGTGGTATGGTTTCCTCTGAATCTTTACCTGTGAGTGTTTTTGAAGATTGTACCTCATTTCTTTGTCCCAAAGCACCCTATGTCTTTGTCCTTTTCTGTGACTGCCATCTGGAATGCCTTGGCCCTTCCTTTCCACTTGTCCACATCTGACTGACTCTCGAGACCCAACTCAAGCTTAATGCTGTGGATTTTCTAGTCCTTAGTAGAGCTCTTTCCTTTATGGGGCTCCTGTAGCACTTATTCTTACCTATATGATGGCCCGTGCTGTGCTTTGTACTAATGGTTGTTTAAATGTCTGGGTTTACTATAAATATTCTAAAATATCATAAATACAGTCCTTGAAGGAGGGATCCAGTTTTTGTAAGTTTCTTGCCTTAATAACTCAATAAACTCTTGTAAAGGTTGATGAGTAAGTTACCTCCTGAAATCTTTTTCAGGTGTGTGCAATGGCTTGCAACTCCATCATACCCTTTAAATAGGACTTTTATTACACTAGAAGACTTCTTGCTGCCCTCTTGTGAAAACCTAGGTAATACTGCTAAGTAACAATGCTCAGAAAAGTTAAGTAATTTTCATCTAAATATCACTAAGACCAGCTTTTTTTACATTTTTAGAATTTTTATACCTTTACAGATTCTCAAGCATAATTACTAATGGGCATTTCTTCCTTTTTTGTGTGTATCCAAGGTGAATATGACATGCTTATTTATTTGATTGCCTGCCAGAACTTAGAGTGCTACATTTTGCCAATTACCAACCATAAAGCAAAAGAAAATAAAAATAATTCTTGGTGAGGTGAACTCTACAATATCCTATTTAACATTTTAGAAGTGGTTTTGGAGTTTGTTTCATTTTCTTTCTGATTAAAAACAGAAGAGATTGAAAAGTTACAAAGAAGTGGTTTTTTAAGTTTGATAATGTAAAACTTGGTAATAAAAATGGAATGATGGATAATAAAAATGGAAAACTATACCGAGACATCATAAATTGTTGAAAACCAGTGATAAAGAGAAAAACCTTAAAAGTAGGCAGAGAGAAAAAGACATACAGAGGAACAAAAGATGAAAGCAGCCTTCTCGCCAGAAAGTGTGCAGGCTGATGACAATGGAATAATCTTTAAAATACTAAAAGGGGGAAAAAAACCTATCAACCTAGAATTCTATATCCTGCAGATATAGTCTTCAAAAATAAGAGCAAAATAAAGACATTTTCTAGACAAATGAAAGTTGTGATAATTTGTCTCTAGGAAACATATACCACAAGAAATATGCCAACAAGTGGAAATATAATAGAATACTAAAAAATATTTCATTGATCCAAGAAAAGGCTGGAAAAAAGGAACAAACAGTATATGGGATAAATAGAATAACTGGTAAGATGATAAATATAAACCAAACCATATCGATAATTAAATATAAATGGTCTAATTTTATACTTGAAATTTGTTAAAAGAGTAGATTTTGAATGTTATCACCCCCCATACAAAAAAAACATAATTATATGAGAAAATAGAGGTGTTAACTGTCCTTACCATGGTAATCATTTTGTATATGTATCTAATCATCACATTGTACACCTTAAACTCACATACATTATATGTGAGTAATATTTCAGTAAAGCCAAGGAAAATACAAATGGCTTAAACACACCAAGTAAAAGGCAGAGTTTATCAGATTGAATAAAGAAAGCAAGACTCAACTATATATTGTGTACAATCTTAAATAAAAGAGAGAGAAGGCACAAGTTACCAGTGTCAGGAATGAAAGGAAGGGACATCATTACAGGTCCTGCAATGGAAGGATGATAAGGCAACTTTATTCCAATGAATTTGATAGCTTAGATGAAATGGGCAAATTCCTTGAAAGGTGCAAATTTTCAAAATTGACTCAAGAAGATACAGGAAACCTGAATACCTCTACATGCAGTAAAGAAGTTGAACTTGTAATTATAAATAGTCTCACAAACAAAACTGGTAAGTTCTATCAAACATTTAATGAAGAGTTAGTATCTGCCCTCACACATGTAGAAAATACAGGAAGGAGGAGGCACTTCCCAGCTCACCAGTACTAACCTAATAGCAAAATCAAAGACAAGAAAATTAAACCTCAATCTAAAGTTCTTCATGAATGTAGACAGAAAAATTCTGAACAGAATATTAGCAAGTTCATTCCAGCAATATACCAAATAATAATAGTATATTATTAGCAATAATAGCAATAATGATGGATATAAAAAATGAAAAGTACATGCTATATGATTTTATTCATACAAAAGTCTGAAAAAGGCAAATCCAAAGCATAGGGACAGGAAGTGGATCAGCGGTTGCCAGGGACTGGGGCAACATTGGGGTTGATCGCACAGTGTCACGGGGGAATGATTCGGGTTGGTAGAAGTATCCTATGTCTTGACTGTAATGGCAGTTACACAATTTTAACTCATCAAACTGTGGTTAAAATGTGTGTAATTTATTGGATTAAGTTAAGAAAGTTGTTCTTCAGAAAAAGTAATTAGTTGAGGTTTGGTTTGCATTTTAGGGGGAGGGTTTTGTGGGAAGGCTCCACACATGTCCCGACGGGCTACATTTCCTAGAAACAGTACTTGAATACAGATCTCTATTATCATTAATGTGTTTCTGAAAAAATCTGCCATTGAAAAATATTTTTAGCTCAATGGATTGAGCGAAGTCTGCAAACCAAAGAGTCTTTGGTTTGATTCCCAGTTGAGGCACATGCCTGGGTTGCTGACTGGGTCCCCAGTGGGGAGCATGTGAGAGGCAACCACACATTGACGTTTTTCCTCCCTCTCTTTCTTCTTCCCTTCCCCTCTGTCTAAAAATAAATAATTACCCCTGGCTGTTGTAGCTCAGTGGATTGAGCGCAGGCTGTGAACCAGGCATCGCAGGTTCGATTCTCAGTCAGGGCACATGCCTAGGTTGCAGGCCATGTCCCCCAGCAACCACACACTGATGTTTCTCTCTCTCTCTCTCTCTCTCTCTCCCCCCCCCCTCTCCCCTCCCTTCCCTCTCTAAAAATAAATAAATAAAATCTTTTTTTAAAAAGTTTTAAAAAATAAATAATTAATTAATTAAAATCTTTGAAAAATATTTTTTTATTAACTTTGGTAGGAAGAACTAGGATGAATTCCAACCCAACCTAAGATACCCAAACAAATTTTATAGGTAGGAAAGTCTATCAGCTGAAAAATGAGAACAAGCTTAAGTAATAAATAAGAATTTAGAAGCAAATGCATAGAGATTTATAACAAACATAGCGTAATGAAGCCGTATTGTGTTTACCAAAGGGAGAAGAGAAGATTTAAGAGCAGATGGGAATTGTGGAGGTGGGATGTGAGGTTTGGGCTGGAAGGTGCATTCTTCTTGCTGCACTGTTTTCTTCATTAATTTTTCAGTCCTTTGGGGGCTCAAATTATCTCACACTCAAACCGCACTTAAAAGTAAAGTCATCGTATAAACACAAGAGCACTTTAAATCACATGGAAATAGTGCAAGTTCAGAATGATTAAAGAACTATAAGTGATATTATCCTTTCATCTCTCCTGCTTGGCATCCATACACAATGCAGATGTTTGGGGTTTGTTCAAACACGGCACACAGTGCAGATTTGGGGCATGTGTTTTCTCTGACGGGACAGTGACTGGAGAGTGTTGAGTAGAATGTGCCAGTGTTGAAATAGCACTTTTTATAAGACCATCATATAAAAACAAAAGTCTATTGTACTTTATATACCAGGAACAATTAGAATATCATGTGCTTTTAGAGGGTAACTTTCCCAATAAGAACAAGAATGTAATAAGATACAGAAGGGTCTAACCTACCAAACATTTTCTGAAGTAGTGAATAGTCATTATGTGAGTCAAGTCTGCATTTACAATAGTCTTGGAAATTGGAAAGTGAATTTAGATCAGTATTCTCGTATGTCTTTCCTTTTAATTCTTAAAATAAACTGAAATCACTTATTGGGAAATTTATACCTGGAATGTTTGGACTTCTGCTGAAAGCTGTTTCTTCTCCGCGGAAAACTTTGTCCATTTCCCTAGCTCTTTTTCCGTGCTCCTGTACACCCCCTGCTACAGCCAGTACCGACTCGTAAGTGACGTGTTTGTCTCTAATCCGTGAGCTCCTTTAGGTCAGGGACCATGGGGAGGTGACTGGAGCAAAGTGGTCAAGAGCCCAAGCTCTGGAGTTATGGCCACCTGGGTTCTAGTCCTGCCTCTACCACTTGTTAGCTGTATAAAAACTTGAGCAAGTTATGTAACCTCTGTGTGCCTTATTTGTAAAATGGGAATGATAAATGGTACCTGTATATAGGGTGTTGTGCAGATTTTAAACGATAACACATGTTAAGTGCTCTGGATAGTACCCAGCGTGTCACTAGAAAAGTAAGCAGTTGTGGTTCTTAGCCGTTCAGCAGCACAAACTCCCCACTGGTTGCTCTCTAGGTTTTGAGTGCTGTGTAACAAACATGCTAGCATTTCAGTGATGCCTGTCTGGTGGGGTTTAGGACTGAGCAGGTGGTTGTGTGAGGTGTGGAGCAGGGGACAGCTCGTTCTGATTAAGAGGTGAGAAGCATGCTGTCAAGTCAGCACCAGGAAAGATACCACTTACAAGAACCAGTGGGAACTTTGCCTCACAAATGTATTAAGAATGTAAGAAACAGACTCATAGATACAGAGAACAGATTGACAGCTGTCTGAGGTGAGAGGGGTTGGAGGTTGGGTGAAAAAGGTGAAGGGATTAAGGGGGGAAAAAGACAGATTACAGTATGGTGATTGGCAGAGGGAAAGGAGAGTAGAGGGATGTGTAAGAGGGCAAAGGGGGGTAAATGGTGGCGGGGAGAGATCTGACGTTGGGCGGTGAATTTGTGATGCAGTGTGGAGGTGATGTATTACAGAGTCGTACACTCCAAACCTGTATGATTTTGTTAACCAATGTCATGCCAATAAATTCAGTTTTTTAAAAAATGCAAGAATGTGTTCAGATTAGAAAATGATTCTACTCAGCCACACTGAACTAAAGGGCAATGAAGTAACTAGGGTGACAATTATGGAGGCTCTTTTGGACTCTGAGAAATTACACCATTGGAATTGACTGTTAACTTGTGCGGTGATTTTCTGAGTCTGTTAATCTCAAAATGTGAATGTGAAAAGGTCAGCATTGTACCCCTATGTGAGGAAGTTGTGTTTAATAAATACATATTGAATGAACCAAAGTAAAAATAGAAACTGTCAGTTTTATTCTTCTGAGTATCTTCCATGCAGCACACCGGTGAGCACACGGAAAGTCTGCAGTTAAAAGCTTCGAACAGATGAAGTTGTCTGCCTGGCCCATGATCCAGTTAGGGTTGCTAATTCAGTTACTGCATCTAACCATTCGTTTACTTATACTGAGGGTTACTTAGTTTTCATACGACTTTAATCATTTCATGGATTTTGATATGTTTAAATATATAACTTTGTCAAATGCTTTCTCATCTAATGCATTTGCTTTAATCTAATACATTAAATCGAATTGCATTCTGACTTCCTGGGATGAATATTTAGTCGTTAAACAAAAGGAACAGTTTTCAAATAATTATTCACAATATGTAAGTGATCTAGTGTACTTATTTTAATTTAAAATATAGTATCTTTGCTTTCCAAAAGGACATAATAAATACAAATTCTGATGTTATCTGAATTTAAACAACTGAATTTATGAAGCATATTTTCTCTTGAAGTAAATGGCAGTAATGTCCCAATGCCCAGATTTTCTGTAAGTCAGTTGTTTAGCAAGAACAAAGCCAAAAGGAAAGGACTGCACGTGTGTGTGCACGCATGCGCACGTGCTTCAGGATAGGGGTAGGACTGGATGCCTGTGTTGTCAGTGGAGAAACTCGGGTTCTGTTGCCTTTGACCTTCCCTGTGCGGAGCCTTTACCTCGGGTTTCCCTTGAGCCCAAAGGGGCCTTTCACACTTCTGCATGTAACTTTGTATGGTTCTACATATCACCCACTTTATGAAAGCAGCTTTATTGAGCTGTTTTCCCCATACCATGAAATTCACCTGTCTAAGGTGAATCTCATTCACCTGTAGGTCAGTGAGATTTTAGTATTTCACAAAATGGTGCATCTGTCATAATCTGATTTTGGGATGTTGTCATCGCCCAGAAAGAAACCCCATACTCATCAACCCTCGTTCCCAGTCCCCCAACTGCACTCCTGCTCCCCAGTCAGCCTAAGTACGGTGATCGCCCACTGCCTTCTGTCCTGGATTTATTCCGTTGTGTTGCCGAATAACTTTTCATTACATGGCTTGTCGCATTATTCATCGGTTGATGGACATTTGGGTATTTTCACTTTGGGGCTATCTAAAAAGGCTCCTGTGAACATTTGTGTGCAAGTTTTCATGTCCTCACCATTTCAGACTTTCTTTTGATGGAGAGAGGGTAGGGTTTGTATTCAATATCTTATATCATAAGATTTGCATTAGAATTCCCTAGATGTAGTTTTAACTTACTGTGAGTATAGCGCATATCATCCAGTGATTTAAATACAGTTTGCTAAATTAGTAGGTAACCATTTAGAGTCTCTCCTTTGTCTTTTTGAGGATTTTAGAAACTGTGTAAGCAAAAACACAACCGTTTTTGCTTTCATCAGTGTTGGATTCCATTTCAAAGGACTCTGGAGTTTGATATTTCATATCTTGATCAAGGATGGAGAATGACTTAGTGGGAATCCATTTACTGTTGGTTGTCTGTCTTCGGTCACAAAAAGCTGAATGACGACAATAGGCCACAGCCTCGTTTGTTATTTTTCATCTCAGTCATACACTCGTGTTCTTGTGTTGTTGTTACTGGTGGTGGTTGTTGCTTAGGGTGAAACTGAAAGAAAGCATCGGCACACTTGGAATGCTGAGCAGCTTCTGGCGTATAGAAATTAATTTCTGTATTGACGTAGCCTCGAAGACACGTCATTGACTGAACAAATGAAGTGAGTGTGCCAGGTAGCTCAGGCTGAACTTGGACCGTCATTAGGAAAGTAGTTCAAAGAATGTGATTAAAGGTAGGAATATTGAAGTGTGTTACTCACATTGTCTTCTGGACTTTGACTCAAGTCTGAATTTGGAGGTTTATGTATTAGAAAAAGGACCCCTTAATTAAATCACAGCTAAAAATAAGTAGTCAAATCAGACATAATGAGTAGTCTCAATTAAAATAAACATTTTAGCAAATTACAAAACTAGCTCTTATAGCCTGTCTTTAAAAAGTGACGTTTGGTAAGGTTGTTTGGTCACAGCAGTGCTAGTTCATTGGAACCGACACGAATACCGCCAGGAAAAGCCGATGTTAAGATTCGGTTATTTCATGGAGTTGGGTCAGGTCGGTCTGACAAGCACAAGGGTTTCCAACTCATTAAGATGGCGTGCTCCAGGCAGGATTTTATAAATCGTTTATTTCTTTCAAATAAGAAATGAAAGCATTTAACTAAAGCTTTTAAAATAAAAGAACGGTAGATGTCTCTATTTTTTATAAATCTTGTGAAAACTTCAATCTTGAGGGAAAGCTGGACTTAAGAGCAAGTCACTTGACTTAGTTGTGGTTTGGATGTGGCCTGTCACAGCTTTTTGCTTAACAAAATATGATGAAAAACAGTTATAATTGGCTTAGTTTCTGCCAAATTTTGGGTAGGCCTAATTTATTATTTGTGGTTTAATTTTTTAAAAGCAGGGCCATGTTTTATGGTACTACTTTGGTATCCACAGGAAATCCCAAACAGTTCTCGGAATTAAGGGGGTACTTTAGGCTTATTTTAAGATCTGTTTCATAATGTTTGCTTGCATTTTATACCAGTAGAAAGCTTTCAAAAAGTAGCAATACTTAGCTTGCCTTGGTGTTCCTAGATAGTACATTCCCTTTTAAAGGCTTGGTTCAAATATCACCCCTTTTCTAAAGCTTTTCTCATCCATCCAACCCAAATCCTTTGCAGAATTAATTGTCCCCATTTCTGTCTTCTTAATGTGTTATCTACTTCTCTTAATAGCTTTGATGGTATTATTTGATAATTATTTATTTTCCAGTCTGCCTCCAGCTAAGATTCTAAAAGTTAAGGATTACATTGTAACCCTAACACTAAGAACAGTGCGTGGCACTAGAGGTGCAGATCAAGTTTTGGTAAAAATTCTAATCCTTTGGCTGAGTGTTTTAGTTTCTCCCTTTGTTACTCAAAGATAGTCTCCTCTACTTTTAGCTTTATGGTAAGAAATATATGCATTGTGATCATAATTTTTTTAAGGTTTTATTTATTTTTAGTTTTATTTATTTTTGCAGGAAAGGGAGGGAGAAAGAGAGGAAGAGAAACATCAGTGTGTGAGAAACACCGATTGGTTGCCCCTCACACACCCCCAAATGGGTGCCTGGGCCAAAACTGGGAACTGAACCAGCAACCTTTTGGTTCACCAGCCAGTGCTCAGTCCACTGAGCCACACCAGCCAGGGCTTGTGATCATAGTTTTGACAACACAAAACCCTGCCTCCTCTCAGTAAAGAATTAGAATTACAGAGAACTAGAGACAAAATCAAAGAGCCTGGATAATACAGGTTAGTGGTTCTCAAACTTTAGCTTGCGTTGTGATCACCTGAAGGGCTTTTTAAAACATAGGTTCTTGGGCCCAAACTCCAGAGTTTCTAATTCAGTAGCTCTGGGATGGGGTCCTGAGAACTTGTGTGTCTAATGTGTTCCCAAAGTGAAGCTATTGCGGTTGGTCCAAGGACCACACTTTGAGAACCGCCGAGGTGGGTTGTGAACGCTGACTAACCCACCTGAAAGACCTGTGCTGAAGTAGAATCTGATCCTGATCTCCCCATCTGGGCCTCTCTTCAAGGTCCTGGGGGAGAAACTGCTCCATAATTGCAAAGCGCTCTAGAGGTATCTCCACAGCACAGTGAAGCTGTTGATGACCAAACCCGAGTGCCCAGAGGGGAGGGGGTGCCTCCTAGGGAGGACTGGTGGGTCCCTCTTGGCATCTCATCATCTGCAGTTATAAAGAGAATGCAATGTGCATGCAGTAAGGACTTGTTGGCTAGCTGATAAAACTAGGTGAGAGCTCTAACCTTCTGATGTTATTGTTTGTTTTTCAATTCTTGCTCGAGGAAATTTTTTTTTATTGTTGATTTTAGTGAGATGGGGAGGGAGGGAGGGAGAGAGAAAGAAACGTTGATGTGAGAAAGAAACATCCATCTGTTGCGTCCCATGCACACGCCCACCAGGAGTTGAACCCCCAACCTTTCAGTGTGCAGGTCGATGCTCCACCCACCTGAGCCATCGGCCAGGGCTCTGCCACCCTTCGGATTTTAGGTCAGTAGTCTGATATCTATAAAGTACTTCTTTCACTTTTACTTCCGTATTGGTTTGAATGCCAATAAAATTAATGAAAAAGACATTCTAACTGTAATTATTAAGCATTATAGTAAATGTTTATATAGCATCTAATTAACCATATTTTCCCCTCTGTTATATGTAGCCATATTGATTACCCATAAATTGTGTTTAAGACCCTAAATTTGGCTGGTACTGTCAATGAAAGAGTGTTTTTTCATTCAGTACATGTTTATTGTATGTTAACTATGTACAGGTTAAGCGCTGGGGTTTAGTGATACAGACTATTACAAACAGTATATATAATTTTCTGACTGAGAATGTTTTGTGTTCTAATTTTAAATTAATAATTGATGAATGTTGTAAATCAGATTACTCAGATATATCAAAACTGAATATTCTGAAAAAACAGAAGGCTAACAGCCGTTATTTCTAATCACAAGGAAAAGAACCGCTACCATATGACCTGCTAAGTAGACACGACATAGTCAAGTTCCTACCTGATTGTGATGTGCTTTTGAAAGAAATCATAAAGTCTGTAAGGGAAATTATCTTTAATAGTCTCTTCCATTTATGAATTATAATCTGGTCAGGTTAAGAACATGAGCCATACATATGTGAAACCACAGTGCAAACAATTAAAAATCAAATTACCAGCTAGAACAAGTAATTTGTTTTAAATTGGATAAATCAGCCTCTATGAAGGAGAAGAGCGACCAGAGCGGGGAAGGGGTAATGAGGTCGTCCTCTGCACACACAGGTGATGGCCTGGGGCAAACCAGTAGAAACGTAGCTGGACTAGTAGAGTGTAGCTTAAGCTATTCCCTTTTGTAACTTGTTAGCTGTTGGGTTGTCCAGTACCTTAGAGTTAGTGTTGCTACTGACCTCTACAGCTTTTTCTGAGAAGATTCAATGAATGAGTAACCAAGGACTCAGTCTCTTCAACTCCCAGAATGTTCTGTAGAAGCAACATGTTGGGCCAGGGAGCTTCCCTCACAGGTGTTTTATGGATAAATTGAAAACCGTGCTCTTAAATTTGTCAGTGTGAGTTCTTAAATAATTATGAGAGAAAGGTTGGAAGGCAGCAGCTCCTTATTAATAGGCTTAAACCAAATTAGATTTGATAGACTTTTAAAAATATATAATCCACTTTTGATTGTTTGTGTATAATTTGTTCCTCATCCAAAGAATTTAACCATGGAAGTAAACATTCGTGACTTGGAAAGTCACCCCCTTTCTAAGGCTTTTCCTGTCCACCTATTTCCAAGCCTACACTGCATTGTATTTATGTTATTCAGTAATTATGAGAAAAGGCTGTATTGCCAGAGAAACGTTTGGCGAGATTTATTTTTACTGTGGACGTTTTTCAAGCATATACTAACTACAGAGTATGCTACAATGACCCCACACCCCCATCCCCAGCTTCAGTAATTGTGAACTTTGTGCCATTTTTTATGTCCATCCCCTTAAATCACACTTTTTGTTGTGATTTAAGGCAAACCAGTACAATCTCATTCATAAATACTTCAGGATGTATCTTTAACCAAGAAGACACTTTAAAAAAACACCACCACCATGTTGCACGAAATAAAATAATAATTCCTTAATGACAAATAATAGCCCGTGTCCAGTTTGTCTCAAAATTGTGTATTATTAGCTGATCTGTCTGGGTCGGGATCCAGACAAGGGCCAGACGGCGCATGCGGTTGACACCAGTCTTCGGTCTCCTACTTGTCTCTCTCACCGCCCTCCCTCCCTCCTCCAGGTTTTTCCTCTGTGCTGTTCACAGGTCTTCATGCTGGCTCATTACTGAAAACCTGAGTCCTTAGTCCTGTAGCATTTCCCACATTTTAAATTTGGATGATTTTATCTTGGTGGTAGCATTCCACATCTTCCTCTTTTCCCCCAAATCACTGTAATCTGACAGAGTCAGAGAATAAATGGGCTTGAATTCAGTCTTTTTGGTAAGAATGTTTCATAAGTGGTATTGTGTACTTGCTGTTTTTTCACACTGGACAGCACATGACTGGCCTCTGTTTGTTACAGCTTCAGTGAAGATCCGTGGGTTAGGTTGTGTCCATCGGTCCTTTTCATAATAATAAGGATGAAATTTATTATTTTAATAGATTACCTATTTGATTTCCCTGAAAAACAGACCAAAGAGGAAAGGTAGGGAAAATGCTAGGTTCCCCCTGCCCCCCCCCCCGCCACACACACACTTTTAATTTATCAATTTTCAAAACATAAGATGAGCTGAAGCGACTGAGGGCTTTTAAAAAATAGTATAGATGTTTATTTCTGATATGTTTCAATCTACTATAATCATTATTCTTTGACAGCTAAAACTGCCCCATCTCCAGGTAATGTGCACCCGTTCAAGTTGACTCCTGTGTCACTTGATGCGACCTTAGTAATCTTGGCAACTTCCTTGCTTTCACCATGTCACAGTATCACTGGTCCAGCTACTTCTTCAGACTTGCAGTCGCATCCATTTCTCCAAGGAACCCGGTGGCTTTCAGCAGAAATCTAAGCACTGTGGTCATTGTTCCTAGACCAGCATTGTTTCCAGGCCTTCTTCTTGGACAGGGTTGGTCAGTAAGTTTTTTTCCAAAGAGAGAAAGAAATTGTGTTCCTATCAACATGCCCATTTCAAATTAAAGATATTAAAGGGTTCATGACAATTAAATTTTTAAGTTTTTGAAAAGTTTAATGGAGCCATAAATCATATAAACTGTGTTTGGGCAGACAATATGACCTGCTTTCTCTTAACAAGGAAAACGGCACCTGTTTTATCACAATTTGACAATTGAGAGTAAGGGGTACTGAGATTAAGCATCAAATACCAATTAAAACAAAAACAACCCCACAAGTTTGTCAATCAAGTCGGAAAGAGGAACTTACAACCAAAGCATAAAGGGGAGCTTAAATAACACGTGTTCCTCAAATTCACAATAAAATTAGCATCAAAAGAACTAACTGCATATAACTGTAAAACACTATATGTACTTTAAGATTTCTCTGTGCTTCTTTTGTATATCCTTAGGATGTATATGTTTAGGGACATGTCTTTTAAAATTATTCACAGTGTATCTTTTTTAAGTTATTTAAACTTTTGTGTGTGTGATTATGCCAAATTTTGTAGATTCAAATTATTTTCAGTTTATTTCAATTTTTAGAGGTTGCTTTTTTCTATTTAATGAATTTTATTTTTTAGTATATAAAACATATGATCTCCCAAAGTAAAATGTATAAAATAAGGTGGACCCAAAGGTGTCTGCCTTCCATCTCCCCCCACCTTAGGTAACCATCTTTGTTAATAAAAACTAATACTAAACTTTATTCTTCCATTGATCTTCTTGAAAATATAAATAAACCTATGTATTTCCCCCTTGTCCAAATTTTCCACATAAAGTAACTATCCATAGTGGTATATAGGTATCATTCCTTTTGTGGCTGAACAGTACTCCGTAATAGAGTTACACCAGTCCCTCCCTCTTGGTGGGCACTTGGGTTGTTCCCAGCCTGCGTATTACAGACAGTGCTGAATGAATACGCGTGTGAACCCTGTTTGATATTTTTGCGGCCATCTCTTTGGAAAAGCTTTCTAGAAATGTAACTGCTGGGTCAACAGGTAAAATACATGTGTAATTTTACTATATCAAAAATTTCTAGTGCATGGTGGTTAGTTAAGAATTGAAAAGGAAGCAGACGTCCTCTTTCCTCATATGAAGGGAAGCCCTAAAAAACTGGAATTATCTTCTGGAGGACAAGCCCCTTGTAATACAGGCTTCCTCTGCTAGGTGAGTGTTCTAGGAGGTGTTGTTGTGAGAGACCGCATTTAGCTTCAGTGAATTTTTTTTTACGAATCTTTCAGTGCATTTGCCCGTGTCATGACGAGTGATTTACGAGCGCACCTGCCCACACCGCACGGGGTGTTCAGCAGTTTTGGACTAAAACCGGCAGAAGCCCAATGCCCCACCCACTGTGTCCACCCAATCTTGCCCTGAGCAACTTTTTTTTTTGTTTCTCTGGATGAAAAAAGTCCTCAAAGGGAAACATTTGAAATAAAAAACATGGCAGAAACACTAAAAGACATCAAAATCAAGTTCAAAAACTGTTTTGAGCAGTGGAAAAAACGTCTTGATAGGTGTATTACATCACATGAGAGTCCTTTGAAGGTGACTGAAGTTTAAACATGTAAGGATAAATACACATTTTTTATAAATAAATTCTGGGGTTTTTGAGGGGGATCCCCCTGTGTAGGAATAAATTATTTCAATAGGTATGTAGTTGACCACCTATTTGCTAGGGACACAGCAGGAAGTTCTGTAGAACTTCATGAAGCATGAAGATAAATAAAGTGATTTTAGATTTCGGGTAAGTGCAGTGAAGGAAGTAAATGGTTTTACACGAAAGAATAACCACAAGAAGACTCGCTTTAGATAGGGTGGGCGTGGAAGACCTCTCTGAAAAGGTGACATTTGAACTGAAATATGAAGAATAAAAATGATTAATGCTGTCATTTATTGACTTTATGACTACTGAATTTTGCCATGTATAATGCACACTTTTTTGGCCAAATTTTTAAGGGAAAAGTAAGGATGCACATTATAGATGGGTAGTAGTAAACCGTGAGCCCACATTATACACAGGAGTGCATTATACACAGCAAAACATGGTATGTACTAGGCAGTATAAAGGATTTTCATGCATTGCTTTATTTAATCTTACAAGACTCTGCAAAGTCCATTTTATAATTCCCATTTTACAGATGAGAAAACTGATGCTCAGAAAATTAAATTACTTGCTCAAGATCTTGAAGCTTGGAAATGAGGACTGGGATTTGAATCAAATCTAGACCTGTCTGATTCCGAAGCCAGAGACGATAACCTCTTTGTACTGTATTACATTGCCTTTCTTAACCAGAAAGAAAGCAGAGAATACTGAGTTAATGCATACATGTTTTCGAGTCTTGTTTTCACCTGGTGTGGAAACACAATGTCAATGTTCTTTCTTTTAAAGTGCTAATCATATTTATTACTGAATGAGTACAAATTCAGAATACATATGCTTGTTTTATTTGGGAATATTTGTGAGATAAGAAAATAGGGAGCTCTGGCCTGTGTGGCTCAGGCAGGTGGAGCGTCGTCCGTGTACTGAAAGACCACAGGTTCTATCCCCTGGCAGGGCACATGGGTAGGTTGTGGGTCCTGTCCCCAGTCCAGGCCTCTGGGGGAGGCAACCAGTTAATGTTTTTCTCTCTCTCACTCTCTCCCTCTCTCTCCAAAAAAGAAATCAGTAAATGTATCCTCGGGTGAGGATTTAAAAAAGAGAGAGGTGGGGGGGAGGAAAGAAAGAGAGAGAGAGGGAGGGAGGGAGGGGGGGGAAGGAAGAAAGGAAGGAAGGAAGGAAGGAAGGAAATAGGGAAACATATCTTCTTATCCAAGTTAAAACAATTTCAGCCAGGGACACTTGGTCTCATATATATCATTAAAATTAAATTGTGGGAATTTCAACATCTGTTTTTATTGTTTTGATTTAAAGATGGTTGTATGTTTAAAAAACCGTAGCAAAAATATCCCCCATATGTTTCTAGCCTGTTGAAAGGATGCACCTAAAAGGGTACACCTTCTAATTTTCCTATTTACTTACTTATTTCACACATATTTGTTAAAATCCATATGCAAGTTAACTTACAAGTGTCTGTTTAAATTAGCTTTAGTAAATAAAATAACCAGAACAGTGTCCAAGGTTCAGCGTATAGCTGCGCAGTCAGTCTTAGAGGGGGGTCTCCTCATGCCGGTGCGTGCTGAGCACTTCCGTGCATCATCTTAGATCTCACCCCAGTCTGGTCCAGGGGCTGCTGACCCCCGCTTACAGATGAAGGGGCTGAGGCACAGAGGCCACATCATTTACTTGAGATTAGATTACCATCTAATAACTGGTGATTCAGACCCAAGGTTCAAATCCTATGCAGTTTTCTACCATAAGTGTTGAAAAAAATCATATAAAATAACAAGAGAGTTGAGAAATATTATATATTCTTCTTGCTGGTGAGTTAAGTCCATACTGTTGTCCAATGAATCATGTGTGAAGATCCATAGACATTTTCTTTGATGTCTTAAACTAGAACTAGCTGCAGTTAAAACCCAGATTCTTATTTTACAAACAAGACAGACTCTAACAATATTAAAATAAAATGATATTCCTGGCCGAAAGAAAAAATTTCCAGTGACTATGGGAGTGCTAGTGTGTGAAGACAGCATCTTAAATCTCTATGCAAGTTGTACACAAAGTGTTACTGTGATGGGAAAATAGTGGCGTGAATAATACCTGTTCGCAGCCGAAGATACTTGATGTATCTTGGGCCTCAGTATTTGTTGGATTTTGCAATTTCATGAGCAAGATTTGTATTTTTTTTAAAGTTCTATATTTCTGTGTGTTCCGCTTGATGTCAAATCTGTATTCTTAGATTGTAGGGTTCCATTTTTTAAAAAATAATCTCAGTCCCTCCTCTCTCCCCTCCCCCCACACACTCATTTTGTATAATATGGTAATGATATCACCGTAGCAGTAATTACGGGTCATCTTCATTTCTTTCATCTCTGCCTGTTCTGATGGCTTCATTCCTTTGACGGAAAAGATTTGGCCTGGGTGCTATGATTATTTTGTTAAGCATTATTCGAATAGACAGGAGTGAGAGAAATTAATCAATCCAAATGCAATTAGCATCATGTTTAACCCAGTGATGGACGTCTCAAGGTGAAACAGCCAGGGGAGTTTCAGACATTATTATTCAATCCAGTGGTTCTTATCTAAATTATAATCAAGAGAGGATTTTATTGGCTTCTCAGTGTGTGAAGATGTAACTCTTTGCCTGCCCTGGGGGTCAAGAAGACTGGGCCTTCCTCCGCCCTGCACCTGGCCGAGGGGGTGTTCCAAGCAGGGACCTTCTCAGTATCCAAGTCATTTGAAGTGATCGCTGCTGTGGTCTGGGTCTGATTTTTCTGAGTGGAACCTCGCCTGTGGATAAGATATTTAATTTAGGGCAAAATGGTTCTTTGCAGTGATCAAGTCACTTTGAGTAGTTGTTGTTCTATCTTAACCTTACATGATAGATTATTATTGCTGTTCTCACTTTATGGATGAGGAAATTCAGACTGTAAGCTGCTAGGCTTTGGTCATAATAAGTGTCTCACAACGATGTATTATTATGTAAAGGCCCTGAAGCATGAATGTTCTACACAAATTTATGAGTATTTAATACAAGTTCTCACCCCGGGGGTAGTAATGCATTGCTTTGATCTCACTGCCTTTCATTGAGTGGAGTTCACCCTTGAAAAGGGGACCAAGTGGAACTCGGCCGACCTTTGAGGCCCCTCAAGGAAGCCAGATACAAATAAGCTGTCCGCTCTCGCTCCCCGGACGCACGCCTGTGGGGCGTTGTTCTTGTTCTGGGTTTTTGGTAGAGACAACAATGATAAGAAGAAGGGCCGAGTATCTGAAGTCTTGTCTTGTTTTCCTCCTAAAAGAGGGCAGGGTGAGGAAGGCTGACGGAGAAACTCCTGCTTTCCCTGAAGATACCATTTTTCAAATGCCTGACAATTAAGATCCTCTGCTTGTGCTTTCAATCTTCGGGCATCATGGCTGACACGGCCCGTATTTTATGTTCCCACTTGATGTTTTATATTCTGAGAATAAATCTGTTGGCTAGATATTTCTGTTCTTTTTTTTTATTATTATTATTCTGTGTGAAAAGCCATTAAAATTAGTTTCCATATTGGAACTGTCCAAATTTGTTTACCTGTATGCTAAGTCCCAGCTTTTCTTCTTTAAATTACTTCTTGGATAAAATACTCTCTGGTAATGGACCTTACTGTGAACTGAAGAAAAAAATGTTTGATAGAAAATGATCTTTCTCTGAATTTACTGGAGGGAACACTGTTCTTAGCCACCTCACCCTTTTTTAGAAAAAGTCCTGTTAGACAAGACATCCAGAATAAAAGGAATCTGGAAATTGTGCCCCAAAAAGGCTTTTTTTTTTTTTTTTAGCATTCTCAGGATGAAGATTTTGATAGTCTGTAATAGTTTGGTCACAGATAGAGCATTCAGATTATTCTTTCCTCGGGTGTTCCAGTTTCCTTTTTGAAATGCTTTGCCTGAAGAACTTCAGGCAAAAACCTGAAAGCTATTCTGCCTACCTTCAAATGCTACTTTTATATATTTTAGAGAAAAGTGAGGTTTCTATCAAAGACTTCCACTTGCGTGTGCTCCCCCACAAGAGACAACTGAGAATGGCCAGTGGACTTTAGTATAATGACACCACCTCCCAGTCTGATGAGGCTCCAGGAGACCCCTCTCACCCAGTGACCCCACGCTCAGCTCACGGCACCTTCTGCCCTGGACAGTGGCGCCAGCACCAGCTGCTCTCATAGTGGAGGAACTGAAAAGTGCTTAGTCCTTGACTTGAATTAGCGATCGATCAGCAGTACGCTCCGTGCAGAGGTCTGAACTGGAGCGCAGTGAAGAACCTCAGCCTGGCGGGTTGCCCCGGAACCGCTCTGCTGCACCCTGGCTCTCAGCCGGAGTGCCGGAAAAACTTCCCACCTTCCCGTGAGAGAGACCAGCGTTATAGATCACACTGGTTTCCTTCTGTTCTCCGATCCACCAACGTGCCTGTCAAGAGTGATCCCATCCTAAAGGCCACTTCTAATTTATTTGAATCTTCCCTATTATCTGGTATGTGGTAGGCACTCTGTGTGACTGACTTAACTGTTCACCCACCCCCTTTGTGCTTTTCTTCTACACAGCACACACCCATGACTAGGAGATCCCTCGTGTCGTAGTTACTAGAATTCATTCAAGGTTTCAAGGACCAAAACATAATTTTTAAAGGGTCAAAGCCATAATTATAACAAATGGCATCATTTCTACAAAATACCTTCTATGAAGCTAATTAAATAAACAGCCCCGTAGCAGACTCATTTATGCTAAACTAAATAGGATTTTGTGTGTTTCTTCTTGCTAGAAGTAGCTGCTGGTGTAGTTAAAGTAACTGCCTCTAATGCCCAGCATTATTCCAGCAGGTTTTACCTCTGGAATGCACCTGGTATGCAGACACAATTCATTCGTGTCTCCATTTGTCTGGCATTTGAGCTCTTTTTAAGAGATAAGTGGTTCAGCCTCCTTTGGCCACTCCTGGTGTGGCGTGCCTGCTCATTTGGTGAGGGCCTGGGACCTCTGGTGGAGCAGCCGCTGAAGGACTCCAGAGCTCGCCCTGGCCAGTGAAAACCCGGGCAAGGAGTCAAGGCTGAGAACAGCAGTCGTATTGACTTGAAGGTGGAGGGGCAGACAGTTCTGTGGTGTGGTTTAAGATTATGAGGCATATACCACTCAGTAAACGAAGGAAGGCCTAATATGAATGACAAGGTTTAGCAATGAGGCAGATCAGATTCTAATTGGATGGGCAGTTGATTGAACCAATGGAACAGACACAGCTGCACAGTTGGAGAGGGAATTCGAAGGTACAGTCAGTCTGTTCCAGCAATAGACAGGTGTCTGCTGCAAAAGGAATCTGCTGCTTTACTCCAGAACGCGGTTCCTCCAAACCAAGGAGACATTTTCACTTAGAAAACCACAGCCTGGCTACTGTAGTATGGGTTTCTCTATTCTTTCATTTTTCCCCCTTTAATGTACATAAAGTAACTGGTGTGTGTGCCTAAGTATATTGCCTTTCTTGGTAACTAAATAGCCAATGGGATGTTTTGAGTGACATCAAATGGCTGTAGGTCGGGGAAGGATACTGGTTCTGCGAGAAGGCCCCCTTTCTCCATTGCTGGCGTGCTCAGTCAGCTCTCACCTACCACAGTCCAGGAAGTTCTTTTGATCTCACTGTTCAATATAAAAAAAAAATTTACTCCTTGCATACCTTGTTGAATGGAGAATTTTTAATGTTTTTTGTTTATCATTGTGAAACCATGTGAAACTGTGAAGACGGTTTCAGCTATTACCTGCAGGGGGCAATGTGTCTTTGGGTAGGGATAAAGCACTGGAAAAGAAATGTGTTCCCATCCATTGTCTTGTTGCTTAAACGAACTTCTGGTTTCGGATAAAAGAGATGATTCTACAGTAGCTAGCCTTTGCTGAATGCCTAGGTGAACTTTCTGTTTATCTCACCTTGAACAGATGAGGAGACTGAAGCTTAGAGAGATGACTTAGGTGACTTGCCCTTAGGTGACCATTAAGTGGTAGCGTCAGTGCAGGTGCTAGGGTTCAACTCCAGGCCTGTCCAGTGCCGAGTGCCCTGCTCATTTCACATTACGCTGTCTCCTGTGGTTCCTGGCCCCTCACATTAGTCTCTGAAAGATAGCCTGACGTTGCTCTTCGGAGTGAGAGAACCAGTGGAAGGTAACGCTTCTCCACTTCGCTAATGTTTTTAATTGTACTGAGGCACAGAAATATTTAAAGTTGTTTGTAATGGAATTAAAAACCAAACATTATGAGTTTCTTCCATTTCATTAAAAGTTGCTTAATCTTTACATCGCTCCCTACATTCAAGTCAAACCGAATTTTATCAGGCAATCGCCTGAAAGTTATGCTCTGGAAAACCTTTCTGTAGTGAAACCCATGTGTCAAGGGCGAAAGGTGCAAACTCCTGGCAGAGAGGGCTGATCTTGTGAGAGTTCTGCACCCAATCTCGTTAAACCAGGGTGCCTCTGTGGTAATCCCCCATCCCCTCACCGGTGGGAAATCAATCTGAACCACTGAATCTTTTCCACCCAGCCACCAGAAAATTTACTGCAGAGAAGGCAGTTTGGGGATACTCGTTGTGGAAAGGGAGCCAGAGGCAAGGCTAAGCGTGGGCTGGAGGAATCAGAGAGTCGAAAGAAGACGTTATATTAAACCGCACAGCACCTCAGCAGCGAGCAGGATGCAGTCGTCCCTGCGACCCTGACCTCTCTAAGTACCCCCAGGTATTTACAGCTGCTGGGAACCTGACAGTCCTAGGGAAACTACAAAGGGCTAATAGAAACAGCCCAGACCTGGAAGTTGATTGTGGTTTATCCTTTGCTGCCTTTAAATGAGTACTAGTGGCCTCCTCACCACACTCTCTGCAGCCATCCCCTGTCCCCCTAGGGTGACAGTCTCTGTTCTGGCTCTTGGTT
This sequence comes from Tonatia bakeri, assembly GCA_004024845.1. Taxonomy (NCBI): domain Eukaryota; kingdom Metazoa; phylum Chordata; class Mammalia; order Chiroptera; family Phyllostomidae; genus Tonatia; species Tonatia bakeri. The sequence continues at coordinate 57,182 of PVIA01000368.1, read as the reverse complement.
TATGGGCTAGCCTACATAGGAGGGCCTGTAAATCATGACCACACGGAGGTCACGCTTCTCTTCTGCACAGCCTACACTCTGGTGGCTGATGACCAGCGGGTCCCTCTTGGCATAGTTATTAGAATGTGGAAGCAGCGCTGCCTTCCCGGTAAACCCATAATCCTAAAGAATTAATCCAGAATTAGAGAATAGTTAAGAAATTGTATTGACTCTAGTAAAACTCTCTCTAGCTTAGTATCTCTAGGATTATCTTCTAGCACATTGTAGGGAAAAGAAGAACCAGGAGAGAAGGGAGGAACTAGAAGTGCCAGACTGAGGAGGGTGTACTCTTAGCCTGGCCGGTAGTTTGAGAACATACCAGCCTGTGACTACGGGGGGAAGGAAGGGGTGGAAGTAGTCAGAGAGGAATAGAAATACCTCCCTGTCCTCTGTAGGCAAACTGTAGACGTCTCTGAAGGTTCTTCCCAAGGGGATTTGAAATCCTTGGTGAGAGTTTTTTAGTAAAATGCATTTACATATAAAACCCCGCTAGAAGGTGTGGAGTGTGTGTGTGTGAGAGTACAGAACAGTAGCAGAAGGCTGTCTCCCCACACCTAATGGGATTTTGTAGCAGCATGTGCGAGTTTGTTTCAGAAGTCAAAAATGAACAGATGTTGGTATAAATTACCTCTGTGTCTGATGTCTTGCAAATTAAAAGCGCGGTTGGCATCACTAAACAATCTCACTAGGTGTAGGCGGCGTGCGGTTAGCAGGCAGTGATTACTGTATCAGGTCGGTGAGAGTCCTCACACTGCAGGAGAGCAAGGAGAAAGAAATGAGGAATAAAATAAGGGGTATGTGAATTAATCAGAGATGTTAACATCGCTGATGACAAGTGAACAGGAGGGCACGTGCGCTGGAGCAGCCCCTGACCCACTGCAATTTCTCTGTGCACAGAAAGGGGTTGGTGCTTAGGGTGTGATTTATAGGGCACAGCCTTCTTTTAGGGAGCCGCCGTGTCACAAATTCGTATATCTCCTATATAGGACTGGCGAATCGGGAAACTTTCTCCCCTCCCATGCAGAAGATGATGTCTTTTGAATTACTTGTACTTTTACAGTGGTTTCCTGCAGCTCTGTGTACTTAGATTAGGTTGAAGGGGGAGGAATGATTGAGTGGAAAAGGGGTTGTTAAACAGGATTGGTTAAATTCAAGGAGAGCCTGCCACCGAGAGACTTTGGAATATCCATTATTTTTCCTTTTAAATCCTTTTGATCATTTGATTATATTGAGTCTTTTTAAATTTTAAGTCTTAAAATCTTGGTCATTCTCCAGTTTGGGAAAAAATAATAGAGAATCAGGGAATCTGAAGAGCAGCAGGCAGAAATAATTAGTGAGATCAGTAGAGTGTTCCTGGCCCAGGGTTTTTGGGACATGGCTCTGTTTTCCCAGCAGTTTCGTCTTGCCCACGTCTGGTCTGCGGAGCAGCTGCTCCTGGCCAGGTCGCAGGATCGGCTGGTACCGTTCCGTGGTCCTTAATGAGAGCTGGAGAGCAGGCAGAGAACCCATCCAGCAGAAACAAGCGATGAGCCCCACTCGGGCCAGAAGTCTGCATCAGTCTCTGTAGGATCAGGCTGAAGGAAAAGATTCCAAGGAATGGAATTTTGAGAGTCCTAGCCTCCCTTACCACAGTTAGTTCATCTGTTCACTCCGGAACTACTGAGTGCGAGAGAAGCAGCAGCTACTTACCCTCCTCTGAAAGGTATTGTTGATGACACCACTAGGTCGAGCATGTTCACCACTCGGCATCCAAAAGGGCGGGCAGGAGACACTAACGTGCCGCTTGTCGTTCAGAGGAAGAGCTGAGGCTCCTACCTGCTCTTGGTGTCGCTCAGCCGCTGAATGCTAGAGCTGGAACTTAAACCGAGTTCAAGTCCTGTGCTCTCTGGGAGAAGTCGTGCGCCTCCCCTGAGCAAGCAAATTACTTTTTTAAATTTATTTTCAGTTATAATTTACATTCAGTATTGTTCTGTCTTAGTTTCAGGTGCACAGCAAAGTGGTTAGAAAATCATGTACTTTACAGAGTGGTCCCCTACTGCTTCAAGTGCCCCCCGGCCCCATGCCTGTTGTTTGGTTTCCTTTAGGGTAGTTTACTCTTGTCCCCTCCACCACCCTGCCCTGCCCAACCTCTCCATTGATCTGGCATTGTTTCCACCAAGGGAAATTATTTTTCTTCCTAGACAAGCAAGGTAAACTTAAAAAGAACCCCACAATGTGGAGAATGGAGCAGCAAGAGCCACTAGCAAGCCTTACTGTCCGTGGAAGGAAAGAGACTAACTTTGTTGTAACCTGCTTAGTTGTAGTTCTTTTGTGTATAATTTATCCAGCCAACATTTATTCAAGAGATGCTAGGTCTAGCACTATGCTAGGTGCTGGTGATACAGAGAATAATAAAACAGCCCTGGCCAGCTGGTGAAGTTGGTTGGAGCATCATCCCATACACCAGAAGGCTGTGTGTTCGATTCCTGGTCAGAGCACATACCTGGCTTGTGGCTTTGATCCCCAGTCAGGGCACGTGTGGGAGGCAACGAGTTGATGTTTCTCTCTCACATTAATATTTCTCTCTCTGTCTCCCTCTCTCTTCCCCCTCCCCTCTCTCAGATCAATAAACAAATCCTTGAGTAAGGATTAAAATATAATAATAATAATAACAACAACAACAACAGTGTCTGCCCTCTACTTTACATTTCAGCAGAGGAAAACAACTATATAAACAAGTAATTGCAAATCTGATAGAAACTTTGTATGTATAGGGTTTGGTATAAATCCACCAAGGAAGGAATGGTCAGTGTGGTTTGAGACAGGGTGGGGTTGTAGGCACATGAGGCAAGACCCAGCACTGAGACTTCCATTGCTAGTTCACAGGATTTCCTTTCTCTTCGTTGGAGCTCAGAGACTTGTGGAGGATGGGGGTGTATATAGACTGCCGAGACCAAAAGCCTTCCTGTAGTTACAGAGTTGGAATTGGTATCTTTCTCCATTGTACAGATTAACCAGGAACTGTTAAATTTAGGTGGGGGGGAGTGGGAGCCCATTCATCTGACACTGTTTGCTGATGACTTGGGAAAGGCAGCAAGGAGGCCAGAGCTAATGTCCTCATCCCTGCAAGAGCCTCCCTAGCCATCTCACTTCTTTGGCCAAGATGGAGACATGTTCTTGGGAGACCACGGGACACAGGCTACTACTGTGTGTCCACAGAAATCTTCCAGAAGATTTCTGACCAGAAGATTCCCAGGGCAAGCCATCAGTAACTTCCTGTGCTGTTAAATCCATTTAAGAGATCTGAAAAGATGGGCTTGTGGAGATGGGGATGAAGAGGGTTTTAGGCTACATACGATGTTTGAGGATTTGCTTGATAGAGCTAAAACAGGGGGCTTTTGGAGTGACCCTCGTAGTGGAGGAATGTTTACTTTCATTTCAGAGCCTCATATGCAGGAAAGTAGCTGCATAAACCCTCTTGTAACCACAGCATTCAGAGATTGATAGTGCGGGAAGTCAAAGAAAGACGAGTAAACCTCGCCTGGCTGTATTAAATATCTAAGGACTGACAATGCCAAGAGAGAGAAGACCAAAGCTCTATAAACCCTGCTTTATGACTCCGTCCACAGATGAACTGCACCGAGGGAACATAAACCCTGGCATATTACAGTACCCAGAGGCTGCCACTGAGGGCAGGGTAAATGATCGCTGACTTTGGCTTGAGATCGTAAATGTCCAGAGACCAACAACCCAGAGAAGACTATAATATTGGGTGGATTTTAGCCTCCAAGAACAAACCCCCTGAGATAGTGAACAAGAGTATTAGGTTACATTCTTGAGAGAGAGAGGTTTGAGGATAATTCCCTGGTGACTTTTTTTAAGGGTGGATGATAAAGTCTACCCAGTTGGCCCGTGCTTTATAGCGATTACCAACTTCGGAACGACTTTGTACAGTCTTAGTAGTCAGTAGTGGTTTGTTTTCCCTCCTTTTGTGGAGGTTTGTGGTGAGCGAATGTTATATCCCCTGCATACAGTGTGATCAGTCTGCGTTTTTAAACTAAGCCTTCCTATAATCTTGTTTTCAGATTTTAGGTCTTCATTGACCTTTCATTTGCTTTGTGATTTCAGCCAGAGAGATGACACGGGGGAAATTCCTCAACATTCTAGAGAAACCCAAGAAGTAGCAGCAGCTTGCGGACACGCCGTGCCGGGGCTGGAACCACGCTCCCCTCCCAGCGCAGCTCTGGCGGTGCGCGCCTCACCGCTTCCCGGCGAGAGGCTGGCGGGCGCGCCTCCAGGGCTGACCCTGTCTCCTGCTCCTGGGACTCTGCGCCGCTGAGGACGTTCGGCAGCAGGAGAAGAATCTCTTCTGCCCACGGGTCAGTGCAGTTATACAGTCAGCTTCCAGACCTCGACCACCTGCTCCTCAGACGCTGGTGACAACAGAGGACATGCCGTTCTTAAGGGTCAAAGTCCTGCTGCCTCGTGTCTGGAGGTGATCAGAAGCCCCAGGACCTTACAGTTGATTTGGTTCTGTGATGGCAAAGTTCCTGGTGACAGTGATTGGATGGGTTTTTGTGAGTTGTTCTTAATCTCTGAGAAGTATTTATGACACGAGGAGCCCAGAGACTCATTAGATTCTGGACCAGACCAAGTAGCTTGACCAGGGAACTCTCCAGCGTATACTAGATTCCAAGAATCCCCTCCTGGAGAAACCAGAATCTTCTAAATGTGTATGCCTGCTTTTAAAATTCCACACCTCTCATGATAGTCCCATATCCTAATGCCTCCACGCCCCAACTCCCAGCCGCCACCATCCATTCTGACTCTGGGAAGGGGGTCCCTGTGCACCAAGTCCCTCTTGGGATTAGCTCGTGTAGTGAAAGGCCCGTGCAAGGTTACATTGACTTCCAGACCTCAAGACTCATTTAAAGGTAACAGAAAGGACTTTTGAGTTCTAGTGGACCTGTTACAGATTCAAGTGAGACAGTTGGTTTGGCCTGAAGACAGGGAAAGGGGATTGGTTGCAGGAGTTCCCAATTGATGGAAAACTAGAAGCTCTGATTGACCTTAAAGGAATATGCATGCGGTGGAACAGTGGCAATGTTTTTGCCCCCGTCCCCTCTGTCAGCACATACCAGACATTCCCCCCCGACCTCCGTAGGACAGAAGCACGCACATGAAGGAAAAAGAATTTCCTGACCTAAATATATAATTCTCACAGAGCTCTTTGCCAGTTACCCCTCGGTGTTAAAACCTGAAAATCTAGCCCGTGGGTAACGCCGATGACACGTGTTCTCCACATTTTGTCTCACGAGGTGGCCCCGCCTCCGACGTGTGTGAGAAATACCCGGGGTTCCCTGACTTTGTGCAGAGAGCATCTGTGCGGCAGCGAGCGGGCGGGCGGCGCTTGGACGCAAGGAGAGTCGTGGTCAGGGGTTCGGCCCCAAGTGTCTGCGGGAGGGCGCAGCGCTGTTCAGTTTAGTAGCTGGCCCATTAACCATTTTCTCACGTGTGCTGGAATTCACGTTGGGTTTTTCTCTTCTTTGTGCCATTTGACCATCCATGCGATCTTACGGACAAGAAGGAGAAAATTGAGCGCGAGACACAGAGGATGAGTGTGAGCAGGAAAACATTCTGCTCGGACGCTGTGTCCAACAGAGCGGTGGCCTCAGGGGCTTTGATTTTAAGTTCAGCTCATACTGACATTCCTTTATCTAAAACGTGCTTGAAGAGAGTGTGTATGCACAGAAAGTGGTGCCAGAATGTCAGATTCTTTCTTTGCTCTGAGAGTTGATGACATCAAAAGGGGAATTGCGAAAAACGTGGAGTGTATCAGGGTGCCTCCCTGAAACCAACTCGTCTGTAACCTGAAGCTGTGCGGGTGGTTTCTGGTCTGCTGTGGCCTCTTCCTTTTACTGTCATCTTACTCACCAGCACTTAATGTAAGTAGATGTTTTAGAATTGCGATATTTATTGGTTTTATATTTGTCTTCCTCCAAAAAGCTAATAACGTGTTTTTATATCGACAATATAAATTTATGTGCAGTGTGCGCGTGTGTTTCAGGGTGTTAGGAGATCGCACTTGGTATGTGGTGTTTTCTGTGTCACCATAATAAATATGTCCCTTTTACAGGAGAGTGGGTTTTCTTCGAAGGGCCAAGTTGCATACTTAACGCATAGACCTCATCAGAAAGTGCAACTCTAATGACAAATATTCCACTGTCTCCCCCTTCATGTGAAAAGCCTTTAATACCTCCCCATGTCTACTAATAAAGTCTGGACCTCTTATGCTGCATCTGAAACTCTCTGCATGTAATCCTAATTAGCCCTCCATTTAGTTTCCTTCCTCTCCACCCTGTAAGTCTGTTTCAGTTAATCTGTGGACAATCCCCAGTTCCTCACTCGAGTGCCTCGGCCTAAGCTGTTGAGTTCCCAGAAAGTCTCACATCCCTTTGCACACATCAAACCTACCCTTCCCATAAACCCCTGATGAGCCAGCTGGAAAGAATCCTGCCCGCTGCGTTCCTGCAGCCTTTGTGCATACTGGCCATGTGGCTTACCACCGCGCCTTGTGTTGAAGGGATCCAAGTCCACACCCGCTGCCCTGCTAAGGAAAATGTAAGCTCTCCAGGTCTCAGCTGTGTAGTCCTTCCGTGTCTTCTTTGAGCTGAGGGTGCAAAGCCTATCTGTTTGCAGACTACCAGTTAAATATGATGGATTGAAAACAAATACTTCAGTCCATCTCTGCCACCTATTAAAATTCTTTGTGTGAGGTCCTCCTCAACTCTGTTTGAGAAACGAGAGAAAAGAAGAATATTAATCAGTTCTACTGTTTTCACCCCTTGATAAAACTAGCAATGCCCTTTTAGAGAAAATATTCCATTTTAAGGAAAGCAAACTGCCAAGCATCGTTGGCTCATCCCTGATTTTCAAGGAAACACCTGGATGGGCCATAGGTTTCTGTGACCTGGGCAAGCGTGGCCTGCGACGGACTGACCAGAAAGGGACAGTACGTGAACATTCTATTCTAAATCTTTAGAGGTTGTTTTTCCAGTAACTAATCATTGTTTGCCCGCGGGCTCGTTTCCCCTTGCCTTGCGCCACCGCCGGGACGTCCTCGCAGTGCCCCTGCCGGCTGCGGCACGAGTCCTGAGACGCAGAGCGCTGGTTCTCCGAGGCATGTGTTCAGTTCTTCGGTCTTTTCCCACCAGCAGGCTCGTTGCTTCCTGCTTGCTTCAGCCTCTCAGTTTGAGACCTCTGCTGATTTGCCTGGCTTTCCTTCTGTTGTCTGAATACTGAAATTCACAGGCTGTCAACTGCATTGATATCACAACGCCGTCATTACCCTCTTTACCTTTCGTTACCCGTCCATCCTATTTTTAAAACGGATACTTGCTAGCTGCTCCTTGCTTGGGGGTCTCCAGCTGCAGTTTACTGTAACTCCTGTCTCCTAGGAGCTAGCTTCTAGCTCCAATGGCTTCTCCATTGCCCCTGTGGCTTCCGAAAGGTGTTTGGACTTCCATGGGACTTTGTAATAAAGGCAGGGTCCTTTCCAGTGGGATGCTTTGGTCCCTTTCGTTTCCTCCAGGATTGAAGCATCAGAAGCAAGTCAACTGGCAGAGCAGGAAGGGGGGAGATGGGCAGACGGTTCAACGTGGATGGTCCCAGGGGTCAGATAAGATGGTTTCTCACCAGCTTTCAGCTTCTGCACAAACTCTTATCTCCAAACATTTGGTCTTGTTCTCCAGTTTGCATTTTCTTCCTCCTTTGAGAGCCGCAGGACTGCCTGGCGCCAGCAGGGGCATCATCTCTGCAGAGGAACCTCTGCCTTCAGGGAGTAGGCAAACCGGGCTTTCCGAGTCTGGAAGCTCCTGCTGGCCTGTAGCTGACTTTTCCTGTCGACTTAGGCTTGGGGCTTCTGGGGGTGTGTCCCTGCCTGTGCCCAAAGAGGCCACTGGCCTTCCTGCCCTTTGCCCCGCACGTTTTCTTCATGAGCAGGGGCGGGGCGGGGGCATCGGGCGGCACCAGGTGCGGCTGTGAGGCTCCTGGTTGTCGAACGCTGGCAGAGCCTGTTAATTAGCACGCGGGCACACCAGTGCTCCATTAGCCAGGCCAGGCCCTCGGAACCTTCCCCTCCGGGGGCTCCTTCCTCCTAATGAGAGCCGACGAAGGGCCCTCACAAAACACTGCCTCAGAATAATATTCGGCTTTGTCCCCGCCAGTAACCGGGGCTGACAGGATCGCTCTGTCCACTTCGCTTCTAATTAGCACAGTTCCAGCCTGGCCTGGGCCGTCCAGTGGAGAGAGGCGATCAGAAGCGATCGGACAACCGTACCGAATCACAAACACAAAGAGGGCCGGTCCCCGTAATTAGTGAGACGGTTCCTCAGTCTGTCTCGGCTGGGGTTTGCTGCTAAGACTCTTGCGGTTCGGGGTCCAGCAGCACAAGTTACATGTCCCCCTGGGGCACTAATAAGCCCCAAATTGTCTTCCGCTTCACACAGCTCTAACCAGAGGACAGATGTGGGAAGGGCAGCGGGGAGTGAGGGGACAGAGTCTCTGAACAGACAGCTGCTGCCGTGTTTCCCCAACTCCGAGAGGCAAACACGGGGGCTGTGGGCTGTGGGCTTGACAGAACGGCGCCGGGCACAGCCTGATCGAGTCGCTTAGCTGCCATCCGAAGCACTGAATCCCTGACCCCGGGGAAGCCCATTCTGCTACTTGCCTCTCCTGCTCATTCACCACCTTCTGCCTATTGCCCTCGTTTGGTCTCCTCACCCCTTCTCCCACCTGTCCACAGTGGTGGCGGCATGGACAGCTGTAACCGTGGCAACCATCTGGCAGGACACTGAAGCCCTGTAAACTAGTTATGATCACACAGATAACACACATGGATTCTACTCTCAGAGCTCACGACCTGGAAGGGGGGGCCCTCACTTCCAGCACCACCACCTCTATATCTCTGCGTCTTCCATGGCCCTTGCCTGCTATCCCCGTACTCTCCTGGAAGATTTGTGCTTTTTATAACTGAAGAGTGGCCCATCGGCTGCCAGGGCTAGCAGCCACCACTGGCTACGCTCCATGGGACTCAGAGGTGGGCCATTGACAAACAGCTCCCCCAGGATTGCAGCCCATTATAGGGATTACTGGGGGCAACGTAACCTTGAACTTGGTCATAGCCAGGGACAAAGGAATGCAGGGCAGAGTGGCAGTCGTAATCTCAGTTAAACTCAAGTTCCGAGCTGAGTTGGACTCACACGTATTTTCATCTTCATCCTGTCCTCTGCTTTCCGTTTCCATCCGTCTGTGCTTGATGCTTCTGTAAGTTGCCTCCACTAGCAGAAAACACTCAGTTATCTAGAATCCAAGGAGCTAGAAAACTCAATCGGAGTTGCTTCGACGGTTTTCCACCCTTCTGTGATGTACCTCAGACACAGATAATGATAGGGTTCAACTTTTTAAATAATTTCTGGGAGGTATCAAAGAATTGATCCAGATTTGTTCAGTCTCCTATAGTTTGGTTGCAAACAGAGCTTAGAACCGTGTCTTGCACAGGGTAGGTGCTTGGTAAGAATTTGTTGAAAGGAAGGATGAGCTGCTCTGTGATCCTCAGTGCTCCTAGCTGTGTCACTGGTCTAAGGTACAGTAAGAGCTTGGCTTTTCAGAGCGAGGCAGGGACGAGCCAGTGAAGGTCACTTCTCTCTGAGCCTCAGTGTCCTGAGACCTTTTTCACTTTAAAGAAGCAGCCTAGCATCGTGGAGAAGGGCATAGAACCTGACGTCAGGCTGCCTGGGTCCAAATCCTGTTCCTGCCATTTACTGGCTGTGTGACTTTGGGTAAGTCACTTAACCTCTCTGTGCCTTAGTTTATCTGTCTATGGAGTGAGTCCAATATTAGCACCTAACTCCTAGGGTAGTTGTGGAGATTGAATTAGTACTTGCGAGTGTTAGAACAGTGCACAGCATATCTTATCCATTATATAATGGCTTGATAGATATATCTTTAAAATTGGGTTCAGTGTGGTATTTAATTACTTATACTCACATTTGTCAAAATTTGGTCATCCTTGCGGGGAATATGTGGTAACTTTTGGTTACCTTGGCGAGTCAGTTCAGCAGAGCGCCTGTTTCTCTAACTCTGTGGCAGAGTGACAGTTTACCGAATTCCTCTCCTGCCCCCGACCTCCCACCCTCTGAAGCAGCCCATGGGCCTGGACACTCAGCAGACACCGCTGTCGATGGCATTGGAGACCATTTGTTGCTAATTAGCAACAGGGAAATGTATTCTTTGTGACATTGTCAGGTTTCTGAACTGATAGTGAGTTTGACATAAGCCTCACTAGCCTCGATAATACCCTTCCCTGTTTTCCTCTCCTTCCTTCTTCCCCTTCCTCCCAACCTTTCATCCTTCTTCCGAAAGCTCCCTTTCCAGGGCTGAGCAGAGCCCACTCAGGCCTGGCCACCGCCGCCCCCTCCTCTGCAGACCACAGCCTGCTCTTGGCTTTGCCCTCTCTGGGAGCCCGTGGAGAGCGGCCCCGTCTGACTCCGCAGCCCGAGGCCTCAGGGTCAAGCAGGGCTGAAGGTCACATCCCAGGGCCTTCCCAAATGCAGCCGAGCCCCAGGAGCCAGCGGCTCCACACAAAGGAGCAGCCGAGAAGAGTCAAGTTGGAAAAGTCAGTGACTTGAGGCTAAGTGGAAATGTGAAGCACTGACTGCAGCCGCTGGCAAAGCCCCGGGCAGGGCCACAGGGAAGCACAGGGTCAGAACTGGAAACGGTGTCCAAGGACCTGGTGGCTCTCGGCCTCCTGCTCCCACCCCCCTCCATCTGCCTCTGCGGCTGCAGCTGCTGCCTCCTTCCTACCACTGATGCTCGTCCCTTACTCCCTTCACAGCCCCATGTACCCCAAACCAACTAGCCCAGGGGCCCTTGGAACACATAACTGTCTTGTAAATCATAGTACATTCACATAGTGAACTGTTCCACCCAGTGTGTTTGCAAAGTGGTTACAGTAGCATGGGGACATTGGGATATGCAAGCCCAGGCACCTGAATAAGACTTAGAAGGTCCTAAGGAGCCTTGCTCCGCATTATCCCTCCGCAGAAGTAGATGTCATGAGGAGGAAGAAACACTCTGTGCCTGCCACACCTGCTCCCTCCTGCACTTCCCGGTGCGTGCACCCATCCACCCTGTCTCCCAAAGACGTGCTGTTTCCTGCCCAGTTCAGGACAGCAAAACAAAGGGAGGCCGTCCTCCACAGGCAGCCCCGAATCTGGCCTGATTGTTGAGTGAGCCCGTGGGGCTTTCAGCCCGAGGAGCGGGGCAGCCAGGTGTGCTCAGCCCTCCAAAGGAGAGACGGGCACTCCCATACGGACAGCTGGGGCCGCTGCTGAACGTGAGGATTGCAGGACAGGCGACACTTCCCAGTATCACCAAAGATTGATGCAAATTGGTTTGGTTCTGACCCTGTCATGCCAGGAAGGATAATGATTCCAGCAGCAGCACCAGGCATGGGAGGGAGCACGTGGTTGGGGCGGGGGGAGGACTGGTGTCTCGCTTTGCGTCTTCATTAATGATCTGAAAGACGGGTAAACAGCATGCTAATGAAGCCTGCAGATGATTGGTATGACAAAACCCAGAGAGGACAGAGAAATAGCACAGTGAGGCCCAGACCGCTTAGAAATATGGGCAGAGGATTGTCAAATGAGATTCGTCCCAGGAAAATGAGAGGCAACGTGTCGGGAAGGAGTGATGGAGGAGCGTCGGTGGGGCCGTGCAAACCTGGAAAGCAGAGGTTCCTGGCAGGGTCAGGCGGCTGAGTGAGGGGTGAGGGTGGGGGGTGCTGGGGCAGATGGAGGAGTGGGCCTGGAGGACCCAGGGGACAAAGGCCCAGTGCCTTCCTAACAGGACTGTCTGCAGCCGGAGGGCCAGAGCTGTGGGCGGTGAGGGCCGAGCAGGCCACGCTGGCCCGTGGGCTGCGTCAGACCCGGAGCTGCAAGGCCGGGCTCCTCCTCCACAAACACAGGCTGCGCCTATCTACTCTCGTTGTTCAGACTAAAAATTCCATTTGAGCTGAATTCCTGAAATAGAAAAAGCAAAAACACATTCTTAAAACTTTGCCCCAAATTATTGGAAACAGGATAGTCAAGAGCAGGGCAGAGAAACCTGCCCCCCATCCTCAGTGGTTTCACGCTCAATCAGCATTGCTCGGAAGTGTGACGCGTTCACATTAGTGCACAGATCTTAAGTGTACGTACAACTCAGTGAGTTTTTCATGATTGTTTTTTCCCCGAGCAAAAACACTCTCAGCCTTGGTTTCCTTTCCAACGTGGGCACGATGCAGTGCGTCGCTCCGAGCTGTTCGGTGTGGGTTAAATGAGAGGATATGTGAGGCCCCCAGAACACGGCACTCAGAAGCGATTATTATTACTGTTTTTCACCCTCTAATTTTATTTCCTAAGCTTTACTCTTAACTCCCCAAGTGAATTAAAAACTTTCTGAAGTCCGGGACTGTCCTAAAATTCTTTTACAATGCATGAATGCTGACGAAAACCCTTGTTTGATGGACTGACATGCTAGAATTCCCTTTTAATATAAGTAATTTTGTTTCTGCCCAACTCAGAGTTACTTTCAATGAAATCTCTCTCTCCAAAATGAAACAAAACCAAAAACCAACCAAACAAACAGAACCAGGTAAAACCCTGATACCACAGGTTTTTTCAGACAGAACTTTCCCTCGAGATTGTGCTAACAAGATACACCGTCTGATGAAGTCTTGAGCCCAAGGAGGGGAACCCAGCCTGACAATTCATACCCCAACTTTTTAGTCCAGCTGAGTTTGACGCGGGTGACCAACCATCCAGTTGGCTTGGGACTCGGGTTTTCCAGGACAAAGGACAGTCCCATCGATGGTACGGTGGTTTGCTCTGCTTTCAGTCCAGGCTCTGCTGCTTCGTAGCTTTGCAGTGGGGGCGGGGTTTGTAGCCTCCTCGGGTTTGGCTTTCTCCTCAGTAATGGGAAAAAATACTGGCCTCGCCAGGTCGTCGGAAGGGTCGTCCGTGAGATGTCATTTGATAGTATTTTGCAATGTGTTTGACAAAAGTCCACTGAGACCTTTAGATTTTCTTGTTTCTTCCTTGTACCTACTCCACCCTATAAAAATCTATGTTCACCTGTCCTCCCAACCTGCATTCACGGCAACACTTTTGAGGTCATTGTCATCGTGGCCTTGATATTTGAGAACCATGTTGTGGTTCTTCACGTGGCTTTCTCCCCGACCTTTATTTTCTTATGAGCTACTCTCTGCCCTCCGCAGACACTGGGGGCACATAGTTCCGCAAAGGGACTTTCAAAATTGATTCCCCTCCCCCACCTCAAAGCTCTGCCGCTCGGAAGGTAGAGTCACCAAGTCTTTGTGACCTTCAGAAATACGGTCTCCACTAATTCCACTTCGAAGTGTGCATGTGGAATGCATACTAAAGTATGCATATTGGGTTGGCCAAAAAAGTTTTTTTTTTCCATACAATGACGCTGGTAGAGCTTAGCTGTCTTTAACTTCATTAGAAACAATTCTGTTAGATTGTATTGTGACAGCTGTCATATCAGTGTGCATTTTTTAAAAACATCAACATCGGTGAATTTTTGTGTGGCCATTTTAATATTGAAGATGGAAGAAAATATGCAACATTTTCGATGGCTTATTATTTCAACAAAGGTAAAACCACAGCTGAAACACAGAAAAGGTTTGTGCAGTGTGTGGAGAAGGCGCTGCGACTGACCAAACCTGTCCAAAGCGGTTTGTGAAGTTGCGTGCAGGGGATTTCTCACCGGACAGGGCTCCATGGACAGGTAGACCAGTTGAAGTTGATAGCAATCAAATCAAGACATTAATTGAACATAATCAACATTATACCATGGGAGAGATAGCTGGCATCTCAAAATATCCAAGTCAATAAAGTTATTGTTGAAAATAAAATAAATATGTCTTTTAAATTTTTATGGAAAAAACTGTATGAACATTTTGGCTAACCCAATAGAATAAAAGAATTTAGGGTCCTCTGTGACTGGCACGGCTCAGTGGGTTGGATGTCATCCTGCAAACCGATAGGTCGCCAGTTCAATTCCCAGTCAGGGCACATGCCTGGGTTGTGGGCCAGGTCCCCTATTGGAGGCATGAGAGAGGCAACTGATTAATGTTTCCCTTGCACACTGATATTTCCCTCCCTCTCTTTCTCCCTCCCTTCCCCTCTCTCTAAAAATAAATAATAAAAATCTTAAAAAAAAAAGAATTTAGATTCCTCTGAGCCTCTGAAGGGAAATGAAAGCTAGCACAGCCCCATGGAGGCAATTTAGGGCAACAAGACAGGAGAAGTAGAGGACCTCAGCTCATCCGGCTTCTAGCTGTGGAGTCAGGAGGAAGGATGGAGGATGCTCAACTTGTCCCCTTGGCAGCTGCCTTCCATGCTCAACCAGCAGGGGAGCCTAAGGGCTCGGGGTCCTGTTCTGTGCCCTCACTGTGTGACCTGGATGCGGGGGTGGCTCTCAGCCACACTCCAAGGGTCCCAGCCCTTGCCCAGCTCTGTTGTGAGGGAGCGTCATTCTCCGTCCACCCCTCTCTGCGAATTCAGCCCCGAGACTGGGTTGCTCCAGGGCCAGGGCCTGGCCTGTGCTCCCCTCTTCCTCCAGAGCCTGGCACATCGCAGGCGCCAGGGGGACGCCTGAGTCCACAGCCTCCGAGCATCTGAGGCTTTAAGTAAGGTCTTCCTGGCTGGAGCTGGCCTCTGACCTCAAAGCCGAAGGTGTGCTTCTTGACTGATGGGTCCTTCAGGGACTCCTTCCCGAAAGAACTGGCATTCCAGGTGAGCTGCTGACATCTCTCACAGGCCTCTGTCCCTACCTGCAGTTCCATAGCCATTCTGCTATGAACTCAAATTTCAAGTTTGATTTCATCTGTTAATAAAAGAGTTCTATAGCTTTTTAATTCTAAAGTAGTTTTGAAGAGGTAAAAAACACAAACCATTTTTAAAATGAGCAGATAGTGGAAAATACATCTCTGCCCTTGACCCTCCAGCCACTGCGTACCAGCCTGTGGGGGCTACCCCCAATCCTACAGCTTGCTTTTCTCCCGCTTAATTTATCCCGGGTCTTGTTCATATGGACTTACCAGCCACACACCTCCCACTGTACGGATGTGCCGTGACTTACGTAGCCAGTCCATTCAGGTTGTTCCCGGGCCTTTGCTGCTACTACACTCTATGGTAGGATTTACAAGTACATTTGTATTTAAGTCTTTGTGTGTGTGCAAATATATCCGTAGGATAGATTCGTGGTGAGGGAATTGGTACCTCAAGGGCAATGTGCATTTCTTATTTTAATATGTAATATTTCCTGTATACTTTAATATGTATCACTGAATTGCCCCCTAATGTGGTTATACCAGTGAGGTCTCTTCCCTACACCCTCAGCAATGCTGTTACCAGGTTTTCTGCAGAGTAACAGGGGCTCCTCTTGGGAGGGGGCCTCCTTTGTCCCCCCACAACGCCGCCCACCCACTTCCTTCCTCTTCCCATCACTCTGTCCTGCTGCCGGGAGCGCTTAACGTTTACTCAGGCGTTCACCAGGCCCCCAGGTACTGGTCTACATCCTTTACTTCAATGGACTCTTCATAAGAATCTCATGAGGTAATGGCTGTTATTATTCCCATTTTACAGATGGGAAGCCTGAGGCTTAGAGATGAGCTCACCCATTCATGGTCATTTGGCTGGTTAGCAGCGGAGCTGGGGCGCAACCCCAGGTGTGTCTCACTCCAGAGCCTGTGCTTTTCACCAGCAGGCTTCCCACACGGCCCCTCCCCTGCGTGCACGTGGGGTGTTCCCCTCCCCATGGTAATTGCCCCACCTCTCTCTCTTCAGCCTTGCCCCCATGCCATGAGCCCTCCATTCCTGGTCACTCCCTCCTTCCTAGGGTCAAGGTCACACACCTCCATCCCTGAGCCTTCCCCTTCATGGCCTTGGGGCGCCCCACCTGCACTGCAGGGTCCACCCAGGTGACCACCTCAGCCTAAGAGGCTAGAGAGGGAGACGCAACTGCTTCCGTCACCTGACCCTACGCGGCCAATTCACGAAGACAAGATGTCAAGTTAATGAGCTTGTGGGCCTCTAATTAGCTGTCAATTACCTCAAATTAATCAACTCCTCGCCTAATTAAGCATTATCGGCAGGTGGGCACAAAGCCGGCCATTGTGCGGGAAGCCATGAGAAAAGCCGGCCTGGCAAACTTGGTTAGGATCAGGCTGTGCACTGTGCCCACCTCCCCACTGAGCTCAGCTTCCAGCCCAGTGAGGGGCACTGAGGCCCTCTGCGCACGGCTGGCCCCGGATACCGGGGACTCCGTGGGCCTCCTGGGCAGCTGGGTGGACTTCACCTTGTGGGAGGGAGGTGCGGAGCTTGGAGGCAGGTGCAGAGCTTGGAGGCAGGTGGGACAACCGTGGGGAAGGGGGCAGTGGGAACTCTGTGGCCCGCCAGAGGAAGGCCATAGCGAGGGGAGGGCTCCAGGCTGGGAAGACCAGCTCCAGGCCCCTGGGAGCAGGCTGGGAGCCAGGCCCAGGGCCGGCAGGGTGGAGGCCAGGTCAGGCCGTGTGGGCAGGCAGAGCTGGCTTCCAGTCCTGGCCCTGCGTTCCTGAGCTCTGTGACCCAGGAAGCGACTTCACTTCTTTGAGCCGTAGCTTTCATCGCTGAAAAGCAACATGAGGATAAGTTTTTGAGAGACCTTACTGGGTCTTTGTGAGGATTAAATGAGTCTTCCTGTGAAGCACATGCCACGTGGTAAGCGTTCAGTGGATTTAGCAGTCGTGACAGTGGAGGGGGGTGGGTGCCCAGAAGTGCCTCACCTAGGAACTGCTTAAGCTCTGTAATGTGTCCCCAGTCTCTGAGCCCCCAGGCAGCCTACAGGCTGCAGTGCATCCCTGAGAAACATGAATGGGCTGCCTAGAACATGATGGGTGCTGGATGCTGGGACGTCCCGGCCCCAGCCTCCCCTCGACCCCTCCCATCTCCAGCACTCCAGAGGGCACAGGGCTGGGTATCCCTCTTCACTCATACAAGGGGACCTGGGTGCCATATGGAGGAGCCACGTGAAATGACTGCACATCCCTAGCCAGCGAGAAGAAGAGGGCAATGAGGGGCCCTCCCCCCTTGGGTCTTGGACTGCAGAATCCAACAAGAAGAGGTCTCCAGGCAGCCTGTGGGCACTGAGTTGATGCCTCCCAGCCATGATCCTGGACCTGAACAGGGTGCCCACTCTCTTGGCACAAAGCAGGGTAAGGCTGGGTAGATCTCTGCCCCCAGTGATGGTCAAATACCTCCATACCCATGCCAGTTCTGTCCCTTCTCCCCACCCCAACCACCCCTGCAACCAACCTGCCAAAGTTCTCTTCTGTACCCCCTATCTTGGCCCTGGCACGGGATACCCTCTCCCTGCCTCCTGGGACAATGGAGTCCTCAGCCTCAGCTCTGCAAGCTGGGAAACATCTTCTCCCTCCCTGGTTAGACCCCTCAGTCACTTAGCAAACAGATATTGTGCCTACGAATTAAAGCTCACAGTGTAAAGGGAAGATGGCTGGGTAAACAATACTCATTAATGCATGCTCTGGAGATGCGGGGAACAGAAGGGAGGCAGGATATTAAGAACCCACAGTGTGCTGGCAGGAGTGGCAAGGCCAGATGTGGATACCATGAGAGATCAGGTCTTCGCCTGGGGTTGGGAAGGTAGGGATGAGGCGAGCAGGGTGGGGCAGGTGGATGCTGTCTCCCCGAAAGAGGCAATGCATCCCAGGCAGAAGGAACAGCATAGGTAAAGGCTCGGAGGCATGCAGGAGACGAGAATTCCAGCAATGCCCTGAGTAAGTACACTGTCAGAACCACAGCAAAAGATGGTGCCCCTGCGTAGTGAGCAGGGGCAGGACCTCAGGGGGCCTTCAATGTCATGCCAAGAAAGTTTTCTGTGGGGATCTGGGAACCTTCGGAAGACTTGCCTAAACTTGGAGCCCTCCTAGGGGAGCTGAATTCCACAGGGATCGAACGCATAATTTAACCAAATGAAGTGGATTTCCAGGAGAGGGAGGCCTTCCGAAAACCCATGAAATCACACCCGTCCGTGCTCTGCCTCCTGGGAGACAGGCTGCTGCTCTCTTTTGCGTCCCTGAACGCCGAGGCTGTGCCGAGTGCACCGCAGCCTGGGGAGATGTCTGTGAGAGGTAGTTTCTCCCTGTCATGTACGGACAGGCACATGGAGGCAGGTATGTGCGTGAAGACTTGCACATGCGTGCAACTTGCTTTAAGCCCAAACCTGTTTATCCCTCTGGAAATGCTGGAATTGAGACCAAGAGTTCCATCTGGGCTGGAATGGAGACACCCATTTGGGAGCTGAGGGGCGGCCTTGGGATGGAGGCGCTGAGCCAGACAGGCTGCAGGGAGAGAAGGCAGCAGCACTGGAGAGAAGCTGCGCTTCCCACCTTTCCGGGGCCCGTCCTGACCCAGGTCCCACAAGACCCCCACATGCTGCGGTCCCTGCCCACCTTTCTTACTTAAGCAAACCCAGGCACCCATACATACCCGCATCCTATCTAGAACCCACCCTCCCACAGCACCCTGACACGTACTGACCTGCAGCAGAGAGGGAGCCCCAGCCCCCAGGGTGGAAACGCACCCTACAAGCCAGTTAGGCCGGGGGTCCCAAAGCGCCACAGGAGCCCCTAACTGCAGAGACACCCTCACAGAGCGGGAGCTGGGAGATGACTCTGTTACACTGACAGTGCGGGGGCCAGGAAGTGAGTGGTACAGCGAACACACTACACCTGCGTGTGCTGTTACGTTGAATGAACTGTTTGTCGATACAGCAATGCCTGCATACAGTGTTTAAACTAGCCAGTGCAGACGGGCAGAGAGGAAGGTGAAGACCCCCTCGCTCTCCTGCTCTCCAGCCGTCCGGTTTCCTTTCCCGTAACCAGCCAATGACCAGTTTTTCAGATACCTTTTTAGAGGTTAAAAAATTGTTTATATACTTATTTTTCACAAGGGGAGGTAAAAGATACTGTCCTATGTCTTCCTTTTCCTATTATTCTTGTCTTGGAGATTGTTCAGGCTCAGAATCTGCGGTAATAGCAGGTCAGCATTCCATTACATGAGTGTGTACTTCCTTTTTCTTTTTAGAACTGCATGCTCTTCACAAGCGAGAGGGTCCCAAGGAGACATGATGACTAAATGGCATGTGGGATCCTGAGTGGGAACAGAAAAAAAGACATGAAGTAGCTCTGGCTGGCATGGCTCAGTGGATTAAGTGCCGGCCTGCGAACCAAAGGGTCGCTGGTTCGATTCCCAGTCAGGGCACATGCCTGGGTTGCAGGTCAGGTCCCCAGTAGGGGGCACGTGAGAGGCAACCACACATAGATGTTTCTCTCCCTCTCTTTCTCTTTCCTTTTCCCTCTCTCTAAAAATAAATAAATAAAATCTTTTTTTTTAAAGGCATGAAGTAAAAACAAAGAAAATATGAATGAAGGACAGACTTTAGTAAATAATGATGCATCAGACTTGGTTCATTGATCATAACGAGTACACCCTGTTAATGTCAGATGCAGGTCACAGGGGAATTTGGATGTGGGCGTGAGAGAACTCTGTACCATCTTCACAGTTCTGTACATTTATAACTGTTCTAAAGGTGTTTATTTAAAAATAATTTTAAAACACATAGATGTTGAAAATAATGAAGTATCGCTTCATGTGAAACTGTTGCTGAGTGCCTAACAGCTTGGTGCCAGTATGTAGGTCCCTTTGTCAAATGGGAGAAATAAAGGCGCTACCCTGGGGAGTCTGAGGATTGTTTTACATGTACAAGGGTTGTTCCCATGGAAACGGTGAAGCCACTGACCCAGTCCACCTGTCAGATTACACTCTCACCTCGGAGGTTCTTCCATGTCCCGCTCAGCACCGCTGGTCGGCGCTCACTGTCCCCCCGAGGTCTGCTAGGCTCCGGCAGTGGGTAAGAAGTTCCGTGATGAGCTCCATTCCTAGCATTTCCATATGCAAAGATTGACATACAAGCCAAAGGAAAGCTGCCCTCTCGATGGAGTCAGGCATTTATTAGAAGGGGAAGCCTTTTAGGGCCCTTGGCATCCTTCCCCTGGGCACCTGCGAGAAAGGCGGACCTGGCACGGACTCCTGTGCCCTTCCCGAAGGTGGGCTTCCGCGCCTTCACCACTAGAGGGAGTCGGGAGCGGCCTCTGCAGCTCCCTGCCGCTGTTCCCGCAGGCAAGCCCTGCGAGGTTCCGGCAAGACGTGCCCCCTCCAGTTGTTAGGCCTCAGGCCCTCTCCCTGTGTGCCCCCGACCTCGGGACAGGGGGGGTGCCCAGTACCCTGAACTCCAGCCAGGGTCCGACGCTGTGCCCCGCTCCCTGCCCTGGCCTTCCCTGTGAAAACCCTACCACGCTAGGTCCCCATTTTACAATTTAGGACAGAGAGAGACTAACAGACGTGGATGGTGTTGCACAGCTAACGCTAGGCAGAACTGGAAACCCAGGGGACCTGGTTCAGACCTCCATGCCTCAGGGGTTCTCCCTCAGAGTGTTTCAAGCATTCTTCTAACCGTAGCCTGCTATCCTGGTGGGGAAACTGAGGCACGAGGCAATGCTAGGGTGTACTCTGTGTGGGTGGCCCAGCCTGCCAAGGGTAGGCAGGAGGCCAAGGCTAGCAGGCCAGCCCCTTCACAAATGATCACAGCAGGAAAGCCTGTGGGGGGCAGAGGGTGCCAGCTTGCCCAAGATGGGAGTGGGGGAGCTGCTGCTGTCTCTCTCCCCAGGGATGGGTGACAGCTGCAGCCTCTGGTGGGCGGCCAGAGGCCCCACACACTAATAACTTTCACTCGCTGCCCGGGAGGGCTAATCCCATTACTCTGCATGGACCTTCTGGGACCACCCCCCCCCCAACTCTCTCTAATCCCCTGCCTCCCTCTGGGAATGGGCCAAGATCCTCCCCATTGGCCCCTGCCAGCCTGTCACATGCAGACCTCACCCCCACAGGCCCTATCAGCCACCTGTGCCCACCGGTGCCCAGTTCCTGGTGCCCCAAATAGACAGCCAGCAGGTCTGGAGTTCAAACCTCTTTCACCCACCTCCGCTGCCAGCCCTGCCCCTGTCTGCCAGTCCCCAAGGCACCTTCCCCAAATGGCCTCCAGCTGAGCCCAAGGCTTTATGAGCCTCCTGTACCTTTCTTAGAGAGCTTGGGTGCACAGTGTTTCATCTGCAAGGCGGAGACAAGAGCACCCACTTCGTGCAGTTCCGATGACTCGGTGAGATGCTGTCTAGAATGTGTTCTGCACAGTGCCTGGCCCCGAGGGAATGCTCCAAGGTGTCGGTTGCTGGTGTGATTATCATCAGTGGGAGGGACATGTCAGCTGTGCCAAGGGAGTAGGTTTATTGTCACTGCCCATGCAGCCCCATGGCGGGGGGGGCGGGGGGGCAGATGTTAGAGGTAGGCAGATTTAATTGGCATACGGAGTCCTTCCCTGGTGATAGAAGCCAAGTGGTGTACTCGGTTCTGAGCTCTTCCTCAGCACCAGGTTCTGAGACCTCACCCTCCTCTTGTGAGCAGGTGCCAGTAATAGCCCCAGTTTGCAAACTGGGAACTGAGGGCAAGAGACAGCCACCCGTGATGGGCCTGGAATCAAACACAGATGCGACTCTGGCATTCTCCAGGGCATTCTATGCCTCTCAGGATCCACCTCCCACAAGGACAGCTGATGTCTGAGGGCTGCCCCCCAAAAGCAGCAGGTTCCCCATTTTCCAGAAGCATTCAAAGCGATGCTGAGGGAGAACCAGTCAGGAGCCGTGAGGCCCCATGACAGGCCCCCACCCCGCACCCCCAGCCACCCGTTTCTCGGCAGGGCCAGTCACTGCCCCTCCGCGGCCTGGCACAGGAGGGCCCTCTCCCCTACCTTCTGCTGTTCCTCATTTACATAAATTATCTCTCCCCAATTATCCATCCAGCTGTCCCAATGGTGATCTGTGAATGAATTAAAAATTGAATATAATTTAATAATGGCTGATTAGAAGAAGATTAGTTGTTATATAAAAAGGAAAAGCCAAGAGCCAGCTAGTTGCCCTTAATCTGAGCCAATACCATCGTTATTCAGGAAAAGCTCCCCTGGCCACCATCGGGCAAGGCAGGGACGAGAGTTAGAAGAGAACCCAGGGGCAGGGGCAGGATCACCCTACAGAGAAGGTCAGGGCCCTGCGAGCCTGGAATTGAAATCCCAGGCAACTCCTGTTAGTTCCCTGGGCCTCACTCCTTCCTTCTAAGCGGGCTTGCGTAGTTTCTGGAAGCCCTTCCTGCTCTAAATTCTAGGGACCCTCAGATCAAACGCCTGGGTTTCCCCAAGGCCACCGCTGCCAACCAAACAGCCCCAGCCCAGACCCTGCTAGGCACAGGTTTAGGATCCTGGTGCTCAGGCCCCACCTTCGGGAACACACAGGAACTGGGGACAAAGAACATCCCAGAAGCGAACCTCCCTGTCTGGGATAAGTGGTCAGAGAAGGGGCTGGGGTTGGTTGTGCAAGAAAGCTCCATGGAGGAGAAACTGGCTGAGACAAAGGGGGTAAGAGTGCCTGGTAGCACCTCTGGGCCTCCTCACCCTCATCCTAATGACTAGACCTACCAGAGGGGGTGTGTCTCTGAGATTCCCATTCATCCTTTCAGTCTCAGCTCATGTACACCTCCTCCAGGAAGCCTGCCCTGATCCACCTAGCTTTGGGGTCTCCCCAGTGCTTCTACAATGCCCTGTGATTTCTCTGTCAGGGCCCTTATAACACTTACAGGTGTTCATCCCCCAGGTCGTGAGCTCCCCCAGCATAGGGACTGTGACTTTGGCACCTCTGCATTACTGGTGCCAGGTACACAGTTGGTGCCCAACAACATAAAGATGCTTCCTCCAAAAAGCCTCCTGTGATTGCCCTAGTACAAGTTCAGTGCTCCTGTCTGTGTTCCCAAAACACTGTGGTTATGCCTTTAAAAATAAGGCAAGTCACTTGTGGAGGTGCGATATACATAAACAAACCCTCGTGGCTGGAGAAGGCTGGAGGGGCCTGGAGCAAAGTGGTTCGAAGGACAGGCTCTGAGTCTGGCTGCCTGAGTGCGAATCCCAGGGCCACCACACATGATTATGACCTCGGGCATGTCACTAATCTCCAGGGCCTCGGTTGTCTCATCTATACAGTAGGTACGTTGAATAATATTCCCTGCCCCCTAGGGGTTTTATGAGGATGAAATGGGTGAGTAGGAGAAAAGCACTTAAACTGCGTCCAGCATGTAGTGAATGTGGTTTTCTCCCCAGTGGTGGACTCCCTGAGGACAAGGACGGAACCTCTCATCTCTGTGTTGGTGGTGAGAGGTGGGCAGACAGGTCTGCAAGGGGCTCTCTGCGCAGTCCTGGCTGCTGCTCCCTGAAGGTCCCAAATGGGCACCCGCTGTGACAGTGTTTCACCCAACGCTGACAGAAGTGCTGCTCAGGGCCAGACCTGGAGCCCAACCCTCCCCAGAGAGGCTCACAGCTTCAAGGGGGATGACGTGCCCGTGAGAGGAGTCTCACCCCATGGCTGAGATCCGGCCAGTGTGCCCCAACAGGTCTACACCGCAGGATGTCTGCCAGGCCTGAGCGTGCACAGAAGCAGGAGGGGCCAGGCCCCAGCAGGCATCGGGAGGGAGGGCAGAAAAGCCCTTGCAGAGGCTGACCCGGCATCGGAGCCACCCCAAGCAGACAGCAAAAGGAACGTGGTCTGGGGTGCCAGGGGCTACGGATGGACAGGGTGGATGCCAGAGGCCAGTTTCCTCAAAACATGAGGAAGTATCCATTGTGTAAGGGTTTGCTGGTTGGCTAACTGAGCTACTCCAGGGTTTTTCCAGCTTTTCTGGTCATGAAAATCTTGATTCCTTATGTGTGGGGAGGGTGCCTGGGAATCTGTATAGCTGACAAGACTCTAGGCAATTCTCAAAACAGGAGCTTCTCGCACCCCTCCCCCAGGCCTGGGAGGTACAGCGCCCTCCTGGAATGGGGGCTGACTGTGACCTCGCCTTCCCCTCTGCGTCTCCACTCCATGCACCCTCTGTCCCCTTTGGGTCTCCACTCCACGCACACACAGCCCAGCTGCCGCCTCGGTCACTCCCGCAACAAGCTCCAGCATATTCGTCGGTATTGTGGCCAGGGGGGGCCTCCCAGGGCTGTGGGATAATTTGATATTCAAATCCTGGCAAAGACCTGCTTCAAATTGCTGCAAATTAAGCTGATTTTGTCCCTCCGAATGAGGGATTTGCTCCTGTGGATCAACCCTTCCCGGGACTTGATGAGGTTCAGGATTAGAGCAGAGGGGCAGGGAGCAAAGCCTGATGCTGCGGGCTGGAAGACTGGGGGGCTGGAGGGAGGGGGGGCCCAGATCCTGTATGTCTCCCACCGACCCTGAAGTTAGGGGAGCTTCCCGGGGTCTCAAAAATCAGCCCTCCCCAGTGATGGCAGGGCCTTGGAGCCCCAGATGAGCCCAGCTCACCGGCCCCCATGCTCCCAGGAGAGCCCAGCCTCTACCGTTCCCAAAGCTGTCTGTGGACCTTGTCTAATTTTTGCAAGCTCCCGTGAGCCAGGGCAGTGCTGGCCACCCATTTCCCTGATGAGGCCACGTGTGGTGAGCGAGGCTCTCCCAGCCAAGGACAGCCTGGACTCCACCACCGCCACCATCAGCTTGCTGTGTGACCTTGACTGAGCGAGGGGCCCCTCCGAGCCTCCTGGTAAGGGTTACGGACAATGCACACACGGGCAGGCACAAGGCCAGCACTTCATTAAACCTGGGCCAAGGCTACTGCCCAAGCCTCGATGCTAGAAGGTGACAGAACAGGCATTGGAACCTGGGCCTCTCTGGGCCCTGCGGGAGATACTCTCCACCTTCTCCTGGAGGTCTGCGCCTGCTCCCGACTCTGCCCCTTCAGGCAGACACCCCCGCCCCGCCCACCGCCCCGGCAGACCCTCATCTCCATCTGTTTTGCCGAGGCCTGTACTGTATATTGCAGCCATTTCGAATTGCACCATTAAAGATTTTATACTGGAGACGTTAAAATTAAAAAGATCTATGTGCAAAGAGTCACAACAAGTTTAATCAACTTGATTTAATAGAAAACAGCAAATGGAATTTATGATGCTCCAAAAGACAAGGGAATTTTTTTCCAACAAAAAAATCATAAAAAGCACTTTGTGGAAAACAGAGAGTGGAGTGGGGGGGGTCCCCATCTGAGAGTTTATCAGAACCTAATCCACGGCGAGCGGTCCCAGTCAGGGCTGTGTGCTCACTAATCCCAGCTGCCATTAAAATATTAAAGATAAATCTAATCGTCTCTTTATCCAAAATAAGCGACTTTCGTGTGGGGAGAAAACATCCAGCCCTTTGGGAGGAGAATTAGTCCTAATGCATCAAGTGGAATTCGGTCCAGGCTGGGGGAAAATAGGGTTTAGAGGCAAATGAGATGGTAATAGAAGTAAAACCCAGAATAACAAATTAAAAACCCTCATTTACACGAATTAAAAGGGCTCACAATAGGACTGAAAGCCCAACCCTGCCCTCCTCAGCCCCCAGACCCCTTCCCCCTCCCCTGGTCTCATCCACCCAGTTTCACCACCCTCCCACCAAGCGAGGAGAGGGCCCATGGCCTGACCCCTTCTCTCCACTTGTGCCTCACCCCTTCCTGCAGACCCTCCAAGCCCAAGCTTCGTGCCTCAAGCCTCCAACTGAGAGGTAGGCATCTCCCACAGCCCCTGCCTGGGTTCTGGGGTCAGAACTGGGGTTCTCTCTCAAGACTGTCCCTCACTACAATGAGGTCTTGGCTTTGGCTTCATTTCTTAAGCGCCCCCCACCCCAGCCCCTGTCTATGTCATGGGAAAATGGGGACAATCTTAGCCCCCCCTTCCCACAGCCCCTCTCCCAGTCTCGGCCTATTGCTGCCCACCTTGGCTCCACAGATTCAGAAACGACATCAGGACAGCCCCCCTCTGTGCCTGATCCATGGAGACCCCTCGATTGCAAGTTCTGGTCAAGCTTCCCCTGAAGGTTCCCCAGGCAGTTTGGCTGCTAAGGGACCCTGGGGAAGTCAGGCCTCTGTCCCCAGGAAGCGGGAAGCGGGAAGCTTAGCAATAACTCTGGAAGGGGAGCGGAGATGGGCAGACAGCAGCCATTTTGACTGGCGAGGCAGGGGCACCCCCTGAGTCGTCACGGAAGAGGCCTGCAGCTCTGTCCCAGATCTCCAGGCTCTCCCTAGGCTGCCCCAGGGCTGGCCTCGTGGCTCCCCCTTCATGGGGGGGCTTCAGGGATGCTGACACATACCCTCCCCACACCTGGGAACGCCGCCCCACCTTCAGGCACAGGTCTGACTGCCCCATGCTAAAAGCACACTCTCTACCTCAGTGACCGGGTGTTTATCAAAAGAGACGCATGTACCCCAGTGGGATAGAGCCCCTCTGTGAGCCACCACAGATTGACAGGGACAGGCAAGTGTGACGAACCCCTTCCTGAGAGCCTGTTTGGATTGCAGCCCGGAGAGGGTGAGGAGGGGGCCCTCGTGCCCCCGGTGTCCCCCACTCCTGTCCCACCGGTGTGCCCCCCCCCAAGCCCCAGGAGGGCCGGAATACACCTCTGACCTCCTCCAGCCTTCCTAACAAATCCACTTGAACAGGAAACTCGTGTTGACAGCACTTTATTATGGGATATTAAGTAGAATTGGATTGCTGGGCTAAACCTTTCTGGGACTGGCTTCCTGTGCTCAGCTGGCCTCTTCCCCGCTGTGCCCACCACAGTCCCTCCCCCTCCCGGGAGTGCTGGGAGGGGGTCTCCCACCTCCTTCAGCCCCTCCCCTCGCCTGCCCTTGGACAGGCAGGAGGAAACTGGGATGAGCTGGAGGACCTTCCTGGCTGGCGGCAGTGGGTGACCCCCTCTCCCCTCAGGACACTGAAGGGAAACGTACAGAGGTGTGTTGGGTGGGTGGGACTTCTCCAGAGGGGTGTTCCAAACCTGGGTTTGACGGGGAGGTGTTAAAAGACAGTCAAAGGGCCCATTGCTGTAAGCTGTCCTAGGACGTGGGGAAGGGCTGGGTTCCCAGGCTGACCCACAGTTCTGGGACAGCAAACAGTAAGGCACCATAACACAGGGCCAATGCAGGGTCAGAAGTAAATACGTTTATGAGTGTCTACTATGTACCCGGCACCACGCCAGGGTCAAAGCTGCGCAGGAGCAGGAGCTCCGCTGGGGACCGCCTCCAGCTGCAGCCTCGGCCTCTGTGGGATCCTACTGTTGTTGTTTCCCCCCAGCCCTGGGATCCTACTGTTGTTGTTTCCCCCCAGCCCTAGGGGGATGCAACTGACACATAACATTGTGTCAGTTTCAGGTGTGCAGGTGTTGAGTAGATATATTTATAAATTGCAAAATTGTTGCAAACTACCACCAATAGTATTAGCTATCACCTCCATTGCGACAGATGGTCACTTTATGTATTTATGTATTTATTTTAGAGATGGGGAGATGGGGGAATGGAGGGAGAAAGAGAGGGAGAGAAACATCGATGTGAGAGAGAAACATCAACCATCCTCTCGAATATGCCCCAGTCAGGGACCGAACCCATAACCAAGGCATGTGCCCTGACTTGGAATCGAACGGGTGACCGGGGGTGACACCCAACCGAGCCGCACCTGGCAGTCACTATTTCTCACTACTTCTTTTTTGTGGTTGAGAACATTTAAGATCTACTCTCTTTGCAACTTTCTTTTTTTTAAAGATTTTATTTATTTTTAGAGACAGGGGAAGAGAGGGAGAGAAACATCAATGTGTGGTTACCCCTCAGGTGGCCCCCACTGGGGACCTGGCCTGCAACCTAGGCATGAGCCCTGACTGGGAATTGAACCAGTGACCCTATGGTTCACAGTCCACACTCAATCCACTGAGCTACACACCAGCCAGGGCTCTTTGCAACTTTCAGATACATGATACAGATACATGATACAGTGTTATTGGTTATAGTCACCCACAGCGGTGGGGGTCACTGGGCATGGTCAGGTACTAGGACCCGGTCATTTGTGCTCGAGGGCTCCTTTCATAGGTGATCTCGGCTCCCGAGCTCCTTGTGAGACAGGCTGAGGCTTTGTCAGGTCTGCACTGTGGTCCTACTCCCTGTCTGGTCCGGCTTCCTCTCCTGTTCCCTTTCACAGCTGTTACCCACCCCACACATAAACCACACGCACTCCTAACTCTGCCTCAGCCTCTGCTTCCTTGGAGTGCTCGAGCCGACACAGTCTTATTGCCACAAAACCCCATTCACTTGGGGTCACACACTGACTGCCGAATTCACTAGCCACACTGTGACTCAGTTTCCTCTCCTGTCATAAGAAGATAACAGAAACACCCATCTCGTAGAATGTTTGTAAATACTGAATAAGAATCCATGTATGGGGCTGGGCAAAATGCCTGGCACATAGTAAGCACTCGGTGTTAACTGAGATTGCCAGACGTAGTTGTAAATCTCAATAAGTAAGTGCTAGCTCCACGCGGATGATATACAGTAAAATACCAAGTCATAGGATGTAAATCTAGGGTAAATCTTAAAAGACTGAAGAGTGAGAAAGGTGGGCAGATGAGTTGCAATTGTGGACAAGTATAAAGTAGAAAAATAATGAAAGCTTGCAAATGAAATGGCTGGTATATTCTCAGCCATCATTTGTAACCAGGAAAAAAGAAACCCCACCAGAATTCTATGTAATCCTTCACCATTTTTGAAACACTTTCCTGCATATTTGTCCCCGAGCGCTCTCCCTGAAAGCCCAACAGTCCCGCCGTCCCCATCTTAAAGGTAAAGGAACCGAGCAGGCACAGAGAAGCTGAAAGCCTCACCCCACAGCACACAAGTCCGTCCTGGAGGCAGGACCAGAGCTGTGTTGGTCCGTTCTCTCCCTGGGCAGAGGATGCTGGGCATCCACTGTGAACAAGCACCCCCCACCCCGCAAAAAAGAAGCCAGGGGCTCCCCTGCGGCACAGTCAAGGTTGGAAGTACCCAGACCAGGACAAAAACTGTTCCAGGGCCCACTGCTCAAGACACTGGAGAAGGTTCCCCAGATGGCAGGGAAAAGAAGAGGGCCAAGCGAGCATCGCAGTCTCCGAGGCTGGAGAGGAGAGACAGACTCAGATTTCCACCTGTCAGATCTTGGCGACAAAGTGGATCTCTGCTGTGACAGGAAGCCCTTCAGTTTTCCTCCCAGGTCAAAACATTTGATTTCAAATGCCTCTCCAAGGTGTCAGTGAGGAATTACTATGGCCTCTTGTAACAGAAGCCAGAGACCATTGTTTTAAACCCTGGTGGAAGATGGAAATTTATCTTTTCCTATGTAGAAAATCTCCATGGCTGATAAGGTGGCTCCAGGTCTTCAAGCACCAAGACTCCTATTCTTCGCTCCATCTCCTAATCTTGGCTTTCGTCTTCGAGGCCACCTTATAGTCCAAAACAGCTGCTGGAGCGCTGGCCATTAGATCTGTGCTCCAGACAGGAAGCTGGAGGAGAGGTGGAATGAGCAAAAGGGTGTGTGCTAAATGTCTTAAGGCTTCTGCTCACATCTCATTGGCCAGAACTTCATCTAAAGGACCCTCCTAGTTGCAAAGGAGGTTGGGAAATGTAGTCTTTTATATATGGATATCACAACCACAAATAAAATGAGCATTCATCATGAAGGAAGAAGGAAATCATGGAAATTGAGTGGGTAACCACCAGTCTCAACCATACCCATAGATCCAAAATTTACAAAGAGATCTCTCTCCAAAGACTTTCTCTTATAACTCCATACTAATCGTAGCTCAATTTTGGCTCCAATTATATTGTTAAGGGAAATTAAGGTTCCCAGGTTGGACTGCTATAGGAAGCAGAGTAATGTACTATACTCACATCTTCTAAAAGCTCAGATTCTGGGTTATTCACAACTCTGATTTGACCAAAAAAGGAACCTCCTAGAAAGATACTGGCTCGCTCAGAGACTCCCCAGGAGGTTTGGAGACCAGAGTCAATGCCTAAAAGCTCGTCACAGTACTGGTCCAGTGAGGGGGCCACTGTGGTTACTGTCACTTCCACCGGACCCAGCGAGCTAGAGCTGCTACCACCAACTCTGGGCCGGAACTTCTACTGCTTAGCCTGTCGTCCTGAACCTTGGTCTCACTGCAACCGCTGCTGCTTCCAGAAAAGACTTTCCCATGGCTTTGCTTCTTGTGTCACTGGCTCCAGACTCAAAGTCCAGGACAGCTGCTTCTGATTGGCAGAGCCCAGGTCACATGTCCACATTCCATGGTCACATGGCAAGAGAAGCAGAGAAAGCAAGTGTCTGGCATTTCCAGTTCTGTTGCAGAAACGAGGGCTCTGTCTTCCACTAGGACTCATAAGTTGGGGAATTCTCCCAGATAGGAATCAGGTCCAGACGTTGGACGGCCCACAAAATAATGCCAAATATAGGACTTTGTAGATGTTGTTTCACGTAAACTGTACAACAGTTCATTTTATACACGAAACATGACAGTTCAGGGAAGTGAAGTGACTTGCCCAAAGTCATGCAATTAGGAAGGGCCAAGCTGCCCACCTCAGAGGAGCCATAAGGAAGGGTTCTGGAAGTTTATTTTTGAGATCAGACCCTGGTGGCGCCTCTGCACCCCCACTCCCTTCCTTTCCTGGGCTGGTTGCAGCATTGTCACGGTTCCCAGCTCTTACCTGCATCCTGGGTCTCTGGCAAAGCCGCCCTCCAGGACTCACGCCAGGTGCCTCCCGGCCCCTTGCCTTTGCACCACTCATGACAGCTGAATACGAACAGCTGCAGTGGGCTGCTGCACTGGTCATCGGGACCTGCCTGGATTCTGACCGCCCCCTGACTTGATAAACAGACGGAAGCTGAACTTCGGGCACAAGGGGAGAGAGAGGCCACAGAGGCCCTTGAGCCAGGCTTCTGCAGACCCCATGGGAGAAGCCCTGGGCCCAACGTGGGGGCTGCAGGGACACTGTGCAGTGAACTAAGAAGTGGCTGTCAGAGAGGTTTCTGCGTTTCACACTCTCTGAACGTGAGGAATGGCCCTCTGCTTTGGGAGAGCACTTGATGCTTTCAAATTTCTTTTATATTAACCCCAAATCCATTCTCTTTTCTGCATCTCCACTAAACCAGCAACTGCTGTTGCTGGCCTGGCCCACACAGCCACCTCCTGAGTGGCCTCCCTGTTTCACAATGGCCAGCAACTTCCCTTCACCTTAGAGAGACCAGCCGAGGTCCTCGCCCCAGCCGCCAGCAAGCAGACCTCCCCTCACAGGCTCGCCACACCCTCAGCTCCTGCTCTGGCCTTCCTCACCTGCTCCCTGTTCCTCGGAAACACCTACCCGGCTCCTCCCCAGGGGGTGGACACCGGCTGTCCCCCAAACCCCACCACCTGCCTCAGCCTTCCACATGGCTGGTGTCTCACCACTCTGGTCTCTGCCCAAGTGATGACTCCCCAAAAAGTCAGTCTTGTGCTGTACCCTAAATCGGCCCCTCCCACAGTCAGCCTACAACCCCTCACCCTGCTTTCTTTCCTCCTTGGCACCTTGTCCTTCCTGAATCATCTTGCGCATTGGTTCACTTGCCCGTTTGTCAACTGTCTCCCACGACTAGAATTTAGACGCCACGGAACGGGCTTTGCTTTCTCTGACCTCACAGCAGTCGCGCCAGCAGCACCTGGCTCACACTCGGTGTTCAGTACGTACTTGTCGAAGCTACTTGACTACGCTGTCTTGCCACCATCCCGTGGGATAAGACAGCATGAACGCCCTCTCAGGGCGTCAGGGCTGTGGTCGCTCCCACCACCTGAGCAGCAGGGACACCTGGAAGGTGACTGGCAGAGACAAGGCCTCTCCAGGGCTGGCTCAGAGGCAGTGCCACGAGTCTGTTCCCTCTCTCGCACTCACTTGGGCCTTCTAAGGAAAGACAGCAGGACAGAGATTATTCCTTGGAGAATCAGGAGAGGGAAACAGGCCCAGGGGCTTGAGGTCGGATGTTTTTGGCAGACCCAGGTTTGGGTGAGTCAGCAGCCTCGCCCTCTGCAGTCCGTCCCGGCCCCTCTGGTGCCCCCTCCTTTCCTCTCTCCCGTTCCCAGTGGGGCAGGCTGGTAGCTGGAGCATTGCAGGGCATAACTTGTTGCCCTGTTTCCAAGGAGGGGGAGAAAGCAGAACCCTTGGGACTCTCTCAAGAGAATTGCTCAGCAAAACAAAAGATAAGATTCACTCTCAGGGGATAAGCCCCAAATAAACAGGAGCATTAAAAAAAAAAGTGAAACACAGTCATGGGTGACAGATGCATAACTCAACTATTGATTCAAATACAGCTCCTTTCTCTTCCTTGCATTTTTCACCCCTGCCCGTCCAAAGATGGCTGCTGCTGGCGGGGCAGTGACTCAGGGAGACAGCTGGCCGGGGAGAGTGACTTGGCTGCAGTCGATGCTAAAAATGACCAATGCCAAAATCGAGGAGGAAGATGGCACCCTCCCTCATCCCCAGTCCCCCTCCCTGAGCCTTGTTTGTAACAAGGGGAACAGAACCCCCGACCCGCGGAGGAGTTGAGTGGATTGAATTCGGTAAGGGGTCTGACACCCATTCTTGATGACAGAAGTGAGAGCCGTGGTGGACCGAGTCCCCACGGCCAGGCACCAAGCTAAGAGCTTTGCAAACATCCCTCCTTCAGTCACTGGCCCAGAGTGCACGGAGGCGAGGACTGGATCTGTCTCCCCCCGCCACACTGCCGGTCGCAAGCGCTCCCCCACACAGTGGCAGCAATAACCGATGCTCACAGGACACTTATTTGGTACACTCTCGGTGTAGCCTATCTACCATTCTCCGTGCTGTACATTTCTAATCTCTATGACAAAGTTAAGGGGCGATTACTACCCTTACCACCATTACCACTGTCAAGAGAGTGATGGAGCGGGAGTCTGAACCCAGACGCTCTGGCTCTAGAGTCCATGCCCTTGACCTCTATGCTAACTCAGGGGGTCGGGGGTTGCTCACAAGTCAGTGTCAGGCTGTTTCATAGGTAAATAAATTGAAGCTAAGAGAACAGCTGAATGGTAGGCTCAACGACACAGAGCCGTTAGGTGGCAGACCCGGGATCTGGATCCAGTGTGGCCAAGCTAAATGCCTCTGAAAGGGTACGCTTCACTCCCCCACCCCAGCCCAAGCCCTGGAGCCAGCTTTTTCCTATGGCCTTCCCCCTCCTGCCCCCAGAGTCCGCAGATGTCTTGAGCCTGGGACTGGACTAAGTCAGGCAGCTGGAGCAATCACAATGACACCCCAAGCTCAGAGATAGCCCCCAGGCCAGGGGTCTATAGGAGTCCAGTTCCAAGCGTGGGGCTGGCTGCAGGTGGCGCCCACAACGGCCCTCCTTCCACCTGTAGCCCCTGGCAAGAGTGCTTCCAAGGGCCTGGGGTTGTCCCCACCCCCCACCTCCTGGGGCAGGCTGGTGACTGTCTTCCTGGCAGTGGAAACCAGCAGCTTCAGACATGGGGTTTGGTCAAGAGGTTTTTCATCTTCGTCTCCTGGCAAGAGCCGAGCTTCCATCACTCACACACTGGTTTCCCATCACTCACGTTCTCGCCCGTCGGCTGGCATCTGGCTCACCGTGGATGTCCCGTGATAAGTCAGGGACGTGACAGACGCCGTTAACATAACATCCCTATTCATCCTCCCGCCGCAGGCTGGCATGGAGCGGAGGCCGAGAGATGGAGTCAGAAGAGAACAACTTTTGACACCAGACTCACGTGAGGTTGAGTCTGGCCTCTGCTGCTTTGCTAGCTCGGTAGCCTGGGATGAGTCACCTAAGCTCTCTGAGAACTTGTTTCCACCTTCGTAAAATGGGGATAGAAATTCTCATCTGGGATCGAAGCCACTGCTTTGCACAACTCCAGGGGGCACCATTCACACTGTTGTCTGTGTGAGCGGTGCCACATGAAACCCAACTCTGTAGACTACAAGGTGAAGGATGCCTCGAGACTGCAAACCCCCGAGTCTGCACCTTGCAAGTAAGAGTAGCTATGCCATCTTTCAGGTGTGGAACCAGGGGCTAACGGGGTTGTTGTGAGGACCAGCCATTATGCCATTCAAAGGGGCTGGGGCCTCAGAGGTGCACAGTAGGCCTGGCATTTTTACAGAGTAAGGAGGCAGCCCCTGGAGTGAACAGTTCACCACGCCCAGGTGCCTCCTGCACGGGGAGACAGACGCCGGGCCTAGTTCCGGCTCCTCCGGGTGGACGAGGTGGCAGTGGGCCAAGCCCCAGTGCACAGTAGCCTGGTTAGCAGGCCCTCGGTTTCCACATGCTATAGGGCCTCCTCTTACTTCTCAGTTTGGCCCATGGTAACTACAGTGTTAGACTTCGTAGCAGCGGGTTCGGGGTAGTTAGGAGGCTTTACTTTCTGGCGTTTGTCGCTAGCTGACTGGTCAAGAAATCCTGAATGGGCCCTGGCTGGTGTGGCTCAGTGGATTGAGTGCCAGCCTGCAAACCAAAGAGTTGCTGGTTCGATTCCCAGTTGGGGCACATGCCTGGGTTGTGCACCAGGTCGGGTCCCCAGTGGGGGCCACATGAGAAGCAACCACACATTGATGTTTCTCTCCCTCTCTTTCTCCTTCCCTTCCCCTCTGTCTAAAAATAAATAAGTAGAATATTTTTTTAAAAAAGAAGAAGTGCCCTGGCTGGCGTAGCTCAGTGGATTGAGCGCGGGCTGTGAACCAAAGCATCGCAGGTTCGATTCCCAGTCAGGGCACATGCCTGGGTTGCAGGCCATGGCCCCCAGAAACTGCACATTGATGTTTCTCTCCCTCTCTCTCTCTCTCCCCCTCTCTCTCCCCTTCCCTTCCCTCTCTAAAAATAAATAAATAAAATCTTTAAAAAGAAGAAGAAGAAGAAATCCTGAATGGAATCTGGTCTCCAGCCTGGTTTTCCCGTCTCTGCCTACAGCAACTGGCCCTGTCTCAATCTCCCCTAATAGGGTGTCTTCAAGGCAAGAAACATCTTTAAAAACCTGCCGTATGCTTGGCACAGCAGACCCCTATCCCTGGCCCCTTTATCATTCACTCGTTCGCTGGGCCAGTACTTCCTGAGGACACTTCCTGAGCCGCTCTTCTGGACTAGGCACTGCATCCTGTACTGGGGACAAGCCTGGAGCTTTCTTCCCACCCTGGCCCCTTCTCGGCTCACCACTGTCACCACATGCTTCGCCCAGGGCACTTGCACTCCATTGTCCTGCTTTTCGCACAGGGGTCCCGTGTCTGGGCTTTCTGTGGCCCTGCCAACCTGCAAAGGAGCTGAGGGAGGGTGGAAGACTGGCAGCTGCCCTCCGCCCATCCTCCCACTCGGCTCCAGGGACGAGGCTCAGCCAGGCTCTGGCCAGAATCCAAGCCACCCTCCCTCTTGGAACCACCCTGAACTTTGTTGTTTCCGCTCAGGCCCTGGGGGTCTCCTACTCCTGGGCGTCCTGCCCCCAGCGCCCTGGCCCCTGGTGCTTGCTGCCGGCCGCGGGAGCTACCAGCTTTTTGGAATTCCTAATCGCTCCTGGCCCCGGTGATTGGCTGCTCAGCTCTGACCCCACTTGGGCTGCCGCCTGGTTGGATAAAAGGGGAATCTCCTTGGGGCTCCAGAGCATTAGACACCGGAGGGGGCACCTGGGACCAACTTCGCGAAGCGGGGAGCCCGGCGGGGGGGTGGGGGGAGCTAAAGACCCGCGGCCTCAGCCCCTCCGAAGAGCCGGGAGATGACGGGAAAAGCGGGAGAAGCGCTGAGCAAGCCCAAATCCGAGACAGTGGCCAAGAGTACCTCGGGGAGCGCCCCAGCCAGGTGCACAGGGTTCGGCATCCAGGAGATCCTGGGCTTGAACAAGGAGCCCCCCAGCTCCCACCCGCGCGCTGCCCTCGACGGCCTGGCCTCCGGGCACTTGCTGGCGGCGCGCTCCGTGCTCAGCCCTGCGGGAGTGGGCAGCATGGGGCTGCTGGGGCCCGGGGGGCTCCCCGGCTTCTATGCGCAGCCCACCTTCCTCGAAGTGCTGTCCGACCCGCAGAGCGTCCATTTGCAGCCTCTGGGCAGAGCGTCGGGGCCGCTGGACACTAGCCAGACGGCCAGCTCGGGTAGGTGAGGCCAAGGCTGCGTGGCTACCTGACTCGCGGCGAGAGCCGGGACCCCACGCTGTCGGCTTTCGCTTGCACCGCAACGCTTTCTCTGGGCACAAAAGTTCATGCCAGGCTGAAGGGTCACAGCGCGGCCTGGGGCCCGCGCGCCTGGGTGAGGGTCGGGGGGATGCTCCGGGCGCCGCCGGGTTTCCTTCCCAGCGTTTCGGGCCGCCGCGTTGTCCTCTGGTCCCAGCTCTGCTGTGGAGCCAGTTGAGGCTCCACTGGAAACAGGGCTCGGAGTGTCAGAGCCCGTGAGGCGGGCTGGGCGCCCCGGGTGCCACTACTCCACTGCCGCCCCAGCTTCCCCGACGACCCGCTCTCCGCGAGCTGATTCCGTTCCGTGCGCTGGCGGCCAGGGAGCGGGTGCCAGCTTCGGCTCCCGCCCAGGTGCCCAAAGTGGTCTCGTCCTTTCTCCTTTTCTTCGGGCCGAACTCCCCGCGTTGGTCAGTTAGGGTTTATTTTTCGCCCAACGAGCTTGAATGACCCGGCCAACGCGGCGGCTGAATCGGCCTGGATCTGATCCCACCGAAGCGCCACAGTGAATCGGATCCCGGCGCCCCGGGGGTTCGCGGGGCCCCTGGGTGACCTCACCGCGCCCTCCCCGGACCAGGTTCCCGGCCTGGCGTCCCCGCCCGCTCGGCAACTCCCCGGATCTCTCGTTCCCGTTTTATTTATTTTTATTCGGAGGGGCAACGAAAAGTGCGGTGTTGCAGTGTCTCCAGTCTCCAGCCCGGGCGCGTGTGCGGGCTCTGAAAAGGGGGCTGTGCGGAGGGAGACCCCGGCTCTTCCGGGCTCCCTGCGCCCCAGCTCCGCTCCCTGGGGCCCATCTTTGGGCCCGGCGCGATGGGGCTGCAAGCGCAGGGCAGGGCGTGGAGCCCGGAGCGCCCCTGGGGGTCTCCGCGACACCCCTTTGGGCCTCCTCGTTCGCCCGCGGTCCCTGCTCCTGCAGCGCCCGGGCCTGTGCCTCCTTTACAACGAAATCAGCTCAGAACCTCGGGACAGGGCCCAGCGTGGGTAGGGCCAGCCGGGGCTTACAGATGGGGGCAGCCTCGGGGAGGGCTCCCCAGGGAGACGGAGCGGGTCCCCGCCGCCCCTGGTGGCGGCCCCGGCTGGGGCCCTGGCCAGTTTGGGGCGCCTGGCGTTCCCCAGCGCTGCCCCGCGCGCCCCCCATTCTGCCGCATGTACCTCCGCCCGCTTTTCAGATTCTGAAGATGTTTCCTCCAGCGACCGAAAAATGTCCAAATCAGCTTTAAACCAGACCAAGAAACGGAAGAAGCGGCGGCACAGGTAAGGCCCCTGTGGCTCTTCGGCTACTTCTCCTGCTTGCCCACTCCTGCCGTCCCCTGTTCGGGGGGCGGGTCCCTCGGGCCCTGTTTTCGTCGGCTCCAGGTGTGAGGTCCAGGGCTGTGCCCGCGGGGGAGAGTGGGCGTTTTTTTTTTTGGGGGGGGCATTTTCCCTGGCCTCGGCGCCTGGCTGCGCCCGGCCAGGATGACGAGAGGCCGCCGGGGACGCGGCACCGAAAGGCAAGGCCCCAGCCCGAAACCAGAGCCACAGAGGGGCTGGCGGACCCCAGGTGTATCCCCACGTCCCCACAGAACGAGAGCCCCGCACACCAGCGGCGGGCAGCCCGGCCCCCCCCCGCCCGCCCCCGCCGGCCCCCGCCGGATCCTCCGCCTTCTCCCCGGGCCCCTTCCTCCCCGCGGTGCCCATGCTGACGACCCGCTGCCTTTCTGCTCCCACCGCTCCCCGAAACTGGAGCATGATTTCTGCGTTGTTGGAAAATTTCCCGTTCGGCTTCTTCTCTTTTGTGGTCCCGAAAAGGTCGCTTTTCTTCTGCGAGCCTCAGTGTCCTTGTCTGTAAAATGGGGAGAGACAGGGGACTGTGAGGACTGGACGACCCCACCAGCCCTAGTTGGAGTGGAGCGGGCTGCACTGGGGCACAGACTAAACAGAGCGTTTTTTTTAAAAACTACGTCTTTAAATAGGCATTAGTTGCACAACGTTAAAACTGAATCCGTGCAGAAAAGTGTATCCTGAAAAGAAACCCCCTCACCCCAGATCAGCACGCCTTAAGCATGAGCACCCGTGGGCTCCCAGTTCCTCGTGTAAATTTACCAGAAGCTTCTAAAGGAAATAAAGGGGCAAGAACCGAAGGTCGACCTTACTTTCTGCGAGTGCTGCCACCAGGCGCTGTCCCTGAGCCCCCCCCCCCCGCCCCGCGGGGTCGGTTACCCCAAACCTCTCTGCTTCGGGGCCCAGGCGGGGCGCCCGCAGGGTTCGGCTGGCTCTCGGGACATTTCCCGCCCCGCGCCCAGGGCTCTCCCCTTCCTGCCGGCTCCTCCGCACCCGCTTCGCCCCAATTTGTTCTCAGCCTCTTGGCACCCTTTCTCTCGGGGCTTTTCTGGGTCTCCCTCTTCCTTAGCCCTTGAAAGTCCCACTGCGACCCCGGCCTTTCCAAAGGGCTCTTCCCCCTCTCAGGCCCCAACGGGTCCCCCCTGAATGAGGGTGAACTTGGACTTTGTTGTTCGGTTGCTCCTTTCAGGCAGCTGATTTGTTTAGTTTGTTTGATTTTAAACGGAATTTTTTTTCAGTCCCGATCCTCGGTCATTTTTTTTTTTTTTTACATTCGTTTTCCCAACGGATATCTATGAACACCTCTTATGCCCCCATCTCGCGGCAGCCCCGGGGCGGCTGACCCTGCCAGCTCCTGAGTCCAGGGCCCCGGACCAGACCACGGAGGGAGCGCAGGCCCGAGTCGGGCAGAACTGTGGGGATTCGGGGAGTGGGGGCGGGTTCCGGGGCGAGAAGAGCCTGGGGAACAGCATGACCCACGCCCCGGGAGCCCCAGCGGAGCTTCTGCACCAGGACGCTCCCTGTGCGGTGCTTGGAGCTGACTGACCCCCAGCCCAAAGTCCACGCTTAAGCTTCCCGACGCTCTGGCCTCGCCTGCCGCCTTCTCCACCAGGGAAACCTCTGGGAGCTTTGCAGGAAACCTCTGGGTTCCCAGCGAGAAAGGACAACGGCCTGCCACCTGCCTGGGTTTCTGGCTGTTTCTGGTGCACGAAGGGGGCAGATTTGTGGGGAGAGGAGGATGGCTGCTGATGGCCAGTGCAGTTTCTACTCAGGTTTTTAAAATGTGTTTTCCTGAGCTCCTCTCCTTTGGGCGTTTCAGGGAAGAGCCTCTGGAATGGGGGGTGGGGAGAGAGGGGCATCGTTTTCTTTCCCAGAGACACACGAGGCATAGCAGGGGTTGGAGAGGGAAGAGAGGAGGGGCGGGCAGCAGAGGGAGTCTCCGGTTTTCTTCCCCGCTTTCCCGAAAATGCTTAGGTAGGACACGGTGGGAAGCGGAAAGTCTGGGCTTCTGCAGAAAGCCGGGAGCAGGGTTTTGGGGTCATATTGTGGGAGCGCAGGGAGGTTCCCTGAGGAGCGTGTCAGCATCATCAACACTCGCACTGGGTCTGAGGCAGGAATGCGGGGAAGTTGGGGTGATTTGAGGCTTTGTGTGGGGTTCAGAGTGTGGGCTTTCCTAACCAGAGACTGGCACTTGAGTGATGTGAAATGACCTGTCATCGGCTCTTCTCCTTGGCTCTGGCCCAATGCCTATATGCCTCAGTTTCCCTCATTTTGAAAAGAACTTGCATGTTTGGGTCATTTGTTTTGACGATCTGTGTCAGGGCCCTTCAGTAAGGGGCAGGAGAAAAATAGAAAGCAGCAGATCTTCAAAATTCTGAAGAAATAACTTTCTGTTTCCATAAGCATTTCGTCCCAGGCCCCCAGGAGAGGAGGAAAAACAATTTAGAATCAAACCAGTCATTTTCTATAAAGAGCAGAATCCTTCTCCCTCACAATCCCCTGCATTATCCCCCGACACCAGCACAAGGAACCTAGGGGCTTAACTCTGTAGATTTTCCTGCGTTGATTGAGGGTGAGGGTAGCAGTGGGGGACCCCGAACTCCTGTGCTGGTCCCAGGGTCCAAATCCCAGAGGCTTAGCAAGGGAGGCACCGGATTTATAGATGAGTTTGTAGAATCTGGACTCTATTGCCTGTTGGCTTGTTGATGGGGGTGCAAGATAAAGGTCACCTAGAACTTGGTGAAATTTAAGATCTGAAAGCAGAAGAATTTGTGCCTATGAGTGGGTGTGTAGTGTGTTTACTCCAGGAAGGAGGTCTGTGAACCCCCAGTGTTGGAGGCGGGACTTTGTGTATCGGAGGTATTCACCCGCACGATTTCCTGGGGTGAGAGGGTGTAGCTTTTATCAGCTTCTGAAAGCACTTCGACCCAGACCCATGGCAGGTCAGGTCCGTGCGAACTGCTCTGTGGGGTCGGGGGCTGTGGAGGTAAGTCCTCTCACGGCGACCTGAGTGGAACTCCCCCGAGTGCCCCCATGGGTGGGTCACTGAGTGTGTGTGTGGGATGGGTGGAGTATGGCCCTTTCCTTCTGAGCACAGAAAAGGACAGGGTGCTTCCCCCGCGAGTTCCCACCCCTCCAGCTCGGAGAGCAGCTTTGAGGAGCTGGTGGATCCAGGAGGGCAGGGAGGGCAGAGTGTTGGGTGGGGTGAAAGGGTGGGAAACTCAGCTCTCAGTTGCACCGACACTGGGGTTGCAGCTGCATTTGAACCCCCGGTGAGGCTTGGAACTTGGAGCGCCATTTGCAAGGTTGACTCTCTGTCCTGGAGAGGAGCCCAGGGGGCAGGTCCCAGCATGGCCGAGGCATTTGACTACCTGGTGTGCCCTCACCTCACCCTGTGCGAGGGTCTCTGCGGTTTTCTAAAATTCCTATATTAACACCCTTCCCCCAAAAGCACTTTCAGAGAGATTCCTACAATGAAATGCCTCACGAGGCAGAAATAATGCCCCCCCCCCCGAAGGGTAGTGTGGGCCCTCAGCTTTGAAGGAGGAAAAGTCCAGAGGATTCAGCTATGAGTGTGTGTGAACATGTGTATGTGCATGTGAGTGTGTGACCCTGAGTGTGCAAGGGAGTTTGTGTCTGACCATGCTGAGCCCCTGGGTTTGGGGCCTGTCCAGGAGGCATAGGGAAGGGCCTCTCTGTCGTCTCTGGGAGAGGTCGTTCCGTCTCCAGGGCCCTGAGTGTCCGGTTTTGCCCCCTCAGGACAATCTTCACCTCCTACCAGCTGGAGGAGCTGGAGAAGGCATTCAACGAGGCCCACTACCCCGACGTTTATGCCCGAGAGATGCTGGCCATGAAAACGGAGCTGCCGGAGGACAGGATACAGGTAACAGAGGCCGGAGTCCCTCTCTCTCCCATGTCCCCGATTCTTGGGGACACGGATAGTCCAGGCTCCAACCGCCTTGCTCTGCCTGCTCGCCTGCGGTTACGTTCTCATGGAGAATAGTTCGGTATTTGCTGAACACACCAACTGTGTGAGGTGGGCACCTCTGGGGGACAAGAGACTGAGCAGCTGTGGCGTGGCCTGCTGTTCCAGACCGCAGGCTTCCTGAGGGGTAGTTCACACAGACTCTCCCACAGGCCCCGTGGTGGGAGAAGGGGTTTGGGTAGGTCCTGGGGTCTGAGCGTGGTCTCCGCTGTGGCAGATGTCCCCTCGGCACAGCTGTCTACTCTAAGGCCAGAGGTGGCCGCAGGCCCCTCTGGGTACCTGGGAAGAGTGACTTCTAGCCCTGACCCCAGTCTGTTCCCCTTCTCTTTGCTCCCCTCCCCGCAGGAAGTGGTTGCCTCCCCTTCCTGCTCCCCTCACCTCCACCCCGCCGAGGCTCCTTCCTCCTCTCACAACCCGCACCTGCCCTGAGCTCCTGCTCCTTTACTTCTCTGGTCTGGTCCAGAATGTGGCCGGGACAGGTGCTTGCAGGTGCGGCTCATTGAGCCCTCGTCCTCTCCTGGAGGGTTTTGTCTGTGCCAGCACACACTGACCTGGACCAGGACGTCCTCGGCCAAGCTGGCTCGGGGCCTCCTTTCATTAGCAACAGGACCTTCCCAAGTCCAGAACCCCCACCCACACACCCAGCTGGGCAGGAGTGGGGCTGCTTAATCCTTTTTCTGGGAGGAGATGAAGTCTGATGATTTCTAGACGGGGCCTCCATGAGGAGGAAGAGTGAGTGGTGTGGGAGGAATATTACCGAAAGATTCGGGTTTGCCTTAGCTGGGTCACAACCTTACCTGAAAGCTGTTCCCATCACCTGAGTGGTCCAGAGTAGTTCACTGCTGAGACTGGGAAGTCGGAGGGCCTGACTTCCTGAAACCCCTCTGCTCCAAGCTCCTTCAGGTCATGGTCCCTTTTAGTCTCCAGGTGGGCGGTATGTTGGGGGTAGGGGGCGGGGCTAGAGAAGGAGCCACAGAAGCGTGGTGGGTGGCTCTGTGCTCTCTCACTGGAGAACCAGAGAATGGAAATGAGGCATGAGTTCCTTTTCTAGAAGAGCCTTTCTCTCCCTTGGAAGTCTATTTGGAATTCCAGTCAATGGCTTTAGACACTGACACTAACAATAAGCTCAATTATTTGTAATCGGATTATCTGTGCACCGTGCATGATGGCCGCCGGGATCCCTCACCGCCCCCCCCCAGTGGGGTTCCCGTGGGGTAAGGCCGGGTATTGACTCTGAATTTTGTGTGTGTGTTGTGTGTGTATACGCCAAGGCCCAACCCAGCTGATGTGTGGGGGGACCTCTGCCTGGCCTGCATTAGCACAGAGTTGGCTATTGCAAGTGCCTGGTTGGGTGGGTGCTTACACACTCCCTGCTGCTAGGCCCCGCATTGGCACTACTGACCAGAAGGAAGGAACAGCTTGTCCCATGCGGTGGGTTGTCCTAAAACCTGTCTGGCTCTGGCGATGGTGGGTGGGAGTGTTTGTAACTATAGTTATAAATACCTCAGCCTGTGGATGCTGGGTTCCTTTATGTTTCCTGGGGGGTGTCTGTGGGCTGGTGTTTGAAGCCACCGGGGCCAGCAGGGAGGAGCTGGGCTGAGGGGTAAGCTGATCACCCCGGGGCTGTGAGTTTAGCTATGGAGTGTGTGCCTGTGGGAGAACTGAGGCAAGGCTCTCTCCAAGACTTTGAGCACTGCATGGTTCTTTGGCTAAATGCTGTCCCCAGAAGGTGTTTGTGAGCTGTCAAACAGTTCTGTCCCTAAATGTTTCAGCAAGTGGCTTGGAAAAGGTCTTACATGTATCAACCACAATTATCGCTATAATTTACAGAGCAGTTCCCGGGCGCCAGCTGTTCTAAATACGCAGTGTGCGCAGGCAAGGCGGGGAGATCTGGCAGTTGTGGGGCACCCATTCTGGAACCAGACACCAGACTGCCTGGGTGTGAGTCCTGGCTTCGCCACGTACCAGCTGAGTGACTCTGGACAAGTCTCGTACCCCCTAAAGCCCTGACTCCGCATCCGTAAGATGGGGCGGCAGTGGCTCCTGCAGACACAATGAGCCGTGTGTGTTGCGCATGCCCAGTGCTCACTTGGTTTCAGCGTAAATCCTGGTGGCAACTGGTGGAGTAGAGATCATTAGCCTCCTTTTGTTACTGAGGAAACGGAGGCATAGTAATTTGCCAAAGCCACACAACGAATAAGTGGGGGACAAAGGGTCCTAGGTCTGCATCTAAAACCCACTTGTTCACCACTTCCTGCTTGGGTCTGAAGCCTGTGCTTTGACCTGAAGCTGGGGAAAAAGAGATAGTTGGAGGTCAGGTGGGAGGCCTGTGTCAAATCTTCTTTTTTAAAAAATTTATTTATTTATTTATTTATTTATTTATTTATTTATTTATTTATTTATTTATTTATTTATTTTAAATAGTACCTGGTGCTGAATAATATTCAGTACCAGGTACTATTATTTATTTTTAGAGGGGGAAGGGAGAGGGAGAGAGAGAGAAACATTAATGTGT
Organism: Tonatia bakeri; assembly: GCA_004024845.1. Classification (NCBI taxonomy): domain Eukaryota; kingdom Metazoa; phylum Chordata; class Mammalia; order Chiroptera; family Phyllostomidae; genus Tonatia; species Tonatia bakeri. The sequence continues at coordinate 13,042 of PVIA01000368.1, read as the reverse complement.
GGTTGCTGGGGGACATGGCCTGCAACCTAGGCATGTGCCCTGACTGGGAATTGAACCTGCGATGCCTGGTTCGCAGCCCGCGCTCAATCCACTGAGCTACTCCAGCCAGGGCTATTTATTTAGTTATTTTTAAAGAGGGGAAGGGAAAAAGAGAGGGAGAGAAACATCAATGTGCAGTTGCCTCTCGTGCACCCCCTACTGGGGACCCAGCCCGTAACCCACACATAGGCCCTAGACTGGGAATCAAACTGGCGACCCTTTGGTTTGCAGGTCTGTGCTCAATCCACTGAACCACAGCAGCCAGGGCAACACTTCTTTATAAAAATAAGTAATATTATTCAGCACCAGGTACTATTTAAAAAAATAAAAAACAAAAAAACTCACTCATAAAAAGATTACTTCTCCGATGGGGTGAAACATGAGTCTTCCCACTGCCCACCAGCAGCCCCTCCCGTGGTAATGGGTTTCCTTTGTTTCCTTCTAGAGAGAGTTTACCTTTGTTGTCAAGGAGTCAGAGCACCTGTGAGCTAGGTGCTACTACTACTCCCGTTTTACTGATGGGTGCAGAGGCCACTATGCAGACCTGAGTCCCCTCAGAGTCCGGAACACTTGCTTCCCCACACGGTCACACGTCCAGTCATTTCCTCTACAAGTGCTGAGGTGGGAACAGGCGTCTGAAGATGGGAAACTACCACTCCGGAGCCGGTCCCCGCCCCCGCTTTCAGCCAGAGGCCTCTGTGTGTGTGTGTGTTAGAGGACACGGGGGTGGGGGTGGGGGTGGGGAGAGTAGTTAGGGGAAGCTCCACGACTGGAGTCAGACATTCTCAAGGTGGGATGGAAAGGTTATTGGACTGGCTGTCAAGGACCTAAATCTTTGTTCTGACTCTGACACCTGCCAGGCTTAGCAGAAGCCAGGTCACTTCTCACCTCTCAGTTTCCTCATCTGTAAAAAAAAAAACTAACCCCCTGGCCCTGGTTGGTGTGGCTCAGTGGATTGAGTGCCGGCCTGCAAACCAAAGGGTTGATGGGTCGATTCCCAGTCAGAACACATGCCTGGGTTACAGGCCAGGTAACCCAGTAGGGGGCACGTGAGAGGCAACCACACATTGATGTTTCCCTCTCTTTGTCCCTCCCTTCCCCCCTCTAAAAATAAATAAATAAATAAAAATCTTTTTAAAAAAGTAAGCCCCTGGATATTTCTGAGGTCCGCTGCTGATTGTCTAGCAAGAGCCCAGTGTGGACATGAAAAGTCCAACACACCCACTTCTGTGCTGTTTCCCTGCCAGCAAGCCAAGCTCTGAGCCTCTAATTACTCATTGGTAAAATAATAATAATAATGTTTCCCCAAATGCCATTTTAACAAAAGCATTATTATTGCTGGCATTATTAAGTATTTCCATTGACCCGGGTATTAAGTGCTTTCCATGCCTCATTCCATTAACTGCTCACAGCAGCTACTTGAGTGAGTTAGATGCTCTTCTTACCCCCACTCTCTGGATGTGGACAAGGAGGGGCTGAGAGCCGAACTAAGTAGAGTGCATTCAAACCCAGTACCCCTTACTATCGAGTGAGAGCACCGGAGGGAAACAGGAATGCCTCTTCCGGAACCAGGGCGATCAGTGCCGGCAGCTGTAAGGACCGTTTCCTCTGCCTTAGGGCCTGGACAGTAAGCAGCTCTGCTCCACAGCTCTCCGCGTTGGGGAGGAGAGGCATGGTGTGTTGTTGGAGAAAGAAGGGGTTCCGAGTGTCCACACCAGACTCAGACGTGCAGTCCTCATTGTGGCCACAGAAAATGCTGGGATCGGCGTTCCGGGAGCCCCCGCCAGGCGTCCGCTCTGGGGAAGAGGAAATAGGTTTCCAGACTGACTTCCGTTCCTCTGCGAGGCCGCCCGCTCCTAGAATTATACGGTCGGGGCGTATATGTATATTCACTTATTTGTTCACCGTATTCTTCTCTGACAAAAATCGTACTTGTTAAAAATGCCTACATGGCGGAGGTGTGGACAGGCAAAGTGAACCGAGCCCACACCTCACCCCCAGGCTTCTCGGCTTGGTGCGCATGGCCGGCAGAGTTTGGACTCTGACCAGCGCTGTTTGATTCTGCCGTCTTTAAAGTGGGCCCTGCCTGAGGGAAGGGAATGAAGTTTGGGGAAATTATATTCCAGAAGTTAGAAGATAGGCACCCAGAGGGGAGAGGGTTGTGGAGTGTCTCCACCTGGGGTGTTCATTAGAATCACCGAGCCACTTAAAAATATTTTTATTTTTCAACTACAGTTGGCATTTAATATTATACTAGTTTCAGGTGTACAACCTAGTGGCTAGACTTTTTTTTAAAAAAGATATTATTTATTTGCTTATAGAGAGAGGAAGGGAGGAAGAGAGGGAAAGAAACATCAATGTGTGAAAGGAGACACATCGACCAGTTGACTCTCCCATGCCCCCAGCTGGGGACCCAGCCCACAACCCAGGCATGCGTCCTGACTGGGAATCGAACCGGCGACCTTTTGGTTCACAGGCCAGCACTCAATCCACTGAGCCACACCAGACATGGCTAGACATTTAAGTCTTGCACTCATATGATGCCATTTATAGTTCTTACACTATTATTGAGTAGATTTCCCAAGCTGCACAAATTGGCAGTCACAAAATAGCCACAGGGCTCTTACATATCCGTGCAGGGCTCCCATGCCCGGCAACGCTGATTTAATTGGTTTTGTGGGAAGCCTAAGCACCTCTATGCTTTAAAGCTCTGCAGGTGATTGTGTGCAGCCAATGTAAAACGCTGGGTCAGAGACTCAGGAAAGGAGTTTCTGTGTTTTGAGTGGGCTAATGTAAGTGGGAGAAAGTGGAGTTTTGGGTGACAAGATGGGCTGGGGAACAGGATGACCTGTCAGGTGTGCAGGGAAGGATGCTGCCTGGGGCGGGCTCCCTGGCGGAGTGGGCAGAGCTGCCCCCTAGTGGACATCAGAGGCTGCAGCCAGGCCAGGCTTCTCAGCCTGAAGCTGGGATTTGAAAGGGGTGTGCTGAAATATGGTGTCAGAAGTGCTGAGTGGATATGGAATGTGAAGTCGTTAAATCACACCAGCAATGAGCCCAAATTAATCAGCTTCCAACTAGAGGAGAGAGGAGATGCTGGGTGAATGTGACGGAAACTGCCACATGGCCTGTGAGAGTAGAGGGCTGGCTCTGGGGTAGCCAAGTGACCAGAATATGCAAAAAGCATCTGATTGTGCACGATGTCTCCTGATGGAGGGCACAATCCTGGAAGATCTGCAGAAGGTATTCTGAAAAATCCTTGAGGGAAGGAGCCCTGGGTATGCCGACCCGGGGGGATCCAGGGATGGAGCTGTGCCAGACAGGAGCTGTGGGGCGACCACAGAGGCCGTGGCCCAGCCACACTCATACACAGGAGAGAAAGAGCTGGTCGTGGTGCCTGGGTGCCTGATGTGCGCCCTTGCAGCAGACGAGCTCGGCAAGGAGCCCTTCCCCAGGTCCAGTTCATCCTTGGAGGAACGAGATCTCAGGGCCCTTTGTGACAGCCCTGGAGACACCTGCCAGAGCAGCTGCTGATGGCCAGAGGCATCGCACCTGGGCTTCCTCAGAGCTGGTGGGGCATCACCTTTGAGAGGAGATGCACCAGGAAATTCAGGCTCTTTCCAGAGCGGGAAGGTCTTCTCAACCCATCTTTGCCTGGGCTTCAAACCTGGTGATTCTGGGTGTCACTCTTAGGTCCCTTCTCAGGAGCTCAGAGCCCTGAATTGTAAGGCAGGGCTCTGGTCCTTGCTGGCACCTTGACGCAGGTTGTCCCATGAAGAGGAGCGGTCTCTTCTAGAAAGTGGGCAGTCAAGGGAGTGAGTGGGAGAGGGACTGCAAGAATATTTTGGGCCTGGCAGAGCCAAGAGATCAAGCAGGGAAAAGGGCCCAGATGCTGCAAAGGGATCTCAAAGGTGAGAGGCGGGAGGACCAGGCTTTATGCAGAAAGTGTCACTGACCATTTGTTGGAAAGCAAAGTGTCATCTCGTTGCACTTTCACCTACAGATATCATACAGCATCCAGCCCAAGTTTTCCAGTTCTTACTACATGCCAGGCATTTCCCATGCACTGTTTGGTTAATTTTTACAACAAACCTGTGAGGAAGTGGTATCACGGGCAGATGAGGACCTGGAAGTCAGAAAGATTAAGAAATGCATCCGAGGTCACAAAGGCAGCTGGAGACAGAGCAGGGTTCCCAGCCTTGGTTTTCTAGCTCCCCATTGATCCTGGCCGCTGAGCAGCGAGGGTGGGGCTCTGTGTGGTGTTCTCTCACATCTGTGCCTCAAGGGTTTGGAGTATATTAGAAACGTGGGAAGAGTTGCAGGGGCATTTGTTTGACCCTCTGGATGCCTAGAGGGGAAACTAGAGGCTATCTGTATTAAATCTTACAGTCTGAAGGTTAGTTTTGTCCTTGCTCCCCCTCCCCAAGTTGTTGTTGTCGTTCTTACTATTTGTCATCCAGCCTTACTAAAGGGCATGTGGAGGAGGCCAGTGGGGCAGGTAATGCCAATGATTAACCCGTCCCCTGGGCAGAGACTCCCACTGATTTTCTGCACCTCCACTGAAATAATAAGTAGCAATTATTGAACACCTTCTGTGTGACAAGTACTGCCCTTAAGCACTTTCACTTATTGCATTGATCCTCAAAACAGCCCTGAAAAGTAGGTATGCTTCTTTTTATATCTAAAGAGACTGAAACTGAGAAGGCAAGTAACTTGCCCAAAATCACACAGCAATTTTTGTCAAAGCTGGGAATTCTGGTTCAGGGCTGGCTGACTTCAATGCTTCTTGCAAACTTTTAAGTTCTGTTAACACATGCTAGTTGCTTCCAGGAAGGGAAGAGAAAGGCAAACGTGAAGAGTGGTGAGGGTTAATTCTAATGCCTGTCCATTTCCCTCCAAGGCACCACTGCCACAGCTTCCCTGCCAGTTGTCCTAAAGAGAAATTGTTTTGGCTGTACAGGTTTACTCCATGAATTGGAGCCGCATCTGGCCTTCACAGAGAGCCAGGCATTCCAGGAGCCCATAACCCAGGGTCCGGATGACTCCTGATTTGAGCGACCAGCTGGCGCCAACTCCCCTGGGAGTGTGCAGGCAAAGTCTGGTCTGCAGACCAGTTATTTATTTCCCCAAATTAGGAGACCCGGATTCTTTTTAGGGCCCCAGCTATGATCTCAATCTCAAGTCTGCAACCCCTTCTTGAGTGTTCAGGTAATGATGCTGTTTCATTTGAGAGCCTGCCCCCCCTCCCCCCCCCACACACACTCCCTGGTCTGAAGCACTGGTGCTCATGAAATCCTGGAGAAGCAGGGGCAACACGTCTTCCCAGCCACCCACATTGGAGGAGGGAGGTTTTGTGTATTCCACAGACCCTTCTCCAGAATCTGTAAATCCAAACTGCTGCAAATGAGTTTGGAATCAAAACTCATTAGTGGCAAAGAACGGACAGGACCTTATTTATCCCTCTGAGCGTGAATATGTATAGGTTTTGCGGCAGGAAGCCAGCTAATGGATTTGATTATAATGTGCTGCTGCCGCTGCTGCTGCTGCTGCTTCGGGGTGTTATGTAACACGTGGTATATGCATCACCCATTCTTTCTGAAATCCAAAACATTCTGCAGTCAGGTTCCAGCTAAGGGGTGTGGCCTTGTTTTATAAGGCACTGTGTTCAAGCAGGAAGGTCATCTCCTGACTAGGAAGCAGATGGCTTACTTAGATTCTTAAAGAGACCCTTCCCAACCCTCTGTGGTCAGAGGAGGCGCCTGGAATTCTGTCACCCAGGGGTTCATTCTTTGCTGTCTTCTCTGAGAGGTGGATGAAACCAGAAGTCGCTTATACCTGTATGTGGCTTAGTCCTTTTAGATTGATCTTCCGTGGGAGAAGAGAAGGCAGCTTGAGACAAGTGCGTACTCGGAGAGGGCAACCAAACGCTAATGGGAATGAGGATGGGAAGGGACAGAGGTCTCAGGCAGGCCCTGGGTAGAGCAGAGAGTTGGGCAGAGAGCCTGCAGGCCGTGCTGGGAGAGATCTAAACGCAGCATGGAGCCAGGTCAGGACTGTGGCCGAGCCAGCGCGGCCCATCGCTCTCGGTTCTCTGACTTGAGTGCACGGAGTGCAGCGATGGCCCTCAAATTATAGACAGCCTTTCCTGGGCAGGGGTCACGCAGGGCTGGCTGGGTCAGGACCAGGGGAGGCCCTGCACATTGGCTTTCCAGCGCCCCCAGGACCTGGTGGTATCAAAAGTGTCCCACCCTAGGGGGGACCAGTGATCGTTTTCTAATGGTTCTGGCCAATGTCAGGACGGAGAGGCTGGGGCGTCTGAGGCCAAGGTTATTTACTAATGGAGAAATGCCAAAACATGGTTACACACATGTAGGTCAACTTAAAGTTGTGCTTGGACGGTGGGGTCTTTTGCAATCCCGCACAGGTAGTCGGTGACCGCTGGACTGTTTGGAGCGGTGGGGATGTGAGGAGAGGCGGCGGGGGCGCCCTCTACCGGATGCGGCCCGCTGCGCTCAGCAGCAGACTCAAGGGGCTGCTGCGGGCCGTCGGGGCGCTCCGCCACCTAGCGGCGGAGGCGGGAACGGCGGGGCGCGCCGACTCAGCCCCGCGGACCCGGCCGGGGCCTCCCGGCGGCCGAGGCAGCAAAGGGTTAAGCTGTCAGCGGCGCGATGTTAAACAGGTGTCAAAGGCGCCCCATATATCTGCAGATTGAAATCAAATTCTTTGCCGTATAAAAAGATAAATTACCCAGGCGCTGCCGCGCGTCCCACTCATCACGCCAGCGCCAGACGGCGAGCAATTTTTTTTTTTAATGTGCTAACGACCTAATCAAGCAATCAAGTCTGAGAAGATTGCAGAGTGACCGGGGCAGCCATCTGCCCGCGAACCCCGCATTCATTTCCCGCGCCCCCGCTCGGGGCGGATCCGGGGAGGGAGCTGCCGCCGGGAAGAGGGGGAAAATCCTAAACAAATTAACACCCAATTTTCCCCGTCTAATTAGTTAAATGAGAAGTGTTTGGGGTCCCCCGGGGAGGGGGAGAGGCGCGCGGCGCGGCTCGTGCTGCTTCCCCAGCATTAATTAGTGCGGGTCAATGCCACGGCTCCCGGGAGAGCAGCCGCTTTAATTTCCCGTGATATTTCAGTGCCTGAGGCCCATCGATTCAAACTGAAATTAACTTATTTTTCAATCAGCCCAGGGCTGCCCCTGGGGGTGACTCTTCTTTTGCCGCCTCCTGAATAGAGCTGGAGCAATTTTTCATCAAAAGCTGAAACCTCCGCTTCCGAGGGCGGGGAGGGGGCCCGGAGGGAAGGGGAGAACAAGGCGAGGCGAGGGAATGGAAATCGCAGAGGAAACTAATAGATTTCTCCAAAGCACCTCTGCCCTCCCCTCTGCTCCCCACTTCCCGGGGCTCCTTGGGCGTCTGGCTGCCCTGGGCGACAGGGCCGGAGGGGCTGTGAAGGGTCACGAGGGGCTGGGCGGCCTGGGGTCCTTCCAGCACACACCAGTTTCCTGCGGGCCTCCCATCCACTTGAGGGACAGTGCCGCTGCCCCTGATTCTGGCTATGGCTCCTGTCAGCTGCTGGAAGTCTCAGGAAAGCTGCTTTGAGAGACCCAGAAATCTCCCCTCCCCCAAGCATGGCAGGGACCCTGGAAGCTCCTCCAGGTAGGGTTGGAGAGCCCCAGACACCCCCAGGTCAACCCTTCCCTTCACACCCTGCACCAGTCTGTTTAGGGGCCAGAGAAACTTTCCCCAGAGTGCCCCCAACCATACTTCCCAGGTCCTTGCTCCCATTTGCTTCTCACACCACTGAGAATTTCATCTTTCTTCCCTGACTCTGGGATGGCTGCCCCAGTCCCCCAAATGCCATTCAGAGTTAGGTCTGTAACTGTGGAGAGCAGCCGGATGGAGGGTACTGTGGCCTGGCAGAGCTCAGGGCAGGGCACAGGAGGGAGGTGACTCGGGCCTCCGGGGAGCCTCCCCACCTTTGCTTTGGGACTGGGGCAGTTCCCAAATTCAGGATGTCGGGATGAAGTGCCCTTTGCTCCTAGTCCTCACTCGCCTGGAAGCCGTCACGGGACTGCTTTAGGCTCCGGAGTCCTGGTGGAACCGGAGCTCCGAACACCACTAGCCCAGGACCTGGAAAGGAGTTTGTCCCTCGGCAAGTCAGAGAAGAGATGCTGTTTGTTCCCGGAAGGTGTGAGCACTCACCAGACAGCTGCCAGCTCAGGCTTCTCAGCTGCAAACTGAGGACCACACTGGGAACTGCTCACCTGCAAGACTCTGTCCTGGAGGCATCCCCATCCCATCCAGAAAAACAAAGAGAGGAGAGGGAGACCCGCTTCACCCATCGTGTTCTCACAGGATGTGGGTCCTCATTCTCGTGGGTACCCCCGAGCCTGGAGGAGCCCCTGGGTACCATGGGACAGGTGAGCTCGAGTAAGGACAGCCACCTGGAGAAACCAGCAGTCACGAGGGCACGAGGCCACGAGCTCCACAGAGACCTGGGGGTAGAGGCCAGGCCCAGTGCCTCTCGGGCACACCCCTGACCTGTCCACCTGTCCATCTGCACCTGCAGGTCTGGTTCCAGAACCGCAGAGCCAAGTGGAGGAAGCGAGAGAAGTGCTGGGGCCGGAGCAGCGTCATGGCGGAGTACGGGCTGTACGGGGCCATGGTGCGGCACTCCATCCCCCTGCCCGAGTCCATCCTCAAGTCTGCCAAGGACGGCATCATGGACTCCTGCGCCCCGTGGCTGCTGGGTAAGAGCCCACACCCTCCTCGGGGCCCTGCCCCTGCAGCAAGGAGAGTGGGCTCCATGGAGGAGACGAGGGAGCCCCGAGTGAGGGGACCTGGCCACAGCAGCCTGGCAGCAGGGAGGCACTCCAAAGCAGGCCCCTTCCTCTCCCTTGGGCAGCTCCGAGGGCAGACTGGGCCTGGGGCTGGGCGTCCACCCCTCGTCCCCACCACCTACGAGTGCCTAGGACTTTCGTCCTGGACAGGTCCCCAACTGGGTTCTCCTGTCCTCTGAGGGGAGTGTGACTGTGGCCCTAGGGTCTGCACCCTTTCTTCCCTTGTGGGAGGTGGGCTTCTGAGGGATGAAATTGTCCCCCTTGGAGGTTGGGGAGCCCCTAGGTCCCTTTAGCCACCATTCTGGCTTTGCCCAGAGGACTTCTTCCCACTAAATCTCTCCACCTGCCATCTGGGCCCATGTCTGAGAGCAGCACCAGCCTACCTGGGGTTCTAAGATCTGGAGTCGCAGGAGGGAGGGATGGGGGAGCAAGTGCTGGGCTCAGGAAGGGAGGGAACAGGCTGCCAGGGGCCAGGGGCCCCGGGTCTTGGCTCGGAGAAGCCCTCTGCAGCCCTCTCGCTGCCCCGGCCCCGGGCCCAGCCCTGGGACTCGCGTGACTGCGGTGTGTGACGTAAGGCTTTCTGCTCGTCCTTAATTCTGGCCTCTCTCTATCTTTGCTGTTTTCAGTTCAAGATGGCTTTCCCAGGCGCTTTTCTAAACCCGAATACCAACAATTCTTTTTAGGAATGCACAAAAAGTCGCTGGAGGCAGCAGCCGAGTCGGGGAGGAAGCCCGAGGCGGAGCGCCAGGCCCTGCCCAAGCTGGACAAGACGGAGCCGGAGGAGCGGGGCCCCGACGCCCCGGCGGCAGGCATGTCCCAGGAGGAACTGAGGGAGAACAGCATCGCGGCCCTGCGTGCCAGGGCGCAGGAGCACAGCACCAAAGTGCTGGGGACTGTGTCGGGGCCCGGTGGCCGGACCCAGGGCACCGAGGAGCCAGAGGAGGATGCCGAGGACAAAGATAGGCCGGTGGAGAAGCTGAGTCCGCCGCAGCTTGAGGACGTGGCTTAGGTCAAGGGCGCGCTGCCACTGCAGCCCCAGGACTCTGCTCTTCTCGGGGGGCCTGTGGTGCCAGGCGGTGCTCTCCAAGGCAGGGCCCAGCCTGGCCTTGGCCACTGCCCTCTGCCCCTCAGGCCCTCCATGACCCCCGGGTGACTGCAGACACAACTTGGCTCTGGCCAAGGCTTTGGGCCGTGCTGAGACACCCCCGCCTAGCCCTGACCTCTTCGGCATCCTCCTCGTCCCAGCAGCCCTGCCTCAGAAGCCTTTTTGCTGCCCAGACCACCCCCTCAAGCTGCTGTCACTCAGTCCCCTGGTGACTCTCACTGTCCAGACCACTCCCCACTGTGTTCTCTCGCTGTGGAGCCCTCTTCCCAGCTCTGACCGCCTGTGGGTCCTGCTCCTCCCTGCCCCTAGGCTCAAAGCCCGTGTCTGCCATGGCCCTGTTGGGGATCGAGGACCTGCACCCCAGGGCCAGTGTCCTGAGTGCCCCAGTCCTCTGCCAAACTCCGCTCCCCTCAGCCTCTTCCTTCCTGTGGGCCTGGATGTGGGTGTCCACCGTTCAAGTGTACTGCCCTGCAGGCCCCGGTACGACCTTTGCTCTCCCCCATCAGTGGGGCCCAGAGTCCAGATTAAATTTGGGAAGGCTCAGCTTGGGCCCCTCAGCCACCCTCCATCTCACGCCCTCCACAGTCACCCTCAGGATCCCGCCCTCTCCACGCCCAGCCTTCCTCCGCGTTCCTCCCAGCACTGCTGCGGCACTGCGTGTGACGTGTGACGCTGTGTAGTTCCTGCCATGAGTCCAGGGCCCGTGCCTTGCAGCCAGGGGCACCGCTCACAAACACTGCGGCTCTCCGCACTGTCGGGGTGGCCAAAGGCTCTCCCCGGGCCCCTGTGGCTGTGTTCTAGAGCATCCGGACTCCCCTGAAATGCTGCCTGGGACCCTGGCCCGCTGTGCAAGGCACCCTTCCCCTAGAGCTTCTCACAGAATCCCGGTCTGCATGTGCCCTTCCTTGGAGCAACCCAATCTAGCTGTGAAATGAAACCCTGGGAAGCCACAGACCTTGACTCAAGTTCATTCAGGCTGTCCTTAGGGAGCCCAGCCTGGAGTGGGCCTGGGGCTATACACAGTCATCAAGGGTTGGTCACAAGAAGGGTGTAAGAAGAGGCTTGAAGGAGAGCAAAGCAGGAGCTGGCGGTAGACCCAAAGGAAGCAATAGGCACACACCTTCACGCCAGCTGCACCCCGAGGTACGTCTCCACTGGGAAAAGACAGAGACGAATGTGCTGGATGGGGGCTGGGGGCTCCGCCCTGTCTGCTGAGGAGAGGCCCGTCCATACCGACGGCACCTCTGCAGCCGTGCTCCACCCCCACCAGGCACACGGCCCCTCACCCCCACGGCGTTTCTTCACCCTCCCACCCACTTCTGAGGGGGCACAGAGAGAGAGAGGCTTGAGACAGTGAATTGGGGTTTTCATTCCCTATCAGAAGCTGGTTTCTTCACTGCGCTCATGGAACTCTCCCCGGGTCCTGGTCCTTCTTGTCTTTGTCCCCCGTTGGCCTGAAGTGTTCGACTGTAGCCCCTGGTGTGTAAATAATGTACATAGAGCGAGAAGAGAGAATCTGGATATCGAGGTGTTTGAAATATGGAACTGTAATAACTTCTAGGTATTCTAAACCTGTGATTTCTGTGCCATTTTCTGTAAAGATCCGAGCAAGAATAAAATTGGTGTAAAAACAGCAGGGGAGGGTCCGGGCGTCCTCCCTGGGTGAGGAGGGTTTGTGCATGTGCGTGGGCGGCAGAGATCGCAAATCCGTGAAGCTGTTTTTAGGTCAGTCGCCAGACTCCTCTTTTTAAGTTGCTCCCACTGTAGAGGCACGTGACCCGACTTTCTCCACTGAGCAGACATTTGTCACCTTTGGACGGCATTTGTCACTGTGATATGGGGGCCTCCTCCACTGCAGGCACATCTGCAATGCCCCAGCTCTTCCCTCTGGCTCCCCACACGAGAGGTCACACCGACCCTCCCTCCTGGCACTTACTTGCAAATGGCCCTATTTCCCCAGCACACCTCAGGCAAACCCCACAGCCCGCCTTGGCCCCCAAGAGTCCCAACCCCCTTCCTTTTGTGTCCACATGTGCACTTGAAGAACTCACGTCCCCACATGAATCCCACTGCAGCAAATGGGACAGGCCATGCTCTCTGGAGCTGAGCATCAGGTGAGTCTCCGCTAGGTCCCTGCCAGAGAAGGGAGTAGTAGGAGAAACGTCAGAGGAAGACCACCCGCGGTTTCCCGCAGATGGCTGGGGCCCGCCCGGTGGGTGGCAGGCTGGATGGAACTGCCGCCAACCGGAGAGCAGGGAGTAGAATGGAGAGGGTGCGTTTCAGAGTTGGCTCAAGAAAGCTCCTAAGATTGTCTCAAACTGGCTCAGAAGTGGAACTCAGCGTCCTCTCCCTCTCCTGCGCTAGGAATGCCCTGGCCTCACTCCGCTCACCCCCCGCAGTCACCCCTCAAGGCCTGTCGGCAAGGAAGGGCTCAGACCCTGCTGTCCCAGGGCCCACGGGACAGTCCCCCGTTAAGGCATTTTCTGCATTGTGTGGGGACTTACAAGTCTGTCTCCCCCCAAGGCTGATTTCTTCAAGGGCGGGGAGTATATCTCATCTCTATCCCCAGGACCCACCAGAGGGCCTGGCACTGAATCCAGTGGTGAATGAACGAAATCTTCTTCCTCTAACTCATCCATTCGCCCACCAATTTAAAAACGCTAATGGAGCATCGGTGTGCAGCCAGTGGACAAGGCACTGGGGATCAGGTGCGGGGCAAAGCTGTCCTATTTGGAGGGAGAGGCAGGTAGAAGTCAAGTAATCACACAAATAAAATACAAAACTGCAGCTGTTCTAAGGTGCTGGAAGTGTGAGCTAAGGGACGGTGACGACAAAACCAGGGCCCTGGCCAGGCATCCCGGTCGGTCAGTGTTGCCTGCTGCACCAAGGCTGGGGGTTCGGTCTCCTGGTCAGAGTACCTGCAGGAACCAGCTGACTTGGAGGGGGCTGGGGGCAACATTGGGACAACTGTAGCACAACAGTAAAAGATAGTTTAAAACAAAGAACCAGTCGGTGAATGTAATAATGGGTGAAGCAACACATTGATGTTTCTC